>OZ005653.1:336623191-337088191 GCA_963930645.1 Salticus scenicus
CTCAATAACATAAATAGGAAGGAGCAAAAAGCAGATATTCCTTTTTTTATTTTTTTACCTTTCTTTTTCAATGTATTTTAATATTTATAGGTAAATATACCTAAATGAGCATTAGTACAGAATTTTAATAGGGAAAAATATGAATTTTTGAAGTATCTGAAAAACGAAAGCTAACCATGGAAATGATAAAGACAAGTAAATGAAAAGTAAAAGTTGTGAATAATTAGAATTTGTTTTAAATATAGTATGAGTCTCAACAACACATAAATGTTAACACCTTTTTTTTTTTTTTTTTTTTTTAATAAATTAACATTTGACCACCTAAAAAAATAAGAGGTAGACCAAGTTTTAATTTTTTTGGACATATTTTTGTAAAAAACAAGAACCTGCTGTAAAATTTATTTTTAGTTTTGTGAAATAAATGAATAAATATCGTAGTTAGTATGAATATAATATCTTCAATAAATATCTTCTATAAATAAATATCTTCAATAGTAGTATGTTCAATATGAATATATAGTTAATATTAAGCTTTTAATGTTTTATTAAAAGGTTGCTTTTAATTTGTCTAAATGTTATGAACACGATTTTGCGGTTTATCGCGGGGGTGATTATAATAAGGAACTGCTTGTCATTTTTATAAATTTGAATTTTATGAAGGGAGCATTTTATGAAGTGAAATTTTTAAAGCGCAGCGAAGCAATCACAACTGGTACAAGCACACTATATAAAAACTACTATATAAATATATTCATATATTCTAAAACAAAACAACAATAAAAGAAAAATAGAAAGGGTAAAACAATTTAGAAACTCATTCTTAATTTCTTCATGGGAATTTGAAATACAAACACACCCACACACTCATTATCTTCTTTACACACCGATCACAATACTAATTTTCTCTTAAAATGAAATGTAAACCTTTTTTTAATAAGCACATTTAAAATAACTAAATAATTAATAATAAAGTATTTTTTACCGCAAGCATTTAGAAAGAATTTATCCATGAAAAATAATATTTAACACGCCTAGTAAACTTTTAATGGCGAATGAAAAACACACAAAACAAGGCACGAAACGAATGAAAAAACATTTCGCAAGAAGTTAGATTAATTACAAACGTTTTACAGGTGTTTTACGCTTGTGTCGTCTTTGTGTAACATAATCCAAATTATTTTCCACGAATAACAAACAAGAAAAGCATTTAGGTAAAAATTTTATTTTTATTATTTAAATTTTATTTTCCAAGCCAGCTTTTTCACTGTATCCGTTCGTCAAGGTGAAACGATTGCCGAAGTTGGTTACTTTATTCGAAAGTAAACTGTAAAACTGTCAAGGTTATTTGTCCAAGTTTGTGATTCTTGAACTAGACGAATAAGTTTCTATTTTCCATTTAGAGTTGTTTAACAACTACTGTAATAGTATATTTTTTGAGGCTGACTGTGCTTTAAAACAATAAGCATTCTTCAAGTGGTTAGACAGGTAATTACAAATTTTTCCTTTGTGGATATTTGCATGAAGTAATGGAAACCTCAACGAGTTGCCAAATATCAGTAATAAGTTATTACTATATATAGAAGTAAGTGTCCCTCTATTTATTGAAATACTCCTTAATTAAATCCCAGAATATCCATTAGAGAGTGAAACCGTGAGAATCTCTCTCTTTTTTTTTTTTTTTTTTTTTTTTTTTTTCCCATTTCGTATACTTTTCAGGGGTTAATTTAGAAAAAAAAAATTCAGAAAATGAAACCTTCATCATTTCGAACTCTTAAAACAAACCTTTTACAAAAATCAGCAAATTTAAAATGTACCTTTCATAAAAAATCGGCAATTTTAACACAAATCCTTCACACACATCGGATGATTTTTTAAAATTTTCAAAAAATGTGGATGAAAAAGTTATATTACATAGCGATTAAAAAAATTGTATTACATGTCTATATAAGCTGGGGGGAAAAATAATAAATAAAAGTATATTTCAGCAATGAAACCCCAGAAAAAAAAAAAAAAAAAAAAAAAAAAAAAAAGAAAGAAAGAAATTTGCCGATTTTTAGTAAAATAATCCTGCATTTAGGAAATCGGCTTTATAAAAAAGTGTCAAACTTTTTAGTTAGTGGCACAATAATTGCTTATTTAAAGTCATCAGAAATGAAGAAAAAAAAATGTAATTCAATTCATAAATGTAACTCATAAATGTAATTTAACTCATATATTATCAATGAACTACGAAAATAGGCATTATTAATAATTTATAAAATTTCAGAAATTGAACTGTTTAATTCTGTTAGCGCTGTTTTTTCAGATAATCAGTTGCAGAATTAAAAATTTGAGATGATGAAACAGGCCAAAGAAATGAAACAACCCAGCATACAAAAACCCTGAAAATGGCAACTTTTATGTAGAATAAGGGAGATTTTTATTATTGCTGCAGCATATGGTTATTATTAAAACTATTAATTTTTACATGAAATAATGTTTAGAAATTAAGTCAAATTAAACATTCAGAATGAGAATTTTCTATTAAAGTAAAATAATTTAATATGAAATTGAGTGATAGAATTTTTTTTTAGAAAATGTGAATTCAGGGGTTGCTCATGAAATATTTCTCTTCTAAGGTCTAAAAATTCACATTTAAATGATTTATTTTTGGAAATCCTTTCAAAAATCTAAATCTAACTGGTCTAAGCTTTAGACATATTTTAATAAATTATACAAAATAAAGGCGCAGCCAAAACGTACAAAAAGAAAGGGAAAAAATGTTAAAAGAATGGAGGGCTAGCGGAAAGAAATGTCAGAGATAAAGCATTTGTTACTTAAGCATTTGTTATTTTTGTTATATTTAGTTATATTTATTTTTTAAGAGGGAGGAAGGGGTAAAATAAATTGATCCACAGGAATTTTTATCTGGAAATACCGACATAATATGTTAAAAATCCTTAACGGATTAATAATATGCACGAAAAACATAAGAATTTAAATAAAAAAGAAAAAAATAGTGATACTATTTTCCATTTTTAAATATCTAAACATAGAATTCGCAAAAGTAGATATTATCTTAAACCTAACATCAACAACAAATATAATCCATAGCAGCCGTGAATTGAAGCATAGCCTAGAAATTACAGATTCCTAGTTCTCTGAATTTCTTATCAACTCCTCCAAGGCATCTTCAAGAAAAAACACTTAGGGGGGAAAAAATCCCTGCACGCGAAAGCAAACATTTTTTGAAATCAGTAAGATCTTCGGGGGTAAACAGTGATTTTGGAATTTTATCCACTTCGTTTACGGCCAGACGATAAATGCTTCAGTCATAGAACACAAGTAATGTTTGCCCAGGCTCGCTTATCTCGAGGATTGGTAAGATCGACAAATAAAGTTGACTGCATTTTTGGAGTTCAGACTTTAAATAAATGATAAGTATCAAGGGCTTTGTTTTCCGCAGAGTTGAACGTACATAACGAACGAATTCCGAGGCAATTGAAGCATCAAGTGGGATTAAAAAAAAAAAGTCTGGCGTGTGGAAGATATAGAATTAGAATATTAGATAGAGTGACCATATTTTTTTTCATTGAATTTGGGGACAAAAATAAATAAATAAATAAATAAATCACCTTAAATTGTAAAATTTTAGTAATTTTTATGTATAAAGCACCTAAAGGAACTTATTTCAGCTTATTTATTATACATATAATAAATTACTATAATAAAACATTAATAACTTTATAACCGGCATCCCCAAATGTGTTGTAATTTTTTGGGGACGAAGGTAGTTTTGTCTTCGAGATTCGGGGACATATGGTCAGCTTAATATTAGAGAATATAAGCAGAGGCACATTTAAAAATATGCACAACTGTCAGAAGGCTATATTTAAGTGATTTTATTTCAATTCCAGGGATGCCAAGTTACTACCAACGAAAATTCAGTTTCATATCACAATAAAGAAAAAGTAAAACTCATCTTGTTAAATTACAGATAATTGTTACAAAAGAATACATTAAAAAATTTCCGGTATTAAGATTACGGACAATCCGTAATAACTTGGCATCTCTGGAATTCTATAGTGACTATGATATTCTTTTCACAGTGTGGCTAGAATTTGACTTTTTTGTTTCTCCCTAATTTTTACAGGTATATCTTCTTGACATTTATAGTCAGAAACAATTAAAATTTATTAAATTTCTTTTGTTCTGATGTGTGACTTTTATAAAAATCGACATACCTGGTTTGAAATTTTCTGTGTTCAACAGAAATTTATATTTTTGGCGACATTCGAAATTTCCTAACTTTCTCGAAGTAACAGAAACTTGAAAAGAAAGAAACCTGACTTTTTCCGATTTTAAGGGACCACATCTAGGAGTGTGTCCCAGACCGTCGCCAATTGCCCCTCTGCGCAGCACTAGTGCGACGTAAAACCCAACCATCCCATCCCATCCCGATTTTAAGTTGTTCCAGATCGGTTAGACGCACTGATTAACTAGTATTTCTTCATATATATGCAGGGTTGCTACACAAATCAGGAGAAAAAATTCCTTGAGTTTTCCCTGTCCCTTTTAGAAGTAAAATAGATAACACGCAATTATGCAGCATTAGAATCTAACACGTTTACAAGCCTAACTGAACATATTTAGGGTATATTAATTTTATTAACTTACTATAATTGAGGGGAAAAAAACATAACTGATTAATTATAAAGCATTAAAATTTTTAAAAATATTTGATTATAAAAAAATGTTCTTGTTTTTTCAAAAAATTTCAAAATTCCCTGAATTTTCCCTGTTTTTGCAATAAATTTTGAAAATTCCCTGTTTTTTAATAGATTTTCAAATTCCCTGCGTTTTACAAGTGCCGTAGCAACCCTGATATGTATATTGCAGAATATATTAAAAATTCCCCGACGTTTCGCCTTTTTATCAAAGTGTCCTTACTTGTCCATGATTTCCAAATCGCTATCCCTTAGAAAGACCCTCCACGGAGGGCATCCTACCCAGTCCTAAATAGGAAAAGTGGTATTCAAACAACAGAATACAAAATCTTCATTTTTTAATGAGATATTAATAAAATAACAAAACAACAAAAATCCCATAAGATTACATGGAAAGGAAGAATGTGTGAATCTGACCGATGAGCAAGCAGCCTTGAATCCTTTCTTTTAAGTCTCCATACCAAGCGTTCAGTATCAGATAATTTTGTAAAGTTTTCAAGTTTATTCCATGGATGATTTGTAAACAAAAGTGAAACAGAGCGAAATGAAACGGAAGGGGGGGGGGGGGATAAAAAGCATTAAATTTCGCGAATCTAATCTAACGAATAAGAGAGGTCCAAAACCTGATAAAGGCGTAGGTGAATCAAACACGGGCATTAACTCTTAAATGCCCGTGATGTCGAAAACCCACACACAGCTAAATATCTGTTACAGCGAGAAGCGATATATTTGCGCGAATAATATCCCTTTCTGATTTGGCGGGATTAAAAATGTGTGGGCTCTCATCTAGGTTCACAGACTTTGAAGGTGAATGTCAAATTACGACAACCTCTTTCTGTTTTCCACATTCATGATTCCAGCAGGAGAAAACTGATCACGCACGTGTAACGCGAATGATTAAAATTAATTCCAGTATCGATAATATGTTGAGGCACTGGAATCTCCGCGTATCGTTTTCATCGATAACAGTTACAAGTTGAAATTAAAGTATTTGATAAGGCCTTCGTCGAAATATTTCTTCCACTTTGTGTGTGGTCAGTTATTCTATCCGATAATTTCTCTTTTTTAGCACATTCCAATTAAGGTGAATAAAGTTTAGATTGATTGCTTGCCCGATAGCAGGTTTTAACTTTAGTTAGAGGAAAAAATAATAAAGGAAAATTAAAGAATTCGTTAGTATCAAATTACGATTTTGTCCTGAAAAAACAACGAAAAAAGGAAGAAAAAGACTAACCAGCTTTAAAGAAAAAGAGAGAGAGTTGTGTTTTTCTCGATGTTTTTTGTTTTTAATGTTTTTTTATTCTATTTACTTAATTTTTTTTTTCCTGATATTTCCCCCCCTTATGTGTTTTGTGTGTGTGTGTGCGATACTATATTCTGTCTCTTGCAAAATAGATTTTAAAAGTTACAAAAATATTTTTTTTATTAATCTCATAGAAGTATTAGATCTCGAAATATTTGATAAGATTCACGTTGAAATATGTGCCTTACAGAATATAGTGTCAGTTATTCCATTTGCAATATATATAAATGATAGTTATCGCAATAAAATTTAACCTTAAAATTTAGCAATTAATAGATACAAAACAATACCAACACAACAAAAATAGAACTGATTGTAACATTTAGGTAAGACTGACACAAAAATGTTGCGATACAGATTAAGAACCGATAAGAGACAAAAACAATTTAAATTACTTACACCGACATGAATAATATTAATAAAACATGAATAATATTAATAAAAAAGGACCATTAAACTTGATGACAGAGAAAGTAAATAAAGGACCACAGAAACATTAATTGGATAAAAATGCTTAAAAATTGAAGTATAAACCCTTCAGGGGTCATGTACTTCATAAAGCTGTGAGAGCTGCATCGATTTCGTAAAACAATATAGCTAATCATAGCAATTTATATTGTTTCAGCCCCGATCGAGGCAGCAAAGCCATTTTGAATGAGAAATGAAATAATTTATTAAATTAAATCATCAAGGAATATATATATATTATTTATCTATTTATTTTCTTGGTACACTTAAACTGAAGTGGATAAAGTTTGGACTGATCATTTGATCGAAATCACTTTTAGGCTTAATTAAAAAAGAAATGGCAATAAATAAATAAAATAAAAATGAAAAATAAAGGAATGAAAAGGATGCATGAAAAATCAAACGATGAAACAGCGGTCTATGTTATATAGATATAAAAGGTTTTGATTAAATTTTGTAAATTATGAGAACTTTTGTTCTATCAGTACATAGTCATTCGACATAATTTTTTCAATGCGTTTATTTTATTTTTATTTATTTATTTAATTAAATTAATTATTTATTTATTTATTATGCAACTTAACAAAATGTGTTTAAAAGAAACTGTTAATAGTTCAGAAGTGTAATACAAAAATTAATTATTCATATGTTTGAAAACTGATCTGTTTAGTCAGAAGGTTTTATCAGATATAAAGATTTTGGGTCCATGTTTGAATTTCAACATTTTGGAGTGTTTCTTTTCTTTTCTTTCTTTTTCAGTTTTAACTGTTGATAAAGCTGATTAAAAGCATAAATTATATACACTTCTAAAATATAATGACTAGATTATCATTATTTTATTATTATTATTACTGCTAGTACTACTTTTTTCTTTACTTTACTTTCTTTCTTTCTATTTTATTTTATTTTTTAGAAAAGTAATTATTAAGAGGTAACTTTATATACTCTTACCCTGTGCTGCGATCGCTGCAGATTATTTAAAGCAGTGTTGGACATAATTGATTAAAAATAATTGAATTACAATTGAATTACAATTAAATTACAATTATAACAATTTTACTGTCAATAAATTAACAAGTAATTGATTACAAATAAATTGAATTACTTATTCAATATATTTGTAATAATTCAATTTATTTGCAAACAATTACTTGCTAACCGATTGACAGTAAAATAATTATAATTGTAATTTAATTGTAATTCAATTGCAATTGAATTACTTTTTAATCAATTATGTCCAACGCTGGTTTAAAGCTATACAGAAGGATTTTAATTTTATATTGGTTTTTATTTACAAGATTAAGGCTTCCCTCTCTATTGCGATTTTCCTATCTCCAGTCACGAAACCCCGTGTAACTCTATGGAAAAAATCCGTGTATAAAATGGCTCATTAGATAATACATGTATTTTTTTAAAATCCATTTTCCACATTCGAAAAATTCACAACCGTTAAATTAGTACTCGTTTTTGAAAAAAAAAAAAATCATTGCTTAATTTTTCTTATATTTCATTTTACAGGTAAAAAATGAGAAAATTGCACTTAATTTTTTGTATATTTAAGGTCAAAACTAAAATAATAATAATAATAATAATAATTTTTGGAAAACGAGTGCAAATTTAATGACTGTGAATTTTCCGAATGTGAAAACGGGGTTAAAAAATAAATAAATACATTGGGTAATGAATGAGTTATTCTATAAACGAATTTCCCCATAGAGTTACATGGGATCTGGGGACTGAAGATGGGAAAATTATAAGAAGGAGAGGGGAGACTTAATTTAACACAACACACACACACACAAAAAAAAAAAAAAAAAGAAAGAAAAAAAAAGTGTCAGTTTAAAAATACAAATACAGTAGAACCTCGATTATCCGAAGTAATTGGGAGCAAACTTACTTCGGATAATCGAGAATTCATCAATAATCATCTAAAATATTTATCAGCACTCGTAGTTTGGAAAGGATGGCTTGCATACAAAAGGAATGTGGGAAAAAAAAAAAAAAAAAAAAAAAAACTTTAAAAATACATGTTTGTTGAGAGAAAATTTTGGATGATAGTAGAAAGTGAAAAAAAAAAAAAGTGAAGAAGAAACCGACTTCGGTTAACGGAGAGTTTCGGTTAATCGAGGTGAGTTTCGGTTTATCGAGGTTCGGATAATCGAGGTTCTACTGTATAATTTACATTATGACTCTAGATAACTATAATTGTTATACATTTTTATTTTATTTTATTTTATTTATTTTTATTTATTTATTTATTTTGTAGATGAAAATTTTACATGTTTATTGATGTGTGTGATACCAGACTTTGTTCTAAGCACTCCTGGATCGCGGATAAATGTGGGTTTGCAGCAGATAGATACAGAAAATTCCTTTACTAGTCGTAAAATGTTACACTTTTAATAAAATAAACAGTTTACATATGTAATAATATTTCAGCATTATTACATTATTATCCTCAAAAACTAGGGGAAAAAAAGTTTAATTAGCTAGGTATCAATTAAATATTACATACGGAAATAACGCGTTATACAAAGTAAAAAATATTGAAAAAATAAATAATTGAAGGAAAAAGTAACTTTAAAATTTCCTCAAAACTGTGATATCTTTATCAAGGACAATTATAGCAGCCGGGTAAAATATAATGAGTTGTATGAGACCATATAAAATTACTGTCATTGGTCCAACAACTCATTGATACCAACAAAACAATGAATTAAACTTCAAGTAAGAAGTGAAAAATAAATCAAAATTTGGAAAAGTACCAAATAACATAGAGATAGATAGACAGATAACATATTTAGTTTTAGGATTTATTCGACATGTCTGAGTATTGCATATTTTCAACGATTTTATCAAGAAAAATTTTTAATTAAACAATGAACAAGAGCTGGGAATAAAAGTCTCGGTAATAAAACACAACCTTTGTGTACTTTTTTTCTTTTATTGTGTAGAATAGTTTGTGCAAAAAAATTGCAATATTAATAAAACACCAGACTCCGTAGTCTTTTAAATTGTCTTTCTGGATTTTAATAGCTTTACTGTCTACTACATATCTGATACAAAAGAAAGAATGTGGCATTTCAACTCTTCTCTCATCAAACTCAAACTGCCACCACCGTATAGCTAACATCCAGAAGACGTTATTCAAAGAGCAATAAATTCTTTCGAAGTAAATCACGCACAATGACACAATATTCCGAAGAGCGAAACATTTTTGCTGGCAATAAATTCTGTTAGGAGAACAATATGCCCATAACCGCGACGAATGTCGTTCCACTGACATGGCGTATTTTTAACTTATCATTCAACGCTCACTAATGGGTTTTCTTTTTGGTGGTGGTGCACAAGAGGCTTCTCTTTATAATGATAGTTGATTATTATCAATTATGATTTCATAAGCAGCGCGCAGTCCAAGGCTCGGACTTTGAAAATATTACCAAGTGTCATGCGTTACGCAAACATGTGGTGTTGACTTTCAGCATTGCAATAATGATTGTGTTATTCTGACATAAGACGCTAAAGAAACAACGGTAAAATGATACGAATTTAAAAAATGAGATTGACGATGAAAGTAAAGGATAAGGTTGCTTAATTATTAACTAGAATGGATCTTAGATTTTTAAGCTTTCCAGTCCCAAATGTTTATTTTTCATTCACATACAACAATAAATACTACTATATTTAGCCATAAGTATATTTCAAAAACAGCAAAATACTGTTGGATATTCATTGAACATTTTAACATTTAACATACTTCGATTCAATTCTGAATTAGTTTTGTGTTATAAGTAGGCCATTGCACTGCACTGAAATATTACTGTAAAAGTTACAATACTATTAAAAAGTTGATATTAATAATAATTTTAATTATATATATACATATAGATAGATAGATAGATAATACAAAGTCTTTTCTACTTTTCTAAAATTTGCAAAATTTCTGGACCAGTCTTTTTTTTTCCGTTCTAATAAGGGAAACTTTTCAGTCCGTTGATGATTTTTTTTTTTTTCCAGGTTGGTCTATACTTGAAACAAGCCAGGAAGCCACCTTTACAGAGAGCCACCTTTTGTATCAAGCAATAACTTTGCATTGCCATTTGTATACTACAACGATTAGTTTGTTATTCTTATCAAAAAAGGAAATTTCATTTAAAAGAAAATATAATAATAATACAGTAAAGCACCGTTTATACGTTTCTCGTTTATATGCCTTTTTCATTTATACGTCTTTTTATAGTTAAGTCCCGAACCCGTTTCATTCCTATTCATTTTAATATATATTTTTTTCGTTTATACGCCGTTCATTATCGGTTATACGTCTTTTCTACTTTTCTGAAATTTGCAAAATTTCTGGATCAGTCATTTATATATATATGTATATATATATATATATATATATATATATATATATATGGGAAACTTTTCCTAAAATACATCTTACATGGAGGAACACAGGAAGAGTTGTGAATCCTTATCATAACTAAAACTGATTGTTGTTCTCTTCTGTTTGTTAATTAAAAACTTAAAATGTCGTGAAAGCAAAGAACACTTTCATTGAAAAATAAAAATCGGAATTTTAAAAGAAATCGACAAGAATGTAGGTTTAACGAAAACAGAATATATATATATATATAATTAACACTCAAGATGTATTCATATAATATTCAAGATATGAAATAAAATATAATTAGTACTCAAGTCATGAATGAATGGCATGATTTTTATCACTCTTTATAATAAACCATTTTTAATTTAAATATATATATATTTTTTTAATTTACTTATTTGACTAATATCTTCAAATATAAATTCTACTATACGGTAATTCATTAATTACTATCTTAAAAAAACTTCATTAGTTAGTATTTAGGCAGAAACTTTGTTTTAATTTTTTTAAATTTGGATTATACGTCTTTTCGTTTATACGTCCTTTTACGTCAGTCCCTTGAAACACGAATAAGCGGTGCTTTACTGTAATAATTTTAATTTTAAATAAAATAGTTTATAGGAAAATATTAATTCACAAAACAGAATAGAAATAAAATAAATTAGAAATAAATCCACTTATCTCGCATGTACATTGTTACTAGATGCAAATTCCTTGCAAATAATCTTTACACCATTAAAAAAAAAAGACTAATTTTTAATATATGTACAGTAATTTGCATGTAGCCAATATTTCCTTTTAAATCCAATGAATTGAAAGCTAACAAGCATTACTTAAAATAAAAAATGGTGCACAAAATTAATTTAATGTAAAATTTCGGTTGCAATGGTACAAAAGTATTGGAACTTACAACATAGGTGTATATTCTTATATTCGAACAACTCTTTAGTTTTAATGAGAAGAGAAGATGAAAACTGCCGAAATCAATGCAATTAAAAATATCTAGATAATTATTATAAAATGTATGAAGTTATCAACAATTTAAAAATAACATCGTTCAACAGCTACTACAAACATTATTTAAAAACTTTTAGAAAATTTTAAACGTTAAAATTATTTTTCTTGGGTTCCAAATTTCAGCAATAACCAATTACATACACTGGTTCCATGCAATTTTCTTTCTTTCCTTTCTTTTTTTTTTTTTTATCCAATCCTTTTTTAAATTAGTATGTCATATCAGTATGTATTTTATTGTCACAAAACTGAGTATTCACTTTGAAATTGATTCATTTTGAGAGTAAGAAATTATTACAGTACAGTTATTACGAACTCTACAATTCAATCGCGAGAGACAAAAACTCATGAAAAAATTGAAATTTTACGCCTTTTTTTTTTTCAGTAACTGATTCTTTAATTGAGATGTGTTCAGTCACACGCAAGAAATGTATATTAATATAGTTGAAGATTTAAAATAATTTAGAATTCGCAGCGATCATTTTGAAATTAGCCATTATCTGTATCACTTTCCCCATTAAAAAATAATAATAATAAATAAATAAATAAAATAAATAAATATAATTTATAAATAACAGATTAAAAAGATGAAAGAAAGAAAATAAAAAAGAAAAGTTATAAAATGTGCTGTTGTATGTTTTTAACTGATAATTTTTACTCTAAACGGAAGTAATTGACGCATCATCAAATAATCGAAAATTATATCGTTTTGCCAAAGTGACAAAAATTGGGCAGGGATTTTTTTTTTTTTTTTTTTTTTTTTTTTCCCTCTCTCTTGAATATGTATTTATTTCAGCAGGAAAATTTCTGATTAATCAAAATTACATTATTTTACCACAATCACAAAGAAATTAACAGTTTGATGAAAAGAATAATTAAACCTTTAGTGTCATATTAAGGAGTCATTTTGATTTTTAGGTGCGAATCTGCAGTTTGGCGTGATCACAGATTTTGTAAGTCACTGGCTTTTGATTTTTTTTTTTTTTTTTTTAATGTTTGTTGATTATAGGCTTTTAAGATTAAACTCAAAGCTATTATTATTATTATTATTATTGTTTTATTTTTATTTATTTATTTTTTAAGTACGCACTAAATTAGAATTTTTTTTTTTTTTTTTTTTTTTTTTTTTATCAAAATTAAATACATCTTCTATTTAAAATGAAAAATTTTTTTAGATTATATCAAACGTAATTTTCTCTGCAATGTATTATAAAATATTTATATGTTTTTCTGAAACTGAAACAGAAAAAATAAAAACTATGTTTCTTATTTAAATAATAATAGTAATAACAATATCTTTTTCCTAAAGTTTAAAGCTATTATTTTATTTATTTATTTATTTATTTTTTAAGTACGCACGAAATTAGAAAAAAAAAATTATTCAAAAACAAATTTTTAATTAAATAGTGTTTTTTATTATTCTGTTAAAAAAAAAAAAAAAAAAAAAAAAAATTACGAATTCTTTTTTGTTTTGTTATTTTGAGCTGATTCTGGTTCTAAACTGACAACGATTCCTCAATGATATTAATTTTAAAGGGTACAACTATAGTATTTCCCCATAGCTAGATTTGGCGATTTTTCTTTGGCGCCGATTTGAACGACAACGATGTCGTTTGTTTGCAATATAATATGGCAGCCTGCATGCTATTTATTTTGGATTTATGATTTTATGATTTATGATTTATAATTTAGCTTACGATTTTATCATTTATGCTATATGATTTATGATTTTTAGATTTATGATTTAGCCATAATCGCCAACGAAAAATCGCCAAATCTAGCTGAGGGGAAATACTATAGTTGTTCCTTTTAAAGCAACATATTTGTCTTTTAAACGCATAGAATTTTCTGAGAGTGCAGTAACTTAAATATTCTCTCATGAAGTGGCGTTTTCCATTTTTCTATAAAAAGAAAAAGAGTTCTCAGAAAATCACGTCCAATAATGACATCTCTTTACGAATATATATATGAAAAACAATGGACTTGAAATATACTGCAGATCTATTATAATTATTTTGCTAGATTTTTTTAATTTTCGCACCAATGTAATGTGAAAAGTATATACTTAAATACTAATAGACTTATACAATTAGAAGTATATACACAAGTATATATTTTGGCATAATATTTTCATTAGTTGACTTTCGCCATTGTTTAAAATATTCATTCTGAATATAAAATTAATAAATACATTTTCTATTTACAATTAAAAAAAAAAAAAAAAAAAAAAAAAAAAAAAAATAGGTTATATCAAACATAATTTTCTCTGCAATGTATTATAAAAATTTTATATGTTTTTCTGAAACTGAAAGAGAAACAATAAAATCTAAGTTTCTTATTTAAATAATAATAGTAATAACAGTATCTTTTTCCTAAAGTTTAAATTGGAAAATGTATTTACAAAACAAAATGTGCACAAAGTTTGAGTTAATCATAAAAGTTTTCAGTGAAAGAAATGCATATAATTTTAGCAGGTTATTTCCTAGGTAACAAAATATAAAATCATACTTTTGATAATATAATTTAGAAATTTTCTTAATACGTTATTAATAATCTAAAATAAATAGATATGTTAGTAAAATTAAAAGCATTGATAATATAAACTAATAGAATTGTCCAGTGAGATTTTGTTTTTATAAAAAAAAAAAAAAAAAAACTTTATTATTGTTATTAATTATTTAACGTTTAAATAATACACAATCACAAAAATATCTCTTCAGAAAACAATAACAATGATATTGATAATGAAAAGACAATAAATGTTTATATCAGTTGCAAAACATATCAGTTTATTTTCTTTGGATAAGTTAAAAATGAAATTGAAACGTACTAATGCACTTCATTGTTATCAGAAGAAAATAAATGCGGAGAAATTGTTTCGATTCATGAAATACATGTAAAGGGAATTAAAATGTAAAATACGTCGATTATTATAAGAGTTTTTGATAAATGCACCTGCAGGCTGCAGCGCCCTCTTCTAAAATCATGTTTCTTTGTTTTCAGAGATATAAACAAAATGAAAGGGCGGGAATTTAATGCATTTGCACAGAAAGCAAAAACAATAAACATTAATATTGCAAAACTGGTGACATATATTCGGTTTCAAAGAAGCAATAATAAAATCTTCAACTTGTTAAATACAAATTCAAATTTTTAAGGCAAAAACTTTTTAGTTTTAGTTTTTATTTATTTACATATTTCATTGACACTGGTTTAATTAATAATATTTCATCTCACAAAAAATCAAATGCGTGAAAATTTATCTTTTAAACTAAACTAAAAAAAAAGAAAAAAAAAAGAAAAAGAAAAATACCACACTATATATTAAAAGAATGTTATTAACAAAAGATAAATTTGATTTATTTTGTTACATGTCCCATAAAAATGTATAATAAAGAGACAAGTTAATGTTGTTTAGATTAAATATCTACACATTTTTATTTTATGTAGATTTTGGTTGACAATACATAGCATGAAAAGTCCAGTCACTAAAAAATTTACTATTACTTTATGAATACACATCAAAATTAATTTACAATGTTTCATATTATTTATTTGTTTATGGTTACTTTATAAAATAACTTAATAATTAGTATTTCATTTGAATTTTCTGAGTATTTACCGTTAAAAATACGGGAGAATTAGCAAATGAGCAAGAATGCGTAATATTTAACACAGAATTTATATGAACTTTTTATTAGTTCCTTTAATCGGTTAAAATTAATTATAAGAAAAAATAAACTTTTAGTATGTGTATGTGTTATTATTTTAATCTTAAATCTTGTCTTTCATTCTTAATATTATTATTATTATTATTCTAGGACTGAGAACTATTAGTCTCAATCTGGGATTTTTGCGGCGTCATTTTTCGATAGTTGGGCATGTATCGAAATCTAAAATTTATCGAAAATAAAATTGAATAATTTGAAAGCGATGTTATAATTAGAAAAAAAAAAAAAAAAAACTAATAGTCCTCCGTCCTAAACTAAATTCTGTTTTTTCCAGAATTTCATCAAATTCTTTTTTTTTTTTTTTTTTTTTTTTTTTTTTTAAAGAAAAAGAAAAGAAAATTTATACTAATGAGTATAGTTACAAGCGATATCGAAAAAGTTCTTTTTTTTAAAAATAATTTTGAATTAGGAAATAAAAAGTGCGCGTGCAATATAATGAAATATAAATAAGTAAAAAAATTAATTTAATGATTTAATTTTTATATAAAACATGATCGCGCGCTATCTTAAAAAGTAGATGTAAAATTTACAGTTTAATTTTGGCAACAATTATAAATTAAAATAAAATAAATAATTTAATGAAATGATAGAAGTTAGAATTTCTAATTTTATTTATTTTATTTATTTTTTTATTTTTTGAGAGAGAGAGAGAGAAAAGAAATTCTGTACTCTTTTTTTTTTTTTTTTTAAATTCAGATCTTCTGGTTTTTAACCTGCTTTGTTTAATTGTTGTTGCGCTGTTTTGAAGAAATTATTATTATTATTTTGTTATTTTTTTTTTTTTAATGTTAAAAGATAGTTGTTAATTTTATTATTTTACAATACAATAATAAAAATAGTATGGCCAAAATTATTTTATATGGAAGCTTTAAATTTTTATCTTAGTAACTCATTAATGCACGATAATTCACGTTAAAAGATTATTAACGTGTAAAAGTTCATTGGGTATTTTACAATATAATAATAATAAATAATAATAATAATAATAGCAAATTTTGCATATAATTATTTTATGTTTAAGCTTTAATTTTTTATCTTAGTAATCTATTAATGCACCATTTTTCATGGTAAAAAACAGCTGTTTATTTTGTATTTTATAATAAAATAATAATAATAACAATAATAATAATAAATTTGGACTATAATTGTTTTATGTGAAAGCTTTAAATTTTTATCTTAGTAAGCCATTCATGCACTTTTTTTTTAAATCTTAAAAGACAGTTGTTTATTTGTAATTTTACAACAACAACAACAATAATAATAATAATAATAAATTTGGCCTATAATTATAGAATGCGGAAGCTTTAAATTTTTACTCGTGCGTTAACCCATTAATGCATGATTTTTTACGTTAAAAGACATTTGTTTACATGGTATTTTACAATAATAATAATAAATTTGGCCTATAATTATTTTACGTGGAAGCATTAAATTTTTATCTTATTTATCTTAGTATGCCATTAATGCAGGGGTCGATCCAGGTTTTAATTTTTGGGTCCCTTTTTTGTGAAAAACAAAATATTTTTGTGAAATTTTTATTTATTTTTGTGAAATGTAAAATATTTTTGTGAAAAAGTAAAATATTGTGTAAAATCTTCCGTTTTTACAATCACTTTATGTAATGTTTAATATCAATTTAATAGAGTTTCGTTGAGACAAATTAAGGCATTAATTAAAAATAATACTGAAAATATGAAAACATTTAATAAAAGGATCATTTTTACAAAACAAAATCTTGTGAAGGGACTCATTTTATAAATTTAATTTTGTGAAGGGTCCCTTTTCATGGATTTGAATTTTGTGAAGGGTCCCTTTTCATGGATTTGAATTTTGTGAAGGGTCCCTTTTTACTTTCCGAACACTATAGTGAGGAAAGTATTGTAATCATGTCAAAAATCCGAATTCGAGATTTTGATGTTTCTATACGTTTTGAGGTCCCCTGAGTCCGTTTTCACTATTTTTACGATGATGTATGTATGTGTGTGTGTATGTGTGTATGTGTGTATGTTTGTGAACACGCTAGCGTCTAAAGGCTTTGTTCGATTAACCTGAAAGTTGGTACGTATATTGTAAGTCACCATAGTACGAACCCTATAGATTTTGGTGAATCTAGCACTTATAGTTTTTTTACAGGGACACAAAGAAAAATTCTTTATCATTATGGCCTATGGGACCAAAATCTTAAAAGTGCGATAGCATCTAAACGCCTTATTCAATTGAGCAAAAATTTTATACCCATATTATAGGTCACAGATACTCAATCTGTATAGATTTTGGAGAATCTAGCACTTATAGTTTTTTTACAGGGACACAAAGAAAAATTCTTTATCATTAAGGCCAATGGGGCCAAATTTTTAAAAGTGTGATAGCGTCTAAACGCCTTATTAATCTGAGCAAAAAAATTGTACACATGTTATAGGTCGCATTTGCACCAACTGTATAGATTTTGGTGAATCTAGCACTACAGTTTTTTTACAGGGACACAAAGAAAAATTCTTTATCATTATGGCCTATGAGACCAAATTTTTAAAAGTGCGATAGCATCTAAACGCCTTATTCAATTGAGCTGAAAATTTGTATGAATATTATAAATCACTGTTGCACTAACTATAAGCATTTTGGTGAATCTAGCATCTATAGATTTTTACTGGGACAAAACGAAAAATTCTTTATCATTATGATCTAAGGGCTCAAAGTTCAGTAGCGTTAAATAAAACCTCGTGTGATATATGGAGAAAAAAACACTCTATTATGGTTTTCTCTCTTTTGTTTGTTTAGCAATTCCTCTTTCTTTATTTTATCTACAAAACTGTTAGTTACTCAATGTTCGGAAAGTCGAGTGGAGTCACTCCAGATTTTTATGAATTTGAATTTTGTGAAGGGTCCCTTTTTACTATGTGGAATTTTGTGAAGGGGCCGCAAAAGGGACCCAAATTTTGCCTGGATCGACCCCTGCATTAATGCACGATTCCTTTATCTAAAACGACAGTTGTTTATTTGGTATTTTACGATAATAATAATAATAATAATAATAATAAATAATAATAAATTTGGCCTATAATTATTGTATGTGGAAGCTTTAAATTTTTATCTTACTAACCCATTAATGCACGACTTTTACGGCGTTAACAGACATTTGTTTGTATGGTATTATAAAACAACAACAACAATAATAAATAATAATAAATTTGGCCTATAATTATTGTATGTGGAAGCTTTAAATTTTTATCTTAGTAAGCCATTAATGCACGATTTCTTTATCTTAAAAAGCAGTTGTTTGTTTGGTATTACTATTATACAACAACAACAACACAATAATGCACGATTTTTACGTTAAAACAGTTTATTTGGTATTTTACAATAATAATCATAAATTTGGTCTATAATTATTTTACGTGAAGTCTTTAAATTTTTATCTTAGTAAGCATTAACGCACGATTTTTTTATCTTAAAAGACAGTTGTTCATTTCGTATTTTACAACAACAACAACAACAACCATTATAATAGTAAATTTGACCTATAATTAATTTTTGTGGAAGCTTTAAAATTTCATCTTAGTAACCTATTAATGCACGAGATGTTCGATGATGCTGATCATGAAATACGAGAACAAATTTATAAGGTTTTATATACTTTTTTCTCTTGTTTATTTACTTATTTTATAAATAGTGATTTAATTAACAGAATTATCTCCGAAAGCAGTAAATGCATTACAGATTTTTATTATGAATGTTTGCTTTTACTTTTGTTTTATTATTTGATAATTATAAAGAAAAATAATTATTACGATGTTTTAAAAATACGTTTTTTGTGAAAATATAACACAATTTTAATCTGAGGTAGACATTGTGCTAGTGAACTTATAGAAGGTTTTGTTAATATTTGTGTCGCCCTAGCTCTGATAAAAAATATATATAATGCATCTTTCACAGCTTTATGAAGAACATGCCCCCTGATGAGTATTTACTTCTAATTTTAAGCATTTTTATCCAATTATTTCTGTGGTCATTTATTTGTTTTCTCTGTCATTAAGTTGAATGGTCCTTTTTTATTATTATCATTCATGTCGGCGTAAGTAATTTAAATTGTTTTGTCTCTCATTGGTTCTTAATCTGTATCGCAACATTTTTGTGTCAGTCTTTCCTATAAGTTAAAATCAGTTCTAATTTTTTGTGTTGGTATTGTTTTGTATCTATTAATTGCTAAATTTTAAGGTTAAATTTTATTACGATATCATATATATATATATATATATATATATATTAAGAAATGTGAGGGGGAGTGAAAAAAGTTTACAAAGAAAATAAAAGATAGATTTTCAAAGAGACAAAGTTAAAGGAAATTTATATTTTATGTAAGTATGTAAAAATTGATACATCAACTTGTCAGTTTGCTTTTTCATTGAAAAATAAAATTTTTACGATGTTCAACTACTCATATTTTACTTTTACTTTATTATTATTATTATTATTATTTTAATGTTTGCCTTGCCTATATATGTTAAACAAAATAAAATAAAAAATAAAGAAAAGATGAACTATCAAAGAGACAAAGCTATAGGGAATTTATGTTTTATGTATGCGTGTGGAATTTTCTATGTCGACGTTAGTATTGATAGTTTGCTTTCTCACTGAAAAATAAAATTTTCACGATGTTGACATTGTTCAACTATTCATACTATATATTATGACTATTGATTCATTTTCTGTAAATATGTTTTCAAACTTGCTTATCGTTATCAGCAAACTCGAGTTTGAAGTAGTATGTAAGACTTCAAACCAACCAGTTTCCTTAAAGTAAATAAAACTTCAGTTGCAAGATTTCACCAAGATAGTGTAACCTCCAAACAGCAACTTTTCTATCAGAAAACTTTAAAAGGGAAAACGAAAGATTTTTCTTCCTTATCCAGA
Organism: Salticus scenicus; assembly: GCA_963930645.1. Classification (NCBI taxonomy): domain Eukaryota; kingdom Metazoa; phylum Arthropoda; class Arachnida; order Araneae; family Salticidae; genus Salticus; species Salticus scenicus. The sequence continues at coordinate 336,643,715 of OZ005653.1, forward strand.
ATAATATGACAAAAATACATCAAAACTTATTCTTGTATCACAAACAAAAGTTACTAAGATAATACTTTTTTTGATAATCGATATAGAACAATGAGTGAAACTAATTATTCTCTCGAGTACTGAATATTTTGCGCTATCAAAAACATAGCACATGATAAATACAGATAATACAAAATTATCGTAATAGTTTGACAATTTAGCCATCAAGAGACGAAAAAGTTAAAGGTTATCAAGCAGGAAGAGAATTGGTGTTTTGAGATTAATTTGCAACAGTTATTATTGTAATAGTATTTTTAAATGTCGAATTTTGAGGAGGAGAGGGGATGGAGGAGAATATGATGGAGTACATGTGAGATGTATTTCGTTTACAAAAGTATGTTCTTATGGTTCTTATTTATCACAGACACATTAAAAAAGTTATTAAACTTTAACTGCGGCTTTTTTTTAAGTTTAATACTTTATGTATAAATTGCATTTTTAAAAATTAATTATGTAATCAAGCATAGAGAATAGCGTATCGACATTATAAGAAAATTATCGTAATAGTTTGAAAAATTAGCTATCAACAGACGAAAAAATTAAAGGTTATCAAGCAGGAAGAGAATTAGTGTTTAATTTATAACAGTTTGTAGTATTTTTAAATGTTGAATTTTGAAGAGGAGAGGGGATGGAGGAGAATATGATGGGGGACATGCGAGATGAATTTCGTTTACAAGCGTATGTTTTTATTTATCACAGACACATTAAAAAAGTTATTTAAACTTTAACTGCACCTTTATTTAAGTTTAATACTTAAAAAAAAAAAAAAATGTATAAGTTGCATTCTTAAAAATTAATTATGCAATCAAGCATAGAGAATAATGTATCGAAATTATACGAAGTCATTTGTTTGAAACTTTATGCAAATAATTTCAATATAATAATTGTAAAAGGAATTACAAGTTATTTTAAAGCATTACTTTAGGCTTGAACAGATTCAGAATTTTTTCCTTTTACTTATTAAAAAATGTTTTATTATTATTATTATTATTATTATTTTATATATTATAAATGTGTAGTGTATAGTGTAAAGATGAATATAATATTCAAACTTTTTTTACAATATTTCAAATTATAGATTTTTTAATAAATGTACTAAGTTATTTATATTAAATAAAAATTAAATCAGAAATAATAAAAATCAATAAAATGATAACTTCAGAATATGTGTAAAAAAGAGGAAAAGGTTGCAGTAAATCTTTCGGACGGTATATTTAAAAGTTTTTGTCTAAGATTTCTATAACATAATGGCGTAGCGTTTTTATATTTTGGTGCAGTTTATAATTTCATACATTTATTTATATACGTGTGTGTGTGTATTAATTTATTTCTGTTTATTTACTTACTTTGCTGATTATTAACATCATTATTATTATTTTACTGCTTTGTATAAAAAGTGATGCAACTTTTTATAAGAAGTATTAAATACATTATTGTCTGAGTAAATATTATCATATTATTATTTAAATGAAATTAGAAATAATACAACTATTACTGGATTTCATAGATAATCTTTGAAAATATTTTATTTTATTTTATTATTAAATTTTTTAAAAAGTTGCCAAATGAGAATTTTTAAGAATTAATAATTAAAACCATTTTCTAGTATACTAGAACATGGTTTTAATTATTAATGTTTTAAAACCATGTCAATTTCGAGATTAACTATTATAATAGTTAATATTGAAATTAATGTATAAAAATAAATAAATAAATAAATAAAATAAAAATAAAAAAATAAATAATCATACATTTTCGAACGTGGCAATATTAATTTCACTTTTTCTTCAATTATTATACATAATTGTTGCCACAAAGGTAAATAATAAAAATAACAATAATAAATTTAATTCACATGATAAAGATAATCTGAAAATTTAATTATGTATCTCATCGTATTTAAAATTCTTTCTTTGTTTTTCGATTTTCCTTTTAAAACACGAGAAATTTTTTGCTTGATAAAAATTATAAATTTTACAGGATTATTCTTTATTATTTTATTATGAAACTTTATTATTTTATTATGAAACAAAATTTAATATAATTTTGTAAGAATAAAAATTGTTTTATTTTTTAACCTTTAAGAGAAATTTTTTTAAAACGTTTAAAAGTTTGCTTGATTTATTTATTATGAATATATTCTAAATACATATTTATATAAGATAAGATAATATCAGATAATTAATAAAAATAAATGATGAATTTAAATGAAACGACAATCTGAAAAAATAATTATATATCTCATCGTAAATTCTTTCTTTCTTTCTTTTCCTTTTAGAACACGAGAAAATTTTCCCTTGATAAAAAATTATAAAATTTTACCGGATTATTCTTATATTATTTTATTACAAAACTTCAAAATTTAATATACTTTTGTAACAGTAAAAATTATTATTTTTTAACCTTTAAGATGTAAAACGTTTAAAACTTTTTAAAAGTTTGCTTAATTTATTTATTATCAATATATTTTAAATACATCTTTATACTAAGATAAGATGATATAAGATAAATAATAAAAATAAATAACGATAAATTTAAATGAATGAAACAATAAAGATAATCTGAAAAAATAATTATGTATCTCGTTGTATTTTAAAATTCTTTCTTACTTTTTTTTTTTTTTTTTTTCCCTTTTAAAACACAAGAAAGTTTTTCCTTGATAAAAATTATATTTATTATTTTATTACAAAACTTCAAAATTTAGCATAGTTTTGCAACAGTAAAAGTTATTATTTTATTTTTTAACTTTTAAGTTGAAAAATGTTTAAAACTTTTAAAAGTTTGCTTAATTCATTTATTATGAACATGTTGTAAATACACCTTCACATGTTCGGTGACTCTCCCTACCCCTCATTTATTCCTTATTATGAAGAAAAAAAAACGTAAACATAAACATACCTTTAAGTAAACCAATGCGCATGCTTTATTTCATACGAAATACACGCAACTCATCCGAAAGAGCCACCACTTGTTACTCAAATTCCCAGGTAAGCGAAGAGCCCGAGACGCACAAAGTCTTGGAAGAAAAAAACTGTTTCTACTTAAACCAGTAAAAATTCAGCAAAATCGAAGCACACAATACATAAACGCTTGCTTTTTTTAAAAGTTGCACTTTAAAGTCCGATTGCATTCCATCATATAATAACTTAAACAAAGTATCCAAACTTGAGAAAAATCGTTACAAGAAAGTTGTTGCAAAACAAATCGTCGAAAAGTCCTCCTTCCACTCGGAAAACTCGACTGCCAACTATTTTGCGTCAGGTGGCAACGGACTGAAGAAGGTTGCCACAGATTTCAGCTGAAGAAAGCAGCGTCGCCAAGCATGTTTCTGAGGTGAATTTTTGGCGCGCTGCGGGACACGATCATTTAGCTGGAAGCTCGCTGTGATATGAATTTTAAGTGTGCTTTTTTCTAAGCATAATGATTTAAATATGGGGAAGTAAAAATAATAAGAAAATAAGGACCTATATGAGAAAATGTTAGAGGACCAATTAAACAAGACGAGTAATGAAAGATTCCTTCTCTCTTCATTGAGAGAGAAAAAAAAAAAAAAAAATCAATGCAGTGTTTGGGGACTCCCGATAGAAGTGAAAACTAAGTAACTTGTGAATTGTATCGTCGAGCTATTAGATTATTATTTTCGAATTATTTTTGGTTTGTAAAGAAGTGTTTATGATCTGTATTATATGATTCGACACACTATTTGCAGCTACCCATATTAAATGAACTAAGCCTTATATTAGGTAAAAATATTGATTACTTACGAAATTATTTTAATTAGTAGCTGAGATACAAAAGAAAACCGATTCAGGACACCTCAAAACGTGTAAATCAGGTGAAATATCGAATTCCACTTTCGATAATATAAAAGAACTTTAAAATATCTTTCGAATGATGTATTAAAAATAATTTAATCATAATTAGAAATTGAAATATTGAAATTTTAAAATATTACAGCGCCATCTGGCTGTAGAAATTTCTGTAAGCTACTGTTCGATTCCAACTCAACGAAGCTTTCAAATGATGGATTACTTTTGAAATTATTTTAATTAGTAGCTGAGATACAAAAGAAAACCCATTCAGGAGACCCCAAAACATGTAAATCAGCTGAAATCTCGAATTCCACTTTCGATAATATAAATTGGTAAAAAATATGTTTCTTTTCATGGAAAACCTTCTCTGACGATGACGCAAGTTTCATGATTTTTGTTCACCCAAAAGTGCTCAACGCGCCTAAAGAAGTTTTCACTTCAAAATAAATAAATAAATAAATATATAAATACAGAGTTAGAAATTAAGAAAATAAAATTACTGGTCCACAGAAGCGGCAATTTTCAGATTTCACTAGCCCATACATATCTTTGACTGGTCCGTTCTTCCACTCTATTATATTTTTAAAAATAGTTAGAAATATGTAAACTGTTTGCTTTGCTAAGACTTTGTTTGTTTATCGATTTACAAGCGAAATATGATAATATTTTGTAAATTAAATTTAAAACTAATAAATTTAATAAATTTTTGTAAATTAATTAAAAATAAAAAATTTAGACTTTAATAAATGAGCTTAGTGTCACGTATTTACTAATAAGAATTAAAAGTAAAATATGTATATATATATATATATATATATAAAGTGAAATTTAATGAAAACATATATATATTTGATATCAGAAGTAAAACTCCACCATATTTAAGTAATAATAATAATAATGTTCATGATATAGCTACGAATAATTTGAGAATTTTAACTATTTGATAAACAAACAAAAAAAATTTAAAATTAAAATTATATTTGGAAAATAATAATAATAATAATAATATTTATCAAGAATAGAAAAATTCCTTTCATTAAAATATATTTCTTAATGATTAATCAGAGAAAGGTACTTAAAATTTTAAAATAAATCTTAAAGGGTGAATAGACATTTTAAATGCCTACTAAAATACATATAACACATTTATGATTTTTTTTTTTTTTTTTTGTCAAAAGCATTATTTATATCTCTAAAATCTAAAAAATACGAATATTCAAAATAGTTCTGAAAATTTTATTCTCATGTGTTGTTTTATTTATTTATTTATTGTATTTTAAAGCAATATATATGTATATATATATATATATATATATATATATATATATATATATTTAAGTATTTAAATTTAAAAAAATGTTTATCGTTAGTTAAGCCACTTAAAATTCAACTAAACTTTCTGAGACAATCTACAAGCGAGAGAGAGAGAGAATTAATGATTTTAATACATTAATTTTTATAACATTTGGTTTGTAAATCTGATCAGAAAAGTATAATGTTACTTGTTAGAAAAAAAAAAATTAAAGACTTTTTATATTAGCTTGATTCGCACTAAAAAGTATCAAAAGCTTAAAAGGAAATGTTGCCACCTAAATTTCATACTTTAGTTAATTTTAAAAAATCTAACTGTCGTGTAGAAAAACTGTTTGCACCCCTGGATTTAGAAAAATCGCCCGCTTCATTTAGTACTGAATTCGTAACGAACCACGTACTTTTTAAAAAGACTGAAAGGAATTAAAATGAAGTGTTTCCACCTAAATTTCATACTTTAGTTAATTAAAAAAAAGCTAATTGTGTCGAAAAACTGTTTGCATCCCTGGATTCAGAAAAATTTCCCCTTTCATTTGGTACCGAATTTTTAACGATAAGACGGATATTTCTAATTTATTTTCCCCTTTTTCCGTTTTTAACTCGGATTCGGCAGAAGGTTTATGACAGAGAATGTAAGCTTAAAAAAAGTCTTTAATGAAGCAACGAAATAATAAGTAAAAAGAAAATATTCTAGTAAAATTTACAAAAATCAGAAAATATAAAAAAAGTGCATTTAATCGTATCTTCTGAACAACTTATTTGTACATTAAATATGAAAGAAACAAGAATTTTTACAGAATATAACAGAATAGTTTGATAATTAAACATAATTTTCTAAAAAATTTTACACAAGAATATTAATTAAGTATATAACATTTATATTTTTTTTTTACATGAATTGAATTTAGATGGTTTGCACGTAATCGTTATAAAAAGAAAAGAAAGGGGAAAAAAAAAGAACAAAGTAGAAAGAACACAGTGTAATATAATAATAGGTTTTTAATAGCAGCATGTGTGTTTTAATACAATATATGTTTTATTTATGATGTTAAATTTATTTTGTATACAATATGGAAAGAAGGATTATAATTGGAAACAAATCTCACCTGCTCAAAATAGAGTTTGTAATATTATTTTTATTATATACTATTTGTTTATGGAAAGATGAAACTTGGAAAAGGAATATGTAAAATTATATTATTGATAAATACTTTTTATCAATAATATAATTTTACATATGAATTTTAACGTGTCCATCCATAGCGATGTGCATTTTTAGTGTAATATTTTAAAATGTCTAGTAAGATTTATAATAAATTATTATTCATCAGAAATATGATATATATATATATCTTCAACACTTTAAAGGATTTTGCTTTAAATAACTTTTAAACTAAATAGGAGAATAGTATTAGTTCTATTGGACAAATTTATTATTTTACATAAAGTTAACAAACAAAAACCTGCAAAAACTGAATAAAAGTTCTTATTTTCGCCTATTTTTCAAAATACGTTATTATAAAAACAACGTATTTTTAAATTAAGATAAATTTTGTTGTGAACTCACTTATATTATAAACCATTATTTCTTAAAAAAAAAAAAAAAAACTTAAAAAAAAAACTTTTTTTTTTTTGCTTTTCTTTTTATCTTTTTCTGAGTTTCAATTTATTATTATTTAAGTAATTTACTTTTCAAAAATAACATAATAATAATACAAGAAAGTATTTTTGAATATCTCGCGCTGAATTGTGTTAAAATAACGAAATTTTACATGTTAGTAGGTATTAACCTGAAACAAGTAGATTCTTTTCCTTCTCCTTAAACATTTGGTTTTAAATAACATTGAAAAACTTGTTTTTTTAAATGCAATATACATATATGTAGTAAAATAGTGAAATAAAAAATAAAAGAATAAAAGAAAAATGTTGGGGAAAAAAAAAAACTTTTAACAAAAATGTTATGAGTTTTTTTTTTTTTTTTTTTTTTTACATTTTATTCCTGGAACTCATTATTCATTTTAATTTTTACATCCGTTTTCATTTTCTACTCGACACTAACACTAAAGACGTTCTATTTATAGACAATCATTTATTAGGTTCTATTTTCCCCGAAATATTTAGTATCATGATCATATCATTCAAAGAAAAAGAAAAATTAATTTATTTTACGTTTTATGATTTTCCACTCTTTTATAAACGTTAAACTACATATATTTTCCATTTAAAAAAAATGGTGCGTGTTTAGGAAAAGAATTACAGTAATAGATATTGTTTTATAAACGACTGAAAATATTGGTTTTAACAACCTATTCCTACTCATTGTGAAATGTTTACAATTAAAATCACCTTCGCTAGCGTTCATTAACATGAATTTTTTTTTTCTCATTTAATTATACAGGGGTAATATATATATATATATATATATATATATATATATATATATATATATATATATATATATATAATCCTTTTGATAGTAGAAGCAAAGAATGAGAAACATATATGTAGAGAGAGAGAGGCACACCAGCAGTGAAAATAAATAAATAAAATAACTGGCTTAACCCTTTCAGTTGCAGTGTTCCCGCTGACGGAACACCTAATTTTAATTCTCAAGTGCAAAAACACATCCCGGAAATTTTTTAGTAAAAATTTACATTTATAACATAGCAGAAAAGGCCCTTTTTTTTTAACCTGAAAATTTAAGATTTCTTTTATTTTAATTTTGTTCGTAAATTCCGGTGGCAGTGTAATTTAAATGATCCTAATTACCCTGCGCCGCAAAGGGTTAAGGTGCCTTATATTCGATAAGTCGTACAAGAATTTCTCGTGTTTCTTGTTCCTAACACTCAGAATATTGTTTAATTAATGTATTGATTCAGTTCAATAATATGAACAATTTTTAATAAATCAAAGCGCTAAGTTCAGTATAATAGAGGAATATTTCCAAGTATTACAATTAACTCGATTATTCGTGTTCGTGTGACTCAGTTTTACTTCTTTAATTATGCTAGGGCAGGCCTATCCAACACTTGGCGGGCTGTACTAGAAATCTATTTTATTCAGGTGGGCCGCACCGTATGTAAATATGTGTATGTGTTATATTTTCAGATGTGCCAAGTTATTACGGATTGTCCGTACCCAGCAAAACCTCAAATGACGGCCAGCATGAGGCCAAGTGCTGGTTGCCAGCAGAAGCTTCAATTGGCCCGCCGGTGGCAAAAGTTAACGTTGCCGCAGGGAATATGTTACGCCGGCCATCAGTTGGCCGTATTCAACCGATCCATTGTTGGCAGCCAGCAGTAAGTTAAAAATAAATTAGTGGGCCGGTGAATGGGTCGTTGCAGGCAGCTAGCAGTATGATGAAAATATGTAATGGGCCACTGTTGGTAACGAACATTAGGTTGGAAATTGTTAGTGTGCCAGTGTTGGGCCATATGGTGGCAAATATAGTTTTTCCATGTTGTTGCTGGCAGCCTACAGTGGGCCAGCTGTGGCAAACATAAAAAATTATATTACTGCCGGCAGTTTTCATTGGTCCTTTATATTTTCCTATTAAGGGCCTGCTTCACTCACCGTCACCGGAAGCCGAAGCCAACGTTATTCTATGGGAAATTTTCTTTACAAATAACTTATTAACTAATACATATTTTTAAATTCTGTTTTCACATTCGGAAAATTCCCAACTGTTAAATTGACGGATTTTTAAAAAAAAATATATTTTTTAAATTTTTTATATTTCATTTTGAAGCTGCAAAATACGAATTTTTAGTATGTGAAATTTTTCATTTTGCAATTTCAAAATAAAATATTAATAATTAAAAAAATACATCTTTAAAAAAGGTCCAACAATTTAAAAGTTCGGAATTTTCTGAATGTGAAAACAGAATTTAAAATATGTATTGATTAATAAGTTATTTGTAAAGAAAGTTTCCCATAGAATAACATTGACTCGGACTTCCGGAGACGGTAAGTGAAGAAGGCCGTTAATAGGCGAGCAGTGATTTGGTTATACCTAGTATATTATTTTATTGGTGATACCTTTAATTTTATTAGTGCTTTTTTTCTTTTTCTTTCATTCTTTTTTTTCTCTCTCTCTCTTTTTCTGATGAGGTAGCAACCAGTTTTTTCTATGCATCCAATGTTTAATTTGATTTTGTACATATTCATTTTTAAATACTATTTACAAGTATTTTATTCATACACCATGGTTATACATTTCAGGATTTCTAGTACAGCATATAAGAAATATTCAGTTGATCCATTACATTTTTTGGAATGAAGTAGATTATGTCTTTTTTTTTTTTTTTAAGTGTTCAAATTTTAATATGTTTAATTTTGTTAAGTTATTTGATATAAATAAATGTAACTTTACATGTGAAAATTATAAAATATTGATAAAAAATTGTTATAAAAAGAGCATTGTAAAAAACTAAACACCATAAACTCAAAAAAAAAAAAAAAAAAAAAAAAAAAAAAAATCAGCAATTGTTTCTGGTCGAAATAGCCCAAAGGCTCTTCAGCAGGCGAAACAATGTGGGCATGAGTGCAGTAAAAATAATTTGCTGCATTCACACTTTTTGTTAGACTCACGAAGGGATGTTTTATTATTTTAACCTGAAAGAACTGATACATTCTTTTTTTCATTGGAGTAGGGGGGGGGGAGGGGGCAATGATTATGTTTATTTACAAATGTTTCTATTTATTACTATCAGGATTTCTTCGCTTTCTTGTCCCTACACTTAAACGAATAAAAATAAAAAAAAAATAAAAAAGAAAGAAAGAAAGGAAAGGAAATCAATATATATATATATATATATATATATATATATATTATATTACTTTAAAATTAACAACTAAAGCAAAGTCCACTGAAATCACATAAAACCAAGTTTTGATTCTCCGCTGCTTTGGCAGCGTCTTCGTCTTTCGCGCAATGTTCGACCCGGGTCTCCACTGCCTTTGATAGAGCCTTATCCGACAGGTTCAATTTGTGTGTTTATCGGTAGTCAGGCGGTGCTATTATTATTCAAGAACTACAGTTTTACTATAACTCAGCATCTATTAAACATCTTAGTTTTGGTACCATGTATCAGAGAATTTAGTTACATAAAATAGTTTTCCTATCCTTCGCTCTATTATATTAAATTTATATTTAGAATAAATTTATTATATTATAAATTTATAATATGATTAATATAATTAAAATATATAATAATATTAATATAATTATTCTATATTTATGTATTCATTTCTCAAAAAATCTGTCAGCAATTTCACGCCGAAGATAGTTATAAGATATGCCATTAGCACTATTTCAATCCCATGAGGCAATTATGTTTTTGAAAAGTTTAAATATCACTTCCAGTTTTTAATATTTCATTTTGGTTTGTTTATTTTAATAATAGTTAGTCATATTTCAAAATGTATGAAAGAGCAATACTTCGCCATTTATAACTACTTCACTCGTGCCTATTTTATTCACATAATGACGTGGAATCATTTCGACCAGAAACTTTTTTTTTATTATTATTATTAATGTTTTTTACAACTTTGTAAATTAAATTTACAAAGTTCTTTATTTACTTTTTTCAACACCAGTTTTTTTTTTTTTTTTTTTTTTTTCAATTTATTAAAATAAATTATGCAAGGTTTTAGAGAATATTTAGTAAAATGACAGGAAAATTAGTGCTGAAGAAGGAAAAAAGTAAGTTAACTTTATAGATTATGAAACAACACACCAGTCGTTTCCACTCAAAATAATTAAATTTGACCCATCATCAGGAAAAGATAAATTAACTACAAGTTCAGCATAATGTCATCGACGAAATGTAGTAGCTTAAAAACAGTTTGTCTTCAAAACCTTGAGGTCGATAACCGAGTTAAAAACTACGTTTACCATAAAGCGAAGATTAGAGATAGACGTGTGTTTGAAATGCAAAAATTTCAATTTTTTAAAAGTGTCGTTTTTTCTGTCATTTTGTTAATATCAAAATTCCTATGTTCATATATTTTTTAATACATAAAAAGTTGAATAAATGGATGTATAAGAATATTTTAGGCTACAAAATTTCTTTCCAATAGTGGGGTTTCGCGATTATCAAGAAAATTATTACATAATAAAATTTGAATAGTTCTGACAACAGTAAAATAAGTTCAGACAACCCGACCCACATTTTATTTATTATTAAAATAATAATAATAATAATAGTAATCTGCATGAATTTTATCAGTTATTACTACACATATTTTACTCCTTTTATATTTTATTATTATTATTGTTGTTGTTGTTTTTAAATAAAGTGGTCAGAAAACATAAAAATGATTTATCAATTTACACATCTTATAATTTTCCTATTAAAGCAAACTGGTACATGCGTCATGAAGATATAACAAAAAGAGTTTACATAGCGAATTAACAAAAAAAAAAAAAAAAAAAAAAAAAAAATCGTTAGATCAGTTTTTTGAAACACTCATTTCCTAGATTTGCAATTGCTTCCACCTAATAAGGACTTTTGTCAGTTTTCCTGTATTAAGCAAGTATTACATACTAAAGAGCGAGTAAAAAGGGGTTTATGTAGCAAATTTGAAGAAAGTTAAAGTCGTTTTTGAGATATCGGCTCACTGTCCCACTGATAATTTTCACCAAAACTTAGTAAACTGATCTGTTCACCATAAACTACAATTGCATACGAAATGATAGCTAAAAAGGAGTTAATATAGCGATTTTGAAGAAAATCCATAAAGCTGTTTTTAAGAGAAAGCACTTGTGAGACTTGAAGTAGTTATGTATTTTTATAGGTCGTTTATCAATTTCCCTGACCTAACAAGTACAAAAGGACATCCAAAACAAAGTTTATATAACTTTGAAGAAAATCGCCAGTTTTTGAGATTTCCAGTTTTCAACAAAAGTTGGAAAAATCATCTGTACACTATACCTGTCTTAATCAGAAGTTCTTCGTTCTTTATTAGTTTTGTAGATATGATAATCAGAAAATTTCCAGAAACATATACACATGTATACAATACAGATACACAAACACACAGACCAATTGCCAAAAAACACTTTTCTGACTCACGAGACCTTAAAATATGTAAATCAGGTGAAAACTCGATATCAAAATTTTTGACCGAATACAATACTTTCATTATCTACGGTATTCGGATTATGGAAATGAATAATAATATTAATAATTAGTTGACACAAATCCTAGCATAATTTCAGATAGAAATCATTATGCTATTGAAGAATTTGTTTAATAGCGTACTTCAAATAGTTTGAATCTATAAGCTGTTAATAAATAAATATACTTATTTATAGGCCCGTAAAAAATAGAAAGACTCCATGAATCTTTATACATTTCATGCGATAGTGACATATATTACACCTACAAACTTTTAGTTGTATACTTATAATAATTTTCATTTAAAAATAATTGATGAATTGACTAATTTTTCTTCTTTTTTTCTTTTATTTCCTGAACACAGTTCTTCGTTATCTGAATAAATAAATAAAGCCCAACCTAATGATGACGCAGCAATTATCAGTTACATTTTGTTGTTGTTTTATGAAAGAAGTACAGTGGCTTTCTGTTCTGATTTAGTGTGTAGGATTTCTCATGCATGCAAAAATTCAAGAAAAACAATTTCACTTGTTAACAACTAACCAGGAAACTTTTTTTGTATAAGTTGAGGAATCGCTCGCCCTTCCCCAAGAGGGGATAAATTTTCAGTGGTGGTATTTTTCAAAAGAAACTCATCAATAACATTCAAGTAAATGACTGAATTAAATTTGTGGTAAATTAAAACAAAGTTATAAATTATTTTCAAAAAAAAAAAAAAAAAAAGGAAGAAAAAAGAAAGAAGATGAAGAAAGCATTTTTTCAGAAGTTGGCACAAAATTGATTTATTATTATTATTATTATTATTATTATTATTGACAAACACTGTTCTAAAATGAAAATCGTTTCCATGCATTCAGGAAAATGATTTTAACAAATTATTTGCACTGCGCGAATTTACATAATAAAAAATATAAAAGAATGTTTTGTGGTGCCACAACATACTAGTTTTTGTTAAAAATAATAAAATCAATAAATTTGCTTTAAAATATCACAGATGTATAATATAATCGTTCGTTTAAAGATATTGACGAATGTTTTTCAAAAATACTCATATTGCGATCCGGACATAATATCGCGGGACAAAATCTCGCGGGACAATAGTACGATCTATTTGAAAATTTGATTTTGTGTCACGTGTGATCTCTGGAGGGGGCCACAGGGCTTTATAAATATTAATTAATTAATTAAAATAAATAAATAAATAATTAAATAAATAATTAAATAAATCATAGGGTTGAATTTCATTATTTTATCTATGTTTATTTTTAAGTTATTTTATCTTTTGCTTTTCACTATTACATTTTAAAAATCGTGTACATCATTGCTGACATTAAAGCTGAACACCGTTCACAAACTTGAATTAAAAGTTTTAAAATTAATAAGCACGATTGAATCCATTATGACTAATTCTGACAAAAAATAAATAAATATAGTTTTTAAACTTTTTTTATGTATAAATAAAAAATTTTATTGTAGGTTTGTCAGAATGTCAGTGCTCTGACTAAGGTATGTGTTGTCATGCAATTTTATATATCATTACTAGTAATTACCAACTCATTTTACTTTGTATTCATTTACGTCGACGATATTTTGTCCCGAGAGATTTTGTCCCCAAGCCCTCATATTGGAAATTTACTCTATCTGGTATACTTCTCCCTCAGGGGTGGAGGAAGCGATGTTTGTACATTAAAGAAAAAAAAAAAAAGCGGAAGAAGTAAACTTTTTAGACTACTATCACTTTCATAAATTTTTGAGCGCACACAAAGAGACAGACAGACAATTTCTCAAATTATGTTCATGAGAACAACTCAAAACGTGCAAAATCTATCGAAAACCGGATGTCGAAAATTTTCCCGAATCTAATGCTTTCTTCTTAACTATACTGAAGGAAGAAAAAATAAATAAAACATAAACTATAAATAGTTATAATTGTTCTAATAACTTTCTCCCGTCCATATAATATAAATATATAAATTAGGATCAATACTTTTTATTTTATTAAATCAATTGAAATAATAATAACAGTGATAAAATACCAGAAGGTTAGCGACTATCATAATTTACTAAAACGGATCAACTGAATAATTGTTATATATTTCTAGAAATCCGTTTGTTATAACAATGGCTTTAGAGTCAAACATTTAAAAAAAATAGTATTTAAAAAATAATACAAAAACAAATTAATAATGGAATTACTTACTCATATATTCTTTTTACAAGATTTTCAACCTAGAAGAGGCACCCGCAGACTACAATAACGAACAAAAACTTCGTATGAAATGGCGGACAGCGAGGGAATTTCAAATCAACAGAAAAAGAATCACAGCGCCCTCTATGCATACAAATTGGTTATGGCATAATAATTTGTGGCCACAACATGAAAAACATGAGGTTGGCCGTGTGGTGATAGCCTGCATAAGGCCATCTGTGTCTATGCCACCTCTGGGCCACCGACCATTTTGCTTTAGGCTTCCATCACTGCTGGCAGCCCTAAAAGGCCCGCTGCTGGAGTTATATGGGGCAACCGGCAACTGATGGCAAGTGCAGGATGCCAGCAGTAGGCCATAACGAGCCCGCCAGTATAAGTTTTGCTGGGTAATCTTAATACCAGAAATTTTTTAATGTATTCTTTTGTAATAATTATCTGCAATTTAATAAGACAAGTTTTAGTTTTTCTTTATTGTGGTGTGAAACTGATTTTTCGTTAGTAGTAACTTGGCATCTCTGTATTTTTGTGATTGTGCGAATCGTATAAGCAGTAATATACTTTTTCTGGAGGAGGGCAGGGTGAAGATTGGAGCAAAATATATTAATTAATTAATTAATTTTTTTTCATAAATTATCAATTGAATAGGGGTAAAAATTATGATAATAAGAAAAGAACTATAATAAAAAGAATGAATAATGAATCTTATAAAAAGAATAAAAAGAATATACGTAAATTAATAACTATAATAAAATAATGAATAATGGATCTAATAATATTTCATTAGAAGAGAGTAATTCTTTAGCTATCATAATCGCTGAAAGGTATTTTCACTTAGAAAAGTTTGAACGGATTTATTAATTTTTGATTTGTTAATTAAAACTGTCAAAATTTAAATACCGTTGCGTAAAAAAATAGAAGGCGGGCCACATGCGGCTCATGGGCCGTGGGTTGGTCACCCCTGTGGTAGCAAACAGAATAAAACCTCTCAAAAACATTTGTTTATTAAAATACATATCGTTAAGAAAGATGTTTATTAGCTTTTAAAGCTATATAATAATCTGGATTACACTTTATCTGCACCAATATTTGTCGAATGGGTACAGTCGGTAACAAAAGTGTCCGAACACTAGCAAAAATCCCTATGTAAAAAAAAGTACACTTCATACGGTTTTGTTAAATAAATCCTTATCGAATCATGTTCTTACTCTTACACTGACTAGGAACAGGATTCGACAAGGATTTATTTAACAAAACCGTATTAAGTGTACCTTTTATACATAGGAATTTTTGCTAGTGTTCGGACACTTTTGTTACCGACTGTACAAGCAATATTCCTTTATTTTCTCAAAATAATATTATCATAATTATTTTCACTGTTTTCTATTGTGGTTTTTGAAAATAACGTCCAGTATTGCACAAAAATAGAATAATTGCCTATGATCATATTGGTTACGTACATATGAAATACATAATTACACTAATGAATTACGTTAATGTAATACATAACTGCGATACTGGTTTAAGATTCAACAAGTATTTTTACATACTGTATTTTCTATAATAATTATGATATATTGTGGTAATAAATGATAAGTTTAGATGTTTTTCTGCAGTTAATAATATAAATAAGTAAGTAAATCTTCATTAAATAAATGTTTGGATTAAAAATCTTTCATCTACAAAAATTAAAAATTACAAAAAAAAAAAAAAAAAATATGATAACTCTGTTGCTATAAAACATTTTCATAAATCAAAATTGTTTTGAAAATTCTTTACGATTATTTTATTTACTGATTAAAGTAAAATAAAATAATAATGATAAAAAATATATCTTAAAAAAAATATATCATGTAGATTTAAAAAAAAAAAAGAAAAAAAAAAACCTGATAATAATATTTACTGAAAGGGACGGAAAACTTCAAAACAATTTATATAAAACCGTAAGAGTAAATATTTATTATCGAGAGGTTTGAGAGGGGGGTGGGGGGGGGGACATTACTTAAAGGAGCCGAAGTACTTTTCGGCAATCGTGTTATCAAGTTAAGATCGTTTCTCAGTCCTCCACAGATCAATTACACTACTCGTTAAAAGTTAAAAATATTTCCACAGGTCCTTAGTTTTATTTATGCTGAGTATTTTGATATGTGTTTAAATTTACCTTTAGCGACTCAATTATTTCTGCAGTGTAATTATCTGTTTTCATATTTCACAATATTTATCGAATGAACTTTTATTTTTTGTAGAAATACCTTGACCCGTTAGAGTTAGTAGAGAAAAAGTAAATAAAAGTCTAAGCAATGATAAGAAATTTTATATATATATATATATATATATATATCCTTTCATTTCCCTCTCCTTTTTTATGCACAGTGTATATATTTTTAATGCATGATACAAAAGAAAGATTAAAAAATTAATTATATAAAAAAGCACTTTCGATTTTATTAAATCTATTTAGTCGCTGATTTACGAATCAGTTGCCCGGCTATATTTGCTAAAGGAAAAGAAAAAAAAAAAAAGGACTAACAATTTTGTATGCCTCGGGCAATTTAAATTTTTTGTGCTCTTTTAAAATGCTTAAATTTGTAAAAACTACCCGAGACGCTGTAAACAGGGGCGGTTGTTCGTGGACACAGACTGCCTCTACTCACCCAAAGTTTAAGAAAAATACTCTATTCTGCCTAAAAAAACAAACTAACAAATAAAACAAAGCAAAAAATATATACATATATCCGACTTTGCTTTCAAATTTTCTGTATGTGATTTTCAGAACTAAAAACCTTTATAGTTTCTTTTTTTGTTACAAAGAAAATTTAAAGAAAATTAAAGGAAAAAAAATGTGCTGTTAAAAATTAAGCGAATTCCGAGTTCCCAGCGCCCCCGAGATTCAGACCGTAGGTGTGAGAGGTATTTGTTACTGTTTGATAGCGTTTCACCAGTTTTAATTCCCTATCATACTGTAGGTATGGGAAATTTAGGTAATAGTGAAAATTTTTGCCTTCGGTTTTTTGATTATTTTCTTTATTTCATTTTAGCTTTTTTTTTTTTTAATACGTTTTCAGATGGGAAGAATCAAGAAATCACAAAATCGGTATGGTGTTCGTCTGTAGGGTGTCAATTTGTTAATCTGTGTACAGGATATCTGAAGTTCTCAGAGAGGTCAGACCAGTTTATAAAATATCGCTTATGACACTGGTGCGTGCCTAATTTGTTCCCGACATTCATAACATGAAAACGTCGTACAGTCGATAACAAAAGTCTCCGAACACTAGCAAAAATTCCTATGTAAAAACAGTACACTTAATACAGTTTTGTTAAATAAATCCTTGTCAAATCCTGTTCTTAATCAGTCTAAAATCAGGATTCGACAAGGATTTATTTAACAAAACTGTATTAAGTGTACTTTTTTTTACATAGGAAGTTCTGCTAGTGTTCGGAGACTTTTGTTACCGACTGTAACTTCATGGAAATTCGCCGTAGGTTATCATCGGGGCATGGAATGACTTTGGCACTTACTGATAGAGAGCCTCATATACTTATACACGTTACTGTTCTGCTTTTTTTCCTTACATTCCTACCACTATATTTATATTGTAATCTTCATATGTTTCCATAATCAATTAAGATGAAGCTTCTGTATAATTTTAGTGCTGGAAGAGTCAGGGAAAAAAGCAGAATTGTAGCATGTATGTATATAAATTCAAACGTTTTGCTGGTTCAGTGCTACCAGATGGTCGAAAGTCAGTTTCACCAAACAGTTCTCAAATTTTCCCAAATCAAGAGTTGTTTCAAAAAAAAAAAAAAAAAAAAAATCTCCGACTTAATTTATACTAAAAAATGTAAGTTTTTTTGGAAAAATTAAATAATAGATTTTCCCCTTAAATAAAGGTCTTTATAGAAAAAAAAAAAAACCCTTTCAATTCACTAGTTTTTGAAAAATTTGAAATCTGCGTAACTTTCTGAGTCTAGTTTCTTCACCTCTAATCATTTGTACTTAAATCATATTTAAAAGCAGTTTTTGTTATTATAAAATGCATGAAAAGCAATCTGTACCCAGACAGATGAAAAAGCTTGCATCAAACTTGATATTTCACGCCTGCAAGTTTAAATCAAGTTAAGATCAAGCATTCAAGTTTAAACTAGTCCATCTTACTTTAAACTTGATTATTCAAAATAAGTGGCAATCAATACCTATTAAGCATTCACTATACTTGCTGCAGCACATATTAACCAAATATTTCTTGAAATCAGGGAATACAAGTGGGGAAAAAATAGGATAAATTTATAATCAGAAGGTTGAAAATGTGTTGCTTTTCTAATTTTGAAATAGCATCCAGAATCAATACATGATCATCTAATAAATCTGACCCTTTTTTTGTGTGTGTGTGTGGGATTTTAAGAAAAATTATCTTTTGCTATTTTTAAAGAAAACCGCCTTATTTTCCCCCCAACCTGCTCCCCAGCCCCTCTGTCCCCAAATATTTTCCAGGCCGCGGTAGTCTAGTCGGTAGAGCGCCGGGCTGATAATTGGAAGATTGCGGGTTCGGTACCTGAGCCGGCCAAAGATCGTCGTGTACCACTAATGGTGGCTGGTGCACGTAAAATCTGTCGCGGCCGCAATATCCTCCATTTCCCCCATCAAAATTATACCTCTGGGTGTTACCGAAGCGGGAGAGCCATCCTCTCCGTGTAGGATCAAAATTGTGATGGCATGTATCCGGATCACTTCTAGGAATGAGTCCCAGACCGTAGCCAATTGCTCATTGCACAGCACTAGTGCGACGTAAAACCCAACCAACCAACCCAAATATTTTCCCTGAAGCCTCAAAACTTCCCCAAAATGGAGAAAAATCTCCAAGTTTAGCAACACTGTAGCTGTTTTCTTATGTGTAAAATTATTGCTACGTAAAACAAATTTTTTTTCACCTCTTTCCTGTTAGTTTTTCTTTGTTGTGCGCGGTCAGCAAAAACTCTTAAATTTGCAATCCTTGTAATGCCAGATGTACGTTTAATCATTTGAGCATCCTGTTGCAAAATTATATGTTGATCCTTCTATCTGTCACGAGTTAAATCTTACTTCATGATAACTTGCCACAGCGGATGTTTTACTTTGAAATTTCCTGTCCACTATTTTTTCTTACGCATCTTCTATAATCTACATTGCTTTTTATAAGTGAAATAATTAGCATCACATTTTCAATCAATTTTGCTTAGTGCTTAATATATGCACGCTCTAAACTCGAATCAGCGATTTTTAAAAACTACTTACAAAATGGTTTATTTTTTCTGGAAGAACCAGGTGGTATATTTTGTGTATACGTTATCCCAGCTGCAAAGTAAGCAATTGAAAGAAATAACTAGGAGTGGTCGTTTAAATAATAATACACCTGCATATATCTAAATCTTTCTGCGATTGTTTATTTCCAGTCTCGAATTTCTCTTCCATTTGTTTCTTACGTCTTGGATACAAGAGATAGAGAATTAAACTCTTTTTGTGCCATGACTATGGATGCTCAAAATGGATTGACAAAATCTCTTCCAAAATCGTTAGATAAAGAGCTTGCGTATCATGTGTGCACGATCAGTGAAACTGATTTACAGATGTATGAAAATTATCGAATGCTAGATTTAACACACCAGAGCATAGAAAAGAGCACGACAAAATAATAATAATAATAATAATAATAACATACGCATACACAATTACAAGTGTGAAAACACAAATTAATTTGACACCAGTAAAATTAAGTATAAAAAAAAAAAAAAAAAAAGATAAATGCGTTGAAGAGTGGGTGAAGTAGTGTGTGCTTTTAGTTAGGTAATACGCATAGCTGCCAATATTTTAATTTATTCCGGAGTACATTTAGCCACGCCTTTATTTCGCCCTACTTTATTAAAAAAATTCCAGTATGTAGCTTCAATAAAATAAGAAAAAGTTATTTTTAAAAAATAAGTGGAGCGAAATAAAGGCGGGGCTAAAAATACTCCGGAATAAATTAAAGTATTGGCAGCTATGTAATATGATACTGCATAAATGCGATTACATTTTTTCGGTTCTAATTTAGAAAAGTTTTAAGACTGAATTTTTTTCTAATTTAAGACTACACTCCGCGACAAAAAGATAGAAACAAAGGAATTTTTATTTATTTATTTATTTTATTTTTATTTTTTTTTTCATAAAATAACATTATCTAAATTGTGCTGATCATTTATTATCATAACAAAATATTATCATACCAAAAACATATTAAATATTTGAATCATACTCAAAAAACAAACAAAAAAAAAAAAAAAAAAACCTTTGTTCCTATCTTTTTGTCGCGGTGTGTAGTCTTAAATTAGCCTTAAACCTTTTCTAAATTAATCTTAAAACAAAAATGAGTCCGGGAATAGTGTTATTTTATGATAATAATAAATGATAAGCACAATTTAGATAATGTTATTTTATGAAAAATCAAAGAAAAAATCCTTTGTACCTACCTTTTTGTCGCGGTACATACATATTTGTATAATCAAATACACTATGGATAGAAATACTTTTATTAGAAAGAATATAATTATAAATTTTATCTATTTGTAATATAAATGTGAATACAGAAAATTTTGTTTTAAATTATTGTAACTTGAGAGAATAACGCCCCACAGGCGGACTTTACCGTCACATGCGCTCGCGAAAGTGTTAAGAAAGCAAATTTTTTATAATGATATAATTTGAAATAATCTCTACAACGTACGAATATATGTGTATTTTTATAATTAAACAAACATGTGTTATACATATATAAAAATAAGAAAATATACTTTTCAATAGTAGAACTTTTATGTTTTTTTTTTAATGATTTTCAAAAATGCTTGCACATACCACAGAAATTAATTGTTATAACAACTAATTTAAAATAACATTAATGGTATCCTGAAGCATAATTTAAATCATTACTAACTCTATTTTGTCTGAATTTTACATAAGATTTCACGTATGGAATATACACGTAGAATTTATTTATAAAATTAAATTCAAAATTGAATGAATTAAATTGTTTAAATTTTCAAATAAACTTTTGTACACCTGAATATGTGTACTTTACTGTCATGCAAAAGATTTTTTGTGCAGTTTGACGAATTAAAAAATTTCTCTACCACAATAGATAATTTCTTAAATCTCTGAAGATAGGTTATATATTTTTTATAATAATATTCCAATAAAATTTATATAAGTTTTTTCAATAAAACTGATTTTTAAAATTTTGCTAGTTTTGTAAAATTTCATGAGAATAATTAGTATAATTAACAACAACAACAAAAAAAAATATCCTTACGCAAATTTCACCATTATTTTGCAAATATAAAAAATATAATGTTTTTATATTTTTAAATAGTTAAAAATTTTTTAGTTTTAAATTTTAGGCATAAAATAAACAGGAGAAAAGCCTGCATCAACAGACATTGCATAATTTTAAAGTAACCACTCGATTTGAATTTTTATTTTTTCGAAATTTAAAATTTCAAAATACAAAGTTTCTATACTCGTAATTGAAAACAGATAACAAAGAGCCCATAGAAGATTTTGTGTACAATTACATTACATATTAAAAAAAAAAAAAAAGAAAGAAAGAAAGAAAGAAAAGAAAAAAAGGGTATTTGGCGAATTTTTATCTATTTTTCTTAAACGCTTATAAAAAATATAGGCATTGAATGAACTTCAACGGAAACTATGGTATGCATTTATATCGAAAAGGAACTGCTGAAAATACATTATATTTCATCATTTCACGTGGAAAATTAATAAGTAACCTGTTGTAAATAATAGTACTCAGCTCTTTTTTCCAAAACATACCATGATAATTCATTTTAAATTGCTAATATCACCAGCGAAGGGCGAGAGGTAGTTAAAATCAGGTCTATATTGTCGCATAGGCAAACTGGGGCTTTGCCCAGGAGCCCCGGACGTTAAAGGACCCCCCAAATGCCATAATATTAATTGCAAAATATTCCTTTTTATTACAATGAAAATTTAAACATATATCCGGATATTCTCTTTAAAAAAATACTAAAATTTCTCGAAAACAGAATTTTCTCTCTGGATATATTTCGCTTTTCTATTTCCGCTGGCTTATCTTGTACCTAAATAATGAACGTTCTGGAACTGAATGAACAGATGCCGGGTTTGTGTCCTGGTATAGGCAGGGATGTTCGTAGTGGTTTCAGTGGCGGATTTATGGGGGGGGGGGGGTTAGGGGGCTGAAGACCCCCTCCAAAAAAAAAAAAAAAAAAGCACTGACATTCACAATTGACTATTACAATTGTAAACTTTTCTTTGATCTGGAATAACACCTTGAAAAATCTTAGCCCACCCCCCCCCCCCCCAGGTAAGTTCTGGATCCGCCACTGAGTGATTTGAAATTCGTTCCTCTCAGTACGTTCCTCTCTAATTAAACCGAGTGTGTAAAAAACGACAGTAGCTCGGCAATCCAGAGCTGACGAATCCATGACTGCTAAATATATATGTCATGTCCCATTTAGTGTAAATTAAATATGTTATACAGTGCTATTTTGTTGTCACCTGCCAATCACGATATTATGAGGGGATCAGCAGAACAAATCCTTTCCATATTCAATTGTATGTAGTTGTGTAACATTAATAATAGCAATTAAAAATGTAAAAAATATTAACATTTTTAAACATCTAGCCTCGAAAATATTGTCTATGCATTGTACATTCGACTGATCACCTGTCGTATATCAATCCTGTTGCGTTGTTTTCGAGGGGGCTCCCGATTTCGCTTTGCCCAGGGCCCCAATTTTTCATGATCGGGGCCTGGTTAAAATCAAACTTTATTATCATATTTTTCAAATAACGATCTGAAAAATATTGTATACTATTTACAGTGTTCTTCTTAAAGCACAGGCCAGACCTACACTGTAAAAAATCTGTCCTATTTGCTACCAGAAATTTTCTGTAATTTGAGAAAATACGTTCTGACAACGTAATTTTTTCGTAAATT
Source organism: Salticus scenicus (assembly GCA_963930645.1). Lineage (NCBI taxonomy): Eukaryota > Metazoa > Arthropoda > Arachnida > Araneae > Salticidae > Salticus > Salticus scenicus. The sequence goes on from OZ005653.1 coordinate 336,667,209, forward strand.
ACGCGTATTTTCTCGAATTACAGAGAATTTCTGGCAGCAAATAGGACAGATTTTTTACAGTGCACCAAAACAAAACTGTGAATTATCTCATATACGAGGTCAATTAAAATTTCGACATATTAATTTCTGGTTATTTATTTTCTCCAGTATGATAATGTAACTTTCAGGAAATTGTGAAAGAATGCCCCCCACATCATTGTCAAATCATCCTCCCTACAAATCCTTTTCTATATTTGACAACTGATAGATCTAAATGATGCCCTTATCCAATTTTCTCAAAAAAATTATGCATAACATTCATACTTCTAGAATTAATTGACATTGACATGACCACATAATTATTTTCTTACGTATGTATGTTTCAGCGGCTGATTACCTTCGAGGTACCACTGCAGAACTGCAGCCAAAGTTTAGCCCTGACCATCAATAATGGAAGTTTTAAAAAGCTGAGATGTCCTGAACTCTTTTTTTTTTTTAACTTTTTATTTTGATTGAAATAGTATAAACACTATCCTTTGTTGATGTTATTCTGAAAACTGTTGCAATTGCTGTGGACTTGTGTTACTGTACTGAAGTTTGTTTAAGTTAGATTAACAACATATATGCTATGTATTTATAAAAACTTAATAAATCTGGCTCAGTGTTACCAGAGGCATAAAACTTAATGCATGGCATATTGAGACACATAATTATTAATCTACTGTGAAAAGTTCACGATAACGATAAAATCTTTTAAAATTATATATAACAATAAAATTAAAATTATATATAATTTTTAAAATTATATATAACATATAATTATATGTAATTATATATACATATCCCGTTAGTAGTTGCTAGTTGGTCATTTTGCCGCCTATCCCTTCAGTGTTGCCAGATTTTTTATTCAATAGCCACCAAAAATTTTTAGAAGTGGCATTTGGTTATACATAAAAGGCGAACAGAATCGATGAAATATCGATTATGTACATCATATATATCACTTCTTAAAATTATTGGTGATAGTTGAATAAAATGTGCGCAATCTGTCCAGGTGGCGCTGTCTATAGAGACTACTAACGGGATATTGTATGTTACAATAAACTGATATTTTTTATATTTCTGGTATTTTAGTTCTGCAAAAACGAGTACCAGAACCTCTAAAATTAGAAGAAGATGAAGAAAAAGGAAAAGGAAAAATACTTTCACGCAAATCTACGCATATAGCAACATTTATTCTAATTTAAAATGAGACTTGTTTGTTTGAAATAATATAACAAAAGAGATCAGCATTCTTCAAATATCATTAATAATTACCATTAATAAGGAAAAGACTTTCAGCGCTAAACAGCTTCACTTGATGTACCTCCATACATTTTGCAATGTTTCTGTAGCTGTGCGTTGAAAAAATAATTAAATTTACTGTGAAAGGCAGTGATGCCAGATGGTCGAAAATTATTTCCCCAAACAGGTCTTCAAATTTTCCCAAATCAGGGTTTTTTTTCTTTTTTTTTTTTTTCGAAAAAATCCCCAACTTGATTTTTACTAAAAATGGAAAATAAAATTTTTTTCAAAAGAAAAAAAAAAATCAGGCAGATTTAAGCTCAGATTTTTCTCCAAATAAAGACAATTTTTCAAAAAAATCCCCAAATAACAATAAAAAGCTATTGAAAGTTCCTAGTCGTAGGGATAAATCATTATGTTCTCAACAATGATAGAAAGTTGAAGAACTCCCCAGATTTGTCCCCAAAAATTTTAGAATTCCCCAAAAAAGTCTCCACAAACATTTGGTCCCCAAATTGTCCCCAGAAGCCTCAAAAATCCCAAAAATGGGGACAAAATCCCCAATCTGGCATCACTGGTGAAAGGATGTCTTTCAAATCACTTATGCCGGAAGGATGTACGCAAGGCAATCGACAATTGGGCCCTGAATTTTATTAAAACAGACGGATTTTTTAACCACGTGAAAAAACAATTTGCGAACCAAATGCTTTTACACGTGGGTACACACATCCTACTATTTCCGCCAATTTACAGTCCATTCATTTTCTAAAGTGGACGGAAGTAGTAATGCTTCTCTATCAATTAAACAAACGCTTTTTAATTGCTAACCACTTTGTATCAATATCAAGGCATTAAGTGCTTATTGTCCACTGATCTAGTAAGAGGAAACATTACGTCAATTTTTCTGTAATTTATGTTTTCGCCTAGGCCATGATCAAACCTATGAATGAAAACTTTGTGTCCATCCATTGACATCTTTAATAATTTTACCGCCTTAATCAGATTTCGTACGCGAATAAAGCTTTTATTCATGAGTGGATCGGAGAGTTTGTTTTCATTCACAATAACTCTTTCCCGCGCGCGCGTGCTTCGCGATTTCACGTGTGACAGAGGAGTTGAGATGTATTGCTAATGATCAATGAAACAAGAAACTGGAGAAGAAGACATTCGCGACAGGCGATATTCTAAAATGTCGAGGATGACCATGAATAGGTTCTCAAAATAAACTGGGAAGTGAATGTGAAATTTCATTGAGCTTTGTTTTGGATCAAGCTCTCTTCATTATGCGAGAGAGGAAGCGGTTTTGTTTGTGATTTATTGTTTTTAATCAGATGCATCTGTAACATTTGATGCTAAATATCAATGTCCACTTCCGTACAAAAAACGCGCTTATACACAAGTTATGTCGGTCAGTAGGAATATGAACGCCTACAGAAAGTTTTGCTTCTGAAATGCAAGCCACACTCCATATAAATAAATAAATAAATAAAATAATTTTAATAGTTTTCGTTGTTGTAAAATAAGTGATGATAAAAAACCAATCTGACTAAACGTAATGGTATAAATATATGATGAAATGCCATCATTATGCCCAAGAACCAAAAAACAGTAATATGTTGTGGCCACCACAAGACTTTTTTCTATATTTTCCTATACAAATTAACTCAGTGCAAATAATTTATCACAATTATCTAGCATGTTTAATTCAGACGATTTTTATCATAGAGAAGTGTAACACTAAATACCCAAAGAAAATGCTCCTATACTATTAAAAATTTTGGTTGAAGGTTGAACTAAAATTTGGTACAATAATAGCTGCGATGTGTGAGGTTGAACCAAAAGATGGTGCAATAATAGCTACAACCACAGTGAAAGCTATACCATAATCTGGTGGTTGTTGCTGAAAAAATGTACTAAGTCATGGTAAATAATTTCACCATCACATGGTTGCAAATACTGTATTACTAAGTTTTGAATTAATCAAGTGCCAATGTTTTACCATGTTTTGGTTGCAACTACTGTAGTACCATGATTTGGTTCAATCTAGCACAAAATTTTTAACACACTGTTAAAAAAAATGCGACTTTGCGGCCAGAAATTCTCTGTAATTACAGAAAAATACGTTTTGTCAACGTAATTTTTCCGTAATTTACGACTTTTTTCTCAAATTACAGAGAATGTCTGTCAGCAAAGTTGCAGTTTTTTAGTAGAGCAGTGTACATATACGATATTCTTTTCCCACTTGGCTATTATTATGATAAATAATTATTCTCAATTTCACAATGAATCACTAAGAATAGTCCTCATTATGCACTTTCATACGAAACTATGTCCTCTGACATGTTAAAAATTTATTAAAAAAAAAAAAAAAAAAGCGAGAGAGATGGCAACGTTACGTGTTGGACGATTTTCACCAAACATTGATAGGCACTAATTTCTATCAAAGGTGCAACTTCATATAAATTAATTAAAATTAACTAATTGATTAATTAATTTTTTCATGACATTCGGTGCAGTAGTTTCTAAGATACAGTTGCCACAAAATGTTGTCTCACACACGCACAGAGACGGACAGACAGACATTTTCTAAAAATGTTCACATCGTGTTCTAGAGCTCTAAACGCGTGTAAATCCATCGAAAACCCGAAGTCGAAAATACTTACGAAACCAATATGTTCCTCTGTTGAATATTAATGAAAGTAAAAATATATATCCAGTAATAGTTTTATTGAAGATATATATAAAAAACCACAATACTCCACTTCACTCTTAAAAAATTTTTGATGGATTGAACCAAAAAATGGCCGCAATCATAACAGGGTGAAACCTCTTACCATGATTCGGTATTTTTTTTTTTCAACAAGAAGAACCAAATTATGGTAAAAGGTTTTTCCATCGCATGGTTGCAGTAATTGTAGAACCAAATTTTGGTTCAACCTAGCCTAACAAAAAGCAGGGTTAATGTTAATTTTTAACATTACTATCCACCAAATCATTTTTTACAAATAAGGAACAGATTTAAAAATAGAGTGATAAATTACAAATTGGCAAAAAAATAAGAGTGTCAATTCATATCAGAGTCTAGCAAAAGGGAGCAATGATAAATTTTGAACGAGGTTAAAGCAGTTCCTCACTGTTAAAAATTTTGTCCTGTGTTAAACCAAAACATAGTGCTACAGTAACTGCGATTATGACCATCAGATGATGAAACATTTTGCCATAATTTGGTACTTGGATTTACCAAAGCTTGATACTATAGTTATTGTAACTATAAGATAATATAAACTTTTACCATGATTTGGTGCTTTTTTTTTTTTTTTTTCTTTTCAACAGGAAGTACCAAATGATGGTTGAATGTTTCACCATCGCATGGTTGCAGCTGCTGTATTATCAAGTTTTGATTCAATCTAACATATTACAGCTACCAAATTTTAGCTCAATCTTGAGCTGAAATTTTTAATAGTACAGTTTTATTTTGATATTTTATTGCTAGATTTTAACTGTTTTGGATTTCATGTAATGACAGTTAAAACGGCTAATTTATAACCGAAAGGTTTGTCTCGTTGTTTTATATTTTTCTTTAAATAAAACGTACCTTTATATGTTTAACGTACTTAATTATTTCATTTAAAAAAATTTTTTAATTTTGTGCGATACACAGTTAAAAATTTTGTGCTAGTTTGAGTCAAAACTTGATACTGAACAGTAGTGGCACCAGAAATTCCCCGATGGGGGGACACCATCTCTCCGACAGGGCGCACTACATAAAGAGGGTTTATTATATGAGAATTTATCAAAAACTGCATTACTATTAATAATAATATTACTGTTAATATTTGTACCATTCCATTTGTTAGTACTCCTCGTGGTTTTGGAGATCATCGTGTCAGACAGACATTTTATAAAAATATCGTGGTCAAAACATGTTCTGAACCTCTCAAAACGTGTATATTCATGGAAAACTAGAAGCTGAAAATTTTTACGAATCCAATACTTTCTTCTATTGAATATAGAATGGAAAAACTGGAATGCTCTAACTTTGTAAAAGGAAAGAAAAATGCTGCTAAAAGTAGAAAAACTGAAAATTTTGTATTTGTTCCCCCGAGAGATTTTAAGAGTATGCCCCGATGGGGGGGTCACAGACTCCCCGACGGGGGGGGGCTGAGCCCCCTCCCCCGGCCACTAGCTGGCGCCACCCCTGATACTGAAGTAGCTTCAACCACCCGATAGTTTAACCTTTATACCATAATTTGGTAATTTTATGTTGAACCATCATGTTAAAAAAAAAAAAAAAAATTAAAATCCGATCGAGACGGGGATCGAACTGAAGATCTTCTTGTCTTAAGTCAAACCCTTTGCCACTGTGCCACGTTTTCTTGCCCGGTAATTTTGTTTCATTGATTTTGATACAAGGCACTAAATTTTCTAGGATTTTATCTTGTCCCATGGGGAAGTTGTTGCACAAAATTTGCACTTTACCCTATGTTTTTGACCACACTCTTTAATTTAAAATTGGTTTAGTTTCAATAGGAATTTTATTGATTCATAATTCCCTTATGAGTGGATGTATGGTAGCTCCGAGTTTTCGTACAACTTAAATTCAATCGCAAGAAGTAGAAAATGTAAAAGTGAGGTTGCACCCTATTATGGTATTGATTATAACTTTACTCCTTATACTCCTTATAGTGATTGGAGTTTGAATTGAAATTTTTAATAATGTAAGAAGACATTAAAATAATCTTTAATTATATTATATAAATGATAAACTTATTTTAAAAGCCGAAGAGTTTTATCGTTCGGGATGCCAAACTCTTAAGAGAGCATAAAAAGACAACATTTCAAACTAGCTGCCATATTAAGTCAATATGTGTGCATGTGCTTAAAAGGGCCAATTTCTACAGTGAAGTGTACAATCGAATTTAAAAAGCATTTTTATTAATTATACCAAATAGAAAACTAGAATGTTGTGGCCACCACAAGACTTTCTTCTATATTTTCCTATGCAAATTCACTCCGTAAAAATAATTTATTAAAATCATTATTTAATAAAATTATCTTCCACGATAATGTAGTACGATTTCCATATTAGAGATGTAGTATAACACTATATATATATATATATATATATATATATATATATATTTAAAAAAAAGTTCATTTTATTCTCAATATTACATAAAAAAAAAAAAAAAGAAGAACGATAACTTTATTGGAAAATTATTGCAGATCGATGGTTCAACCATTCATTTTAAAAGTATTGGCGAGCTCTTTTGAAAGATACCCATCAAAAAAATTTATTCCCCTCGATATTTATCGAAATAGAAAGTTTATCGAAAATCCAGTTTAATAACTTGAAAGCGATGATATAATTTGAAAAAAAAAAAAAAAAACTAATAATCCTCGGTTCTAAACTAAATTCTGCTTTTGCCAGAATTTCATCAAAATATTTTTTTTTTTTTTTTTCTAAAGAAAAAGAAAATAAACTTAATAATAATCAGTATCGAAACAGACAGTATCGAAAAAGTTGAAGAAGCCCTTTTTTTAGACAAAAATACATAATTTATTTTAATTTTTAACTGTCGCCAAAAAGTTTACGAGTTGATTTTAATTTTTTTTTTTTTTTTTTTTTTTAATGAAAAGAAATCCACGCGTAAATATTAGAATTGATATAAAGCTTTGTGAAAAATTAAACTTGCAGGATAAAATTGACGTCATTATAGCTCTAAAGATATTTTATTATTATTATTATTATTATTATTATTACTATTATTATTTAAATTAATTTATTAATTATATGTATATATTGGTTTTACCATAAATTTTATATATTTTTTAATTTGTATTTAAAAATTATTCAAAAATTAAAAAAAAAAAAAAAATTATAAAGGAAGAACTTATTTCCTATATAGGTTCTTGTATATTTCTTTTATCTTCTTTCTTCTGATGAAAAGATAATTATGCTGAAAGGGTAATTTTTCAAATGATTTAGACCTAACGAATATAAGCAAAAATGGGGCCATTAAAATAATAATAATAATAATAATAATGAAATAAAATAAAGAATACTTAGAAATAAAACTACATTTCTCACATCGTCAAAAAACAAAAATAAAATAAAATTATTTAATTTTAAAAATATTAAAAAATAAAAGAAGAAAACCATTTTAGAGACAGAGCACATTTCCTAGGATTATTGTGTATTTCATTTCTTATACCTTTCTTATACCTTTCTGATGAAAATAAAATTATAGTGAAAGGGTATCTTTCGTACGATTTTGACCTAACGAATACAGGAAAAAATCGAACCAGGAAAAAAATATATATTTAAAATAAATAAATAAATAAATAAATATATAAATAAATATATATATATATATTTACAAACATGCTATATTTCTCATACTGTTAAAAATCTTTTTTTTTTTTTTTTTTTTTTTCTTCTTGTTCTTGTTCTTTTCTTTTTTTTTAATTTGTTAAAGCTGTATATTTAAAAAACATTCAAAGAGACAGAACATATTCCTTATTGTATATTTCATTTCTTATATATTTGAAAATTATAGTGAAGGGTATCGTTCAAATGATTTACGCTTATCGAACACAGGCAAAAATCAAGCCAGGAATAAAAATATATATGTATATATTTAAAATAAATAAATAAACAGATATATATATATGCTATATTTCCCATATTGTGAAAAATCTTTTTATTTATTTATTTTAATTTGTTTAATTCATTTTCAAGAATATTAAAAAATAAATGAAGAAAACTGTTATAGAGATAGAACATATTCCCTATTACATATTTTATTTCTTATATCTTCTTTCTTCTCATGAAAAGAAAATTACAGTGAAAGTGTATGTTTCAAACGATTTAGGCTTCACCAATACAGGCAAAATTCGAGCAAGGAATAAAAAGATATATTTTAAATAAATAAACAAATTTTAAAAATACATATATATATATTTATAAACATGCTATATTTCTCATACTGCTAAAAATCTCTCTCTCTCTCTCTCTCTTTGTTTTATTTTGTCAAAATGATATATTTAAAAAACATTCAAAAATAAATGAAGAAAACTGTTATAGAGAGGAACATTTTCCCTATTACGTATTTCATTTCTTATATCTTCTTTCTTCTAATGAAAAGCAAATTATTGTGAAAGGATATTTTTCATACGATTTAGGCTTAACGAATACAGGCAAAAATCAAGCCAGGAATAAAAAATACATTTTAAATAAATAAATAAGTAAAAAATATTTATAAATAGGCTAAATTTCTCGTACTGTTAAAATTCTTTTTTATTTTTTTATTTTTTTTATTTATTAAAATTTTATACTTAAAAATTATTCAAAAATAAATGAAGGAAACTATCATAGAGGCAGAACGTATCTTATACTATTAAGTGAGCAATATTTGTACATATATATATATATATATATATATATATATATATATATATATATGTGTGTGTGTGTGTGTGTGTATTTCACTGATCTCGAAAACTGTAGCTCGGACAATCACGTGATTTAACACAAAGGTGCCCTCCGAAGGGTCACTGTGCACATCGAAGTCAGATTTTCGATTTTTTGATAAGTTTTCTTTTAATAACAGGAGACTTGGCGTTGGAATATTAAAACCCGAATAAACTACTACGTCAGAAACGCCAAAGAAAAATATTGCAAATGCATACAGCTGTTTCGGTAGCCTAAAGCGTACCGTCTTCAGTGCAAAAAGGAAGCACTGAAGACGGTACGCTTTAGGCTACCGAAACAGCTGTATGCGTTTGCAATATTTTTCTTTGGCGTTTCTGACGTAGTAGTTTATTCGGGTTTTAAGTTTTCTTTTAATTAATAAAAATATTAAAATAAAACTTCCCATTTCTATAATGACGCAGAATGGACAATCTTTGGAGAGATTTGGTTGGTTTATTTGATTTTCATTGATTTGAGTGTATTTTATGTTCACCTAGAGCTACGTTATGAGGAATTACAAGAGATTTGATTGGCTTATTTGATTTTCATTGGCTTGAGCGTATTATACGTTGAATTAGAGCTACGTTATGAGGAATTACGAGAGATTTGATTGATTTATTTGATTTTCATTGATTTGAATGTATTTTACGTTAAACTAAAGCTACGTTTAGATTTTATTTAAAAATATATGAATTTTTAATATTTTAATATTATGCGACTTTTACAGAGAACAAATTACGATTGGCGCCGCAGGCGCCCGAGAGCAGTTTTTTTTTTTTTTTTGTAAAAATTTTCATGTGTCTCTGGCCAGTTAGCTGGTGAAGCCAGCAAGTTTCCTATAAATTCTTGTATATTTCATTACTTATATCTTCTTTCTTCTGGTAAAAAGAAATGTGTAGTAAAAAGGTATCTTTCAAACGATTCAGACTTAACGAATACAGGCAAAAATCGAGCCAGGAATAAAAAGAAAATATTTTTTAAATAAGTAAATAAATAAATAAAAAAAAAAAAAAAACGCGTATAAACATACTATTTCTCATACTGTTAAAAATCGTTTTCCGTATCTTTTTTTTTTTTTTGTTAAAACTTTATATTTAAAAAATGTTAAAAAATAAACGAAGAAATTTAGAACAAAGACGGTAAGTAGTGGAGTTTCCATTTCGATGGTTTCCACTAGGTCGTATTTTCGTATCGATGAAAAAGACCTCCTCTACTTGCGTTGATTGCCGCTAGAAATATTATTTACAATTCTTCCATTAAAAATAACCAAGATTCAATCCAGAGGTGTTAAAAAAGATGAAATTCAGAAATCAATAAAGATTTGACAAAAATTTGTGCACAGTTTTTTTTATTGACTTGCTGCATAAAATAAGGAGGGAAGGTGCCCCTAACGTATAAATATTTTAAGAACTACATCCGTATGTTCTAAGCAGGAGCGAGAGAAGAATGATCAAGTTCCAGCCAAATTCAAATTTTTGTTACATATTGTCATTTAATTTCATCGCCAGCAAGAACACATAAAAAGTGGTTTTTTAAAGATACGTTATACTCAAATTAGGCTAACAATTTTGAGTACAGAGTAGGATTGCCATAATATGCTAACCCTATGAAAATCCCAAATTTCGCCAGAGATTTATCATGAGAAAAGTAAACCGCAACGGATAGATATACATAAAATATAGCTATAATTTAATTGTGTTCAAGGATAATTTTGACTGACTGAATAAATTACTTTAGAAATAAGGCTACTGTGATTTGGGAGGAACATAAATAAAATGAGCCATGTGTTAATCTTTATGACAGGAAATGATTATGAGAATATGCAAGGAGATCGATTATCTTTTACATTTATTTATTTATTTTTACTGATAGAGGAATAATTCGGCAGTTACTAAAGATTAATATTGAATACACGAGTGAATTATTATAAAAAGCGATAAAATAGATTTGAATTAAAATTAAATAGATAATTTTTAAAATATATGTGATTTCTACATCACACTTATATCTTCTTTCTTTTGATAAAATGAAAAATACAGTGAAAGGTTATTTTTCAAACGATTTAGGCTTAACGAACACAAGCATGCTGCAGTCAGAATGCAAAAATGTTAAATATCGAATGAAATATGAATATTTTTACTAAATAATTTTTAACTGCGCATACACAAGCTTTAGCGAAATTTCATTTGCATAATATAAGAGCCAAATGTATTGAGCTACCAACATAAAAACGCCAAACAAATTCAAAATCGTGCAAATTCAAAAAGTTGTGCGTGATTCAATGAACTGCTATTCAGTTCCCCTCAAAAAATAAGCTGAACTATAAAGGATTTTACTGACATTTTTATTTTAATTCAGTCAATCCGCGATTGTAATAAAATGCTCGCCATCTAGTGGACTAAGGTGAAATTACAATTAACACGAATAGCTTTCGGCTTTCGTCGAGACGCCATTGATTGCTGTGTATATTCGATGTTTAGTTTCACATATTGTTTCCTCCATGGTTAAAAATAATTTATCTTTTGTTGTCGCACGCATTTAAAAACTGAAACACTCAGTGAACGAGATTATTATTAGAATTTTATGATTAGAATATGTGCCGTTTTGGATTGTGTGTGACTATCTGTAAGCGCAGTAAACCAACTACTGCCAATCTCTTTGCGACTCAACAACATATTTAAATAAATGTTTTGTGATGTCTATGAATAGCAGAGTTTCATTCAACCAGCGTCTTTGAAGAAATAGTTCACTCAACTATCGACAACACATATATTTATTGAATAAAAATGAATAAATCCGGTAAAAAAGATAGCACTTACTATTGTGTGCCACAGTGTAACTCCAAAGGATCAAGAAATCCAGAATTAAGCTTCCATTTATTTCCAAATGAAAAATTTTAAATTTCAGTTGCTTCGGCTAATGGAAGTAAAGAATTAATCAGATGATTTGAAACTAATATTTGTTCAGCTTCAGTTAAACATCTACTTCCGATCGAACTTTGAATAAACTGAAATATTTTTTCCAAAAGCAATCGATTTTCCATGATGTATAATGGCGGAGAAATTATAGCACGTATATTAAGTAGTAACACAAATAGAACAATAATAAATACACGTGGCTATTATATTTACTAACAACAAAAGTTGAAAAAGCGCCACCTATCGATCATTACAAACGTGGACAGTTATACAATATTCATCTGAAATTCAGTTCATTCTATCGCGTATAACTGTTTGAATTTAGACGTTATTTGTTTGGGGTTTTCATATAAGTAGCTCAATAGTATCGGCTATTATATTATGCAAATGAAATTTTGATAAAGCTTGCGCGTGCGCAGTTATTTAGTAAAAATGTTCATATTTCATATTTCATTAGACATTTAATATTTTTGTATTCTAATTGCAGTATGCCGTGACTAATGTTGTGTGTCAGGTTTCCTGAAAATGGCTTTCCACTGGATTTAATATTTTGCGTGTTGTGGTTAAAAAAGTGACAGTCTTTTTTTTTGAAATTGTTGACAGAAACATGAATATATGTGGTAGGCTCATAAATATTTATACAGAGAATACGATGGAGCCTCATAATCACATACTACAGCTAGATTTCATTTCAAGCATTACCGTTTACAGGTTCCTTCTAAACATTTTCATTTAATTTTTTATTGCACCCCCTTTTATTTTCGGGGCGAAACTTTCACAGAAATATATGAGGCACCTTCAAATTATTCACCCTCTTGAAGTTTCAAAGTGATTCGTCAACGTCAAGTACTTTTTGAGATACTTGTAAAAACGTCTGAAATCGAAAGAGTCCGGTCATTTTATGGAAATGTAGCATGCATGTTTACATTTTCGTAATTTTCTATGAGTTTTCAGTTTTCATACGCCTTTAAAAATTAAATTGGGTTGCTAAATCAACTGCTTTGAAGGGAAAATACAGTAACCGCCGCTTAATAAAATCACTGGTAAATAAAATCAGCCGCTTAATATGATAAAATTGCCAGGACCGGAATCAAATCAATGCAAACTAATTTTAAAACCGCCGCTTAATAAAATCAGCATCACCAGTTAATAAACTCCAAAAAAAAAAAAAAAAACTCTTAGCAGCAAAAATGTCATTTATGCACACTAAACAAATTTTTATTTACGCTGTAATTTTTTATTTAAAAAATAAAAGAAAAGAAAATACAGCAATCCCTCCCTTATCTATTTTTGTCGAAAATTTTACATTTACAACAGTAAATTTTACATTTACAGCAATTAAACACGTCCCATTACTTGTCTTAGTAATAATTTTAAGCAATGTATTCTTCAAAGGGCGGTAATAAGTTAAAAATTTGATTTGATTCTCAAGCTTTTTTTTTTTTTTTTTTTTTTTGTTTTTTTTTTTAAATATATATAATGTTTGAATAAAAGACAATTTTTAGTTCTTATTCTGAAATAACTAAGAGGCAAGAAGCTTTAAATGAAAGATTTTAAATTTAAAAGAAAATCGTGAACATTCGGCAAAGTGTTGATGATTTTCCTCAAAGGAGAGCGCAGCGCACTAGAACTTGGGATGTGTTTAATTCACTTATTTTGAAGGAACAATCAAGTAATTATCTGTTAAAAATTAATTAATATTGTTTATTAGTTCCATTATTTGGTACATTTTGAAATTTCTTTCCAAATTCAGGTAAAGAATACCTTTTTCTTGAGTGCAGGAACGTTCGCCGGATATAAAAATCAGCCGCTTAATAAAATCACTTTTACTCAGAACGAATGTGATTTTAATAAGCGGCGGGTACTGTAATTATAAATTTCTCTTGTCACACACATTATTGTAGAAATGTGGTAAGTTATTATACAGACTATTTATGTTTAACCCTTTGCACTCGAGAGGTGACTCTCGCTCACCACTTGGTTTGTTGTGGTACCTTGATGTGCGGCAGTAACTGTTTACGTTTAGTTTCTTCGACGCTGGATCCTACACTCTTTCTGTACAATCCTATGCGATGTACAATCTGATCACTTACGATATTTGTAAACATTAATCCACTAATTGACTGGAGATTTTCGCCAGCCACGCGATAGTTAGGAAGGACTGCAAAGTCTGTTCTCAGAGAAATAAACCCGGAAAAAGGCACCAAACGACATATTATTGTAATAATTGCCCCGACAAGCCAGGCATGCATCTTGGGAATTGTTATACATGAAATATTATACACAGAAAAATTACAGACTAATATTTAAAAAATTATGTTTAGAAATGTGTAAACATATATAAAATGTTAAAATATAAAAATTGTATACATTAATTTGTGTGTGTAATGATTTTAAGTTACTGGTAAGAAATGCGTCGAAAAGGCTGCGAAACACCTCGAGTTGCTGGTGAGCCACGCGAAAAAGGCCCCGAGTGCAAAGGGCCTTAAAGTGCAAAGGGATTAAATCAATGCTGCGTCTTTTAACAATTATTTAACTCCTATAAATTTAATGCATAACAAGAAAATATTTATGGAATCGCTTGATGTTGTACCGACTTTGAAAAGTAAGCGATTTTAAACTATTGCGGGCAGCATCTCTCTAGAAATAATCTCGTACACCATCATTAAAATTCAATCACTCTGTTTAAAATCGCGTTTCGCCAAAAATATGATGTCAAATTTAAGGCTTATGTATTAGGCAACAACATTTTTAGTAATTTGGCGCTACATTTTACCATTTTAGTTGCGCTTGTTACTAAAATGGTGAAGTTTGCCATGAAATTTCTAAAAGTATTTGTTGAAACTAAACTGATCAAAACAGGCACATTTTAAAGTGTAACGTTGAAAATTGTTTTCAACAGTGCAGAGATTTTTTTTTTTTTCGAAATAGAATTTTAAAATATTCAGTATTTATTTATTCCTTTAAGTGTCTTATTGACTTTTCAGACAAACAGACAGACAAACAGCATATCAGCCATATATCATTAACATTCATCAACAATGTTGAAAAAGCGTTAAAAATGACGCCACCATCCTATTTCAAACAATTGCAAACGAAAACGATACCTGTTGCTGATAATTTGACCGTTCCCGGCTGAAATTCGAAACAAACAAAACCTGCTTTCAAAATCGTAAAGCATCCGATTAGGATTTCAAACATCAACTCCTGAGAGGGCGATTCTTCGCCAAGAATTGCAATCCATAGCATTAAAGTGACGCCACAAGGCCAGAACTTTACCTCCAAGCTTGATTCTCAATCTACCTTCTGCCTGCTACTTACTCCGCCGTGAGGAATCATGGGAAGGAGACCGGACCCGCCTGAGGGGGTCTTCGGATTATGAGAGGCTGGGGGAAGGCAGAACATAAGGGAAAAAAACTCGGAAAAGATCCTTGGAAAGAATACTTGCTTAACGTTTAGCCGCATCACTAGCTCCGCCGCGATCTTTATTTTTTTTTAGTTATTTTCTCCCTCCCTACCTGACCCTTTCCACCTGGGGTCAGCGGACAGAGGGAAAGACCTGTCGGGCAGGAATTCGGCCGCAAATTTGGTTCTTTTGTTGTTCGCTTTGTGATGTTCCCCCCTTTCCCGAATCTTTTCTTTCGTGTCTCAAGAAACAAATGGGTGTTTAAATCACTTTCAATGGCCGTGTACGGGTAGTGCCTCGCATTGTCTAAGTTGGTTTAAACCACATTATTACGAGCTTCTTAAAAATACAAAGTTGTTGTTCCACGCCTCGATTCTGCGATACATAAATATATTTAGATGAGAAACATCCTCCCCCCCCCCTTTTTTTTTCTTTCTATTTTTTAAAAATGTTTGTGTGTTTTGTTTAGAAATTTCATTATCACTTTTTCATGCGCTCTTTGTTTTCTGTCGACGTTTTAATACATTTTAAATCTAATTAAATCTTAAAACATACAGATATATTTTAAATTCGTAATTCATATTATAATGTTAGATAATATCTAGCTTTTGTTCCTATTAAAAAGACTTTTTAACTAAGATATTTTTTTTAAAAATAATTAATCTGTAAATACAATTTACGTTATAGGTTATTTTTACAATTTAGTAATTATTTTAACATAAATTGTAAAAATAGCCTATAACGTAAATTGTATTTATAGATTAATTACTTTTAAAGCAAAATTTCTTAATCAAAAAGTCTTATTAATAGGAACAAAAGCTATATATTGTCTAACATTATTATAATATGAATTAGGAATTTAAAATTTATCTCTATGTTTTCAGATTTATTTTTATTAATCTTCAGTGTGTGTATAAATTGTAAGTTACTTTAAAATCAAAAGTCCTGCAATAATACGTCATTTAAGTTTTCCCATTTTGTTTATGTTTCTGAAATAATTTTAAAAAATAATCATGTTAAAAGGAATGATTTAAAAGAATAATTAGATATTAAACATGCATTTTATAACTCATCTTATATTTATTGTTATTATTATAAAGAATTCTTTTTATGAAAAAATGTTCATACTTACAATATTGATATTTTTATAAAATTACCGTTATGGAAAATTGCAATTATAGACTTAGCATAAATATAAAAATCTAAATTAATAAATCCAAAAAGATATTTTTATTGTCTAATGTGTATGACTGTTCATATCGATCAACTCTTGACTAATTTCCAGTTAATTTTTTTAATTAACTGAAACATATCCTGCAATATAGTTAACATATAACTGCAATATAGTTAAAAACATACCTTGCAATATAGTTAAATTATTTCTACTCACGCTTAATATATATATTCTAAGGATATTAAACCGAAATATAGCAACGAAATTAAGAATAAATATTCTTTCTGTTAACATATAAATATAATATTATTTATTATATTGTAAATTACTTATAGAATTTTTGATAGCCAGTTCAAATTAGAATAAGAAGATATTACTGTTTTTCCCACAAAATTCATTTATTAAATATTTACATTAATCTACATCAGCATGAAAATAATTAATACGTTTTTATAAAAAATGTTTCGAACTTAGGATTGTTGTATGAATGATATATTTCATATTTATTTTTATATAAAAATTTTATTTTTATTCGATCTCAAAACGATTTCTTTCAAAATTTAATTATTATAAAAGTTAAATAACCTTATATTAGAGAGTTCATTTTTAGTTAATAGTATTTGATAATTAATATGATAATTATTTAATTAATATTAAATCTAAACAAAGTATTAAATAATAAACGAAGTTTTTTTTTTTTTTTTTTTTTTTCTTTTTGTAGTAGCAATTTTGTAATAGTAATTTTTCAGGTTAGTAAAAATTTCAAATTGGAAAAAGCCTTATAAAAATATTTTTTTTTTCCTAAACATATTTTAAATAAAAAAGTTTTAAATAGAAAAAAACCTTTCAAATTGGAAAATATCTTATAAAAAGACTTTAATCTACACTTGTTTAAACAAAAACAGTATATGTAGAGAAACATAACAAAAAATTTCTGCAGTTAAACATTAGAAATAAACAATTTCATAAAACTTAAATATGTCATTTACCTTAATAACTTTTAATAATATTTATTGAATAAACATACTGTTGTAGAAAATGCCTAACACATAAAATATTTTTATAGTGTTCAATCCAGTATGATAACATAACGATACTTCACGTATAATATTGTTTAAACCAATTTATTTTTTCTATTTCTGTTAAAAATAAATAAGCATGTTTTGATTTTTACAAGAAGTTGATTAAATATATATATATATATATAAATTGGGTTTGTAATATTAATTTTCGTTGTTTGTTAAACATTCTTTAAAACTTAATAGTCGACCTCAAGAATATGTATGGATTTTTCTTTTTCTTTTTTTTTTTTTCCTGCAAAGTTTTTATAAATTCGTTTTGCTAGTTTATCTTTGACTGAAAAAGCATCGTGCTAAATTATTTCGATCTGAAACAAAGTTTTTTTTTTTTTTTTTTTTTTTTTACAATTCATAGTGTTTGCTGGCTTTCTATATTTTTCAATGTTAATTTTCTTGTGCATTTTATGGCAAATTTTTAAAATCCTGTCGTGCTCAATCTATTTGTAAAAAAAATTTCTTTTTACTAGTGCTAAAATTTTTCACCTATGTGATACTTTTTATCAATAAATCAGAAATACATAGATAGTGTGTAGATGGAGTAATTTAAACTTAAAACAGGAATAAACTACTACGTCAGAAACGCCAAAGAAAAATTATTGAATATTATTATTTTTCTTTGGCGTTTCTGACGTAGTAGTTTATTCCTGTTTTAATATTCCAACGCCAAGTCTCCTGTTATTATAATTTAAACTTATTCTTATTATTATAATTTTTTGTTGTTACTTTTGTTTTCGCGTGAAATATTTCACATGCAGCTAATAAATGAGTAAATGTGTGCATATGTATACGTTAATAGTATATAGATATTATATTTTTGGACCACTAAATTTCCATATCTAGTGTGAACCACAGATTACTATACAGATAGGACAGTGAAGCTAAAACGCGAACCGGAAATATAGTGGCACCACTAGTGTCAACAGAAGGAAACTGCATATGTGAAGTCTACATGATTAGCATCTTTGATCGAACATTGTTTTCCTCTTTCGCGATTAGTTAGTAGCAGGTTAGTGTGTGAAGTTTTCTTTTTATTCATTTTTTATTATTTTTGAATTCACAAAATCATAATAAAAACATTCACAGCTATTCTTCTAAGAAATAAAATTAATTTTTATTATGTTTTAAAATATATTTTGCCAAACATATTCTTATTCAAGTACAGATTAAATTAACAAACTGTAACTCTGAAATAGCAGTGTGAAATCTTAAATATTTAACATTGCTTGGTTTAAATAATACAAAATGCTTTAAAATGAAAAAATATTATATATTTATGTATATTTTCGAAATTTATTTGCCTAATATTTAGTACTTGCTTCTTAAAATAAATTGCTTTCGACAATCAAGTTCGTAAACAATAACAAAGTTGCCAAACGTAAACATCAATACAATGGTTAGTTGGTTGGATGTTGGGTTTAACGTTGCACTGATATTACGATATGAACATAGATACAATAAAAATAAGACGAGCGATTGCGTAAGCTGGAGAGTTCGAGAAACTTACAGCCGTTGACAATAGGGTCGTTGCAGTCAAATTTTGGTTACCGAAGAATATATGGAAGTGTCCTATCTGTATCTGCGGTGTGAACCTTTTATATTAATTTACCTTAGCTTTGCGAAATATCTTATAACAGTCACACTCGGTATTTATATATAAAGATATTTAGTTTTTTTTAATTGTTTAAATACTAAATTAATGTTTGCATTATAAACTTATACATATAAAATACGCCATTATTATAAAACTTAAGAACTTTCAGTGTAAAGAAATTATTTCAATTTCGAATATAATTTTTAAGAGTGTACGTGCTTAATATCCAGAGGTAAGTAATTTAATAATAATAAACAGTCTTCCTTGATACATAACTTATACACAACTAATTAAGACTTACACTGTGAATAATTGTATGAAAAAATATTTTAACTTAATAAATTCGGCTAAATGTTTTTAGAGAAAAGTATTAATGCTTAAATTTCATTGCTATACTCAAACATTTTTGCGCTAGATGTAAAATCCTACTTCTTTATTTCTACCTGAAACAGATTTATATAAATTTGCGATTTGTGATGTTTATCCATTCATTACATAGGAAAATTATCTTACAAAAGTGATAAAATTCACTAATCTTTATAAAACTCATTAAACAATAATTTTCAATCTATTTAAGTAAATGTGTATACATAACAAAAGCAGTTTAAGTCATTAGTTTAAATTTGAAATATAAAACTAATGTTTTTTATATCTAGAATTCAATAATTTTTCATTGACGTAAAATTTTGAAATTACTTCTTGTAAAATTAAATACTTTTTTTTTTTTTTTCTCTCTCTCTCTTACTATGCACGTTACATGAGTTATTGAATATTAGTTTTCTACTAATTGCCACATTAGGCATTGCTATAATATTTTATACAGTAAAACACCGTTTATACGTTTCTCGTTTATACGTCTTTTATATTTATACGTCCTTTTAGTGAAGACCCGATTCATTCCTATTCATTTTAATACAAAAATTCTTCGTTTATACGCCGCTAATGTCGGTTTTACATTTAAACATTTTAAATTTGGCAAGTCAAAAATATTCAAAGTCCTATCTCTTTCCTCCTTCATCATCTTTCACAATTTCCGGTAAAATCCTCTACAGCATCCTCATCGATTCATTCTAATAGATAACGTCTCCCTTCAACGATCATCTCCGATTTTCGAATTTTTGCTTAATTTTCTTTTAATTAATTAAAATATGAAAATAATAACCTCCTAATAGCTTTAAAAATAGCCGTTAAAATATTAGCTATAATTTAATTGTTGAAAAAAAAAATACGAGTTCATTTTTTTTTTCCGACATAAAAATAAATACATTTCATTGAACGTGAACGTTAAAAAATTGTAAAAAGTTAAATTATGCATCTCACAAAAATGGACGTCATGATCACTTTAAAAATTTTACACGCATTGATAAAGTGCTAATGTAGTTCTATAGCTATGATTCAACAGAAAATTTAAAGCAACATGGTATATAAAATTTTTTTATCTTATAATTATTTATCATTATTCGGTAATTTTATGGCCATGAATTTGATTTTGAGGGTGGAAAAGGATTATTTTAACACTTAATATATAATATATAAACTTAAGATTTCATTCCATGCATAATCAAATTTGGTGGTTTCATTAATTTTAATAAATTCTAAAATTATATAAAAAATCTAATTAAAAATTACAAAAACAAACAAACAAACAAAATAATAATAATAATAATAAATATAAAAATAATTCACCAATAAATATTATCATAATGTCTTAATCATCACATGTTGGCCTTTTGATGAGACCGCTTAAGAAAAAAATAAATAAATAAATAAAATAAAGTAAAAATTGTTACGTACATTTTCATTTTCTGTAATTACTTAATAGTAAATCCCTTTTTTCACGTAAGATGGCGCTTGCTCACGTTCCGTTGAACGTTAAATATAAACTGAAAATTAGAAAAGATTAACGTTAAAATTAAACAACCCTTTTAAATATCACCTTATTAATATTGTTATTAGGTTTTAAATTTTAGAGATTAATAACTATTACTTAATGCATTCAATTATTTCATTTCATTACCACCTAGATCGATTAATCGTTTCTTCACTTTTAATCTTTTCTTTTCACTATCACTAATGTTCGTTTTGGCAACCTGTTTATTTCTACTATCTCTGTATGGATAGTTTACATGTGGGCGTATTAAAAATACTTATTCCATGTTTCAATTTTGGATTGTGTTATTGTTTAATCTAATTTCTTTTTTTATTTTGTTTTGTTGCAAAATAGAGACTTGAGTTGTATATTGCTTGAATTAGCTATACAGCTTTCCGAAATCTTGCATAATGCTGACAGAAGTGCAAGTTTCCTGAAGTGTGAACATTTCTGGTTTTCAGCATTTAAAATTCTATTTTTCATTTCATGAATTCTCTTTTATTTCATCGGATCCTTTTGGTTAGTTTATCTCTTTCCATTCCTAATATGTGATGAATGTTTCTATTGGTTTAATGGTTTTTGCAAATTATCTCATCGTTAGGCTTATGTGTTATGTTTGTGTCATTTCTCTTCTGCGTAAGTACTTTAACATGTTTTTACTAAACAGTGTAATCAAATTAAATTATCATCGTGACAATAATTTTATTCCAAATACATCTCATTTAAAATTTCATATGTTGGCATTTTCATCTATCTTTCATTTGCTGAGTGTTGCAAGGGAATTAAATTATTCAAATTATATATATATATATATAATAAATGATAATAATAATGCGCTAATAAAATGAATAAATATGATTTCTAATTTCAGTGGCAATTCACCCCCCCCCCCCTTAAATTAATCCCTTGCTACAAATGTTCATGTTTTAGAATTTTTCACCTCTGCAGCCTCTCTGAAGATATTTAACAGTTAAAATAGTCCTCTCCTCTCTTCCAAATCAAATTCATAAAATTACTGAACAGTGATAAAAATAGGAGGTGCCAAAAAAAAAAAAAAAAAAAAAAAAAAAAAAAAGTTAAATTCTGGATTCGCCACTGACCACCGCGACCAGTTATATTAGTTTACTGAGCTGATGTTTGTTCCCCTATTCGTTTAAAACTAGCTGGCTTCACCAGCTAGCTGGCCAGAGACCCATGAATATTTTTACCAAAAAACATGCTCTCTAGCGCCTGCGGCGCTAATCGTAATTTGTTCTCTGTAAAAGTCGCATATTATTAAAATATTAAAAATTCAAATAATTGTAGATAAAATCTAAACGTAGCTCTAGTTCAACGTAAACTACACTCAAATAAATGAAAATCAAATAAACCAATCAAGTCTCTCGTAATTCCTCATAACGTAGCTCTAGTTCAACGTAAACTACGCTCAAACCAATGAAAATCAAATAAACCAATCAAATCTCTCGTAATTCCTCATAACGTAGCTGTAGTTAAACGTAAAATGCACTGAAATCAATGAAAATCAAATAAACCAATCAAATCTCTCGTAATTCCTCATAACGTAGCTCTAGTTCAACGTAAAATGCACTCAAATCAATGAAAATCAAACAAACCAATCAAATCTCTCCTGAGATTCTCCATTCTGCGTCATTATAGAAATGGGAAGTTTTATTTTCATATTTTTATTAATTAAAAGGAAATTAATCAAAAATTCGAAAATCTGACTACGATGTGCGCAAAGACCCTACGGAGGGCACCTTTGTGTTAAATCATGTGACTGTCCGAGCTACCGTTTTCGAGAACAGTGAAATATACACATATATATATATATATACAAATATTGCTCATTTAATAGTATAAGATTACATAATTATAAATTTTTAGTTTGTTTTTCAAGGATAATTTTACGGAATGATAATTATAAGGTTTATTTTAACCTCATGTTGAAATAAACATTACTTTAGTACATTGTGAAAATTGTACAGTGAAAATAACATTAAACGCAGCCAGAAGGTTAAAATTATAGAAAGAAAAGAAAAAAAAAAAAAAAAACGATACAGTTTTAAATTTATTACTTGTAAATATTGTTTTTGGAAGAATATAGTTTTATTTTTAATATTTAAAATATGAAAATAAATTAATAATTATAGCAAAGAATATTTTTTGGATGAAGTATCATCCAAAGATAGATGAAGGGCATCTAGTTATAAAAATAATGGATGTTTCATTCTCCCCCCCCCCCCTGCCCATTTTCCTATTTGTGGTTATAAGGCAGCTAGAGAAATGGCCTTATAGCAGAGAATTGCTGTACTAGAAATATATATACACTGATGGAAAAAAAAAATCCCAACACCAAGAAAAAATTATTGTACAGTAATGAAATTTCAGCAATACATTTGTCTAGGTAACATATTTAATTGATTAAAGTTTCAAGATCACAGGTAGAGCCATTGGCGAGAAGAGCCATTTCAAATGCGAAATGTTGGTACATTAGTAACCGGTGTAACCGCCAGAATTTTGAATGCAAGCATGCAAACGTGCATGCATTGTGTCGTACAGGTGTCGGATATCAGTTTGTGGGATGGAGTTCCATGCCTGTTGCACTTGGGCGGTCAATGCAGGGACGGTTAATGCTGGTTGTGGATGACGCTGGAGTTGTCGTCCAATGATGTCCCATACGTGCTCGATTGGAGAAAGATCTGGTGATCTAGCAGGCCAAGGCAACATGTCGACACTCTGTAGAGCATGTTGGGTTACAACAGCGGTATGAGGGCGAGCGTTATCCTGTTGGAAAACACCCCCTTGAATGCTGTTCATGAATGGCAGCACAACAGGTTGTATCACTACACTGACGTACAAATTTGCAGTCAGGGTGCGTGGGATAACCACGAGAGTGCTCCTGCTGTCATACGAAATTGCTCCCCAAACCATAACTCCAGGAGTAGGCCCTGTGTGTCTAGGCCGCAGACAGGTCACTAGCAGGCGTTCACCTGGCTTCCTTCTAACCAACACACGGCTATCACTGCGACCAAGGCAGAACCGGCTTTCATCAGAAAACACAACAGATCTCCACTTCGTCCTCCAATGAGCTCTAGCTTGACACCACTCACGTCGCAAACGCAGTGGTTTGGAGTCAGTGGAATGCACGCTACAGGGCGTCTGGGTCTGGCTCGGAGCTGTCCTTGAAGTAACCGATTTGTAACAGTTCGTTGTGTCACTGTGGTGCCAACTACAGCCCGAATTTCAGCTGCAGACGCAGTACGATTAGCCACAGCCATACGCCGAACACGGCGGTCTTCCCTCTCAGTAGTGCCACGTGGCCGCCCGGAACCCCGTCTTCTTGAGGCAGTACCTTCCCTTGACCACTGCTGCCAACACTCATGCACAGTGGATACATTCCTGCCAAGTCTTTCTGCAATATCGCGGAAAGAAAGCCCACCTTCTCGTAGCCCTACTACACGACCTCGTTCAAACTCAGTGAGCTGTTGATAATGGCTTCTTCGTTTTCTTAGAGGCATCCTTGACTAACATTAACCCACTACGTCAAATCTCAACTGTAAATAACGATCACGAACCTTACAGCGCTTATTTAAAGCAAACCTCATTTGCATGTTCATAGTGTCGCTACTAGCGCCACACTTATGCGCGTAGCTCGAAATTTGAATCGACGTCATCTTTCAGATGTATAAACACGCCTACCAAATTTCGTTTATCTAGCACAGCTCCTTCCTGGTGTTGGGATTTTTTTTTCCATCAGTGTATATATATACATTGATCAATTTTCAGAATAATCCATATAAGTTTTTGTCTGTTCCATATTATTTTATTCATTTTATTTTATCCATATTGAATTTAGCCATATATGTGCTTTTTTATTAAACTGTCTGCCTAAGGGGAGAGTTTTGATAAATTAAAAGCATGCTTTAACCCCACACGTATGTCTCAAGTCCTACGAGGCATTTTTTGACAGTTTAAATCATTTATTTTATGTTTTTGCAGTAAGTTTTATTTATGAATTGTTTCACATTTATTAATTTTCTCGTAAGTTTTTCTTTAGTTATTTTTGTTACATTTTTTTCAACTTTTATATGACTGAAAACATATATTATAATTTCTTATATATATTTACTATAGTAAAATATAAAGATGAACTATATACATAAAAACAAAATAAAAATTGCATTTCGGAGGCAAATCACGCTTGGAAATCTACTTCTTGCTTACATAAAAGAATAAATAATGATGATAATAATAATAATAATAATAATAAATCTGAATAACTAATTTACAGAGAAAATTGAATTTATAATAAATACGCTATACGTTGACTAACCCTTATCCGTTTAAAATTATTCTTCGAATATCCTCTTTTGCTACTTAACAGTTATTTTTTATTTATCTATTTTTTGTTAGTCTTACCGTTAAATGTAATTTGATAAAATGATAGCCGAAAAACATTCTAAACTATATAATTTCATAGAATACTTTAAAAACAACTAAAAAAAAAAAGAAACGATTAATCTTTCAAAAATGTTAATAAAAGAAAATAATAATAATAACTAAAAATCTTGTTTTTGAAGCCAGGTAAAACCGGCATTTCTTTGAAAAAATCGTGACTACCTGGAAATCTAAATTTTTCTTAAATGGATTTTTGTCTCGTCAGAACCTGAATAAATGAGGAATATTTTTTCTCTAAAAGTAAGAGAGGGGAAAAAAAAAGTTTTTAATCTCTTATAATATGTGTTTTCTAGGAACAAAGACTATTACGTGAATACTTCAGTGGCGGGCGCCAAGACAATGACTTACTTTTAATAAATTTCTCAATTTCTTTTGCAAAAAGAGTTAGTAACATAGATCCGCTTGCGTCACTCGAAAAACTGCCGTTTTTCATGATATAGTAATAAGACATAGATTGATCATTGGGGGGAAAAAATGATTCCTTTTTACTCGGAGAAAAGTCCACAATATGGCCGTCTTTTTCCGAATGAATACACACAGATAATTTAGAAAATAAAAATTTATGAATAATTTATGTACTGAAGGTGAATGAAAAACTGCAGATACAAATTCAAATTCATTTTTCTTTTTCTTTCTTTCTTTCTTTCTTTTATATATTTATTAATTTAGTTAATATTTAAAGTTAAACTCTTTTTATATACTAAAACTAACGTTCTTTACCTACTCCGCTGCTAACTATATTTAAAAGAATTTTGAAAATTTTATATTACTTACTAATATAAAATCTTTAAAAATATCAAACTTTAAAAAACGTATTCCACTAAAAATCAAACCAGTTTTTATTTCATAATAATAACAAAGTAACTGATTATAAAAATTATATTTTTTATAATTTAGTCAAATATAATTTACTTTTAGGATGATTTATCCATTTATTTTCATAAATTTATTAGAAGAATTAAAAGACACAATATTTCGACACTTTGAAAATTCATCAACATTCTATTCTATTACAATTGCCGAGTTTCCATGGTTTCAATACCACTATATGGCTGATGCCAAAAACTTTTTCGGCATAAAAAATTTTTGCATGATAACAATGGGATGATAGATTTATGTAAATTACTATATCTGTGGTTAGTAATAAAACATATTACATATATTAGAACATCTCAAAAGTTTAAAAATGCATATTTGCGTATAAAGAAAAAGATAAGATAAAACAGGAAGACAAGAAAAGAAATATAGATAAGAAATAAGATAAGAAAAGACCTAAGATAAAACAGGGCCGCAGTAGCCTGGTTGATAGATCGCTGAGCTCTTAATTGGGAGATTGCGGGTTCGATACTCGGCAAAGACCTGCCAAAGACCATCGTGTACACTAATGGTGGCTGGTGCACGTAAAATCCGTTGTGGCCGCAGTGTCCTCCACGTTCCCATCCAAATTATACTTCTGGAGTCACCGTAGCAGGGAAGCCATCCTCTCTATGGAGGATCAAAATTGTGATGGCATGTCTCCACACCATTCTTAGGGGTGTGTCCCAGACTGTCGGTATTACCCATTGTGCAGTACTAGTGCGACGTTAATTCCAACCAAAGAAAAAAAAGACATTTTTTTTTTATTATTGGTACTTTAATACTTGTATTTATATTATATTTATATATTTTTATTATTTGTATTTATCTATGTAATCTTTGTAAAACGTTCGCTTTCTTTTTTAAACATTTGCTTGAGTGTTTGTTAAAAATCTTCCTATATATATTTAGGAATTTGTTACCATTTTTATTAGATTGCATTATTTTCTTATTACAGTGTTGCCACAGGTGACTTTATTATTATTATTATTAATACTATTATTGTACCACTATTTCCATAACATAAAATTTAAAATAAATGTATGCAATCAATGTGCAAATTCACCTGCGTAAATATATCATAAAATTTTATTTTTTGGAAATAGTGGTAGGAGTATAATTATACATTACATTAATAATACTACATAATACATTAAATAATTAATATAAAATAATAACAGTTATATAATATATATCATTATGTAATATTATAACATTATATAATATTTTAATAAAAACTAGTATGATTGAAATAAAATAGTTGAATAAGTAAATTATTGTACTGAAATGGTACGCGAATGATATTAATTGAAATTACTATAGGTCAAAATTGTAATTTAAAAGATTGAATGTCGATAAACATAGGATTTCATGTGAATTTATATTTAAAATTACCTTTTATATTCAACAATTTAAAATTATTAATTATAATCTATGTATATAAAAGAGTAAACTCACTGATTCATTCATTCATTCATTCACTCACTGACTCAACACGGCTGTGGCGATCCTATGGGAGATAGAGTCAAAATTTTTGGTGAGCAGGTTGATTTTAGGACCCTGACGCTCACTAAGCGAAATACCCCCCCCACCGGGGGGGGGGCAGAAGGCAAAAACCACATTTATAAGCATAACTCGGCTCTAAATTACTTCACGGTGAAGAAACTGCAGATGGGGAGACTAGACTTGAATACAAAAAAAAATCATTTTCTGCGATTTTGGAATTTTGAATTTTTAAGGGGGGTAAAGGGTAAAAATGAGATTTTCGGGGGGGGGGGGCAGAAAGCAAAAAACACCTTTATAAGCATAACTCGGCTCCAAATTACTTCCCTGTGAAGAAATTGCAGATGGGGAGACTAGATTTGAATACAAAAAAAAACTTTTCTGCGATTTTGCAATTTTGGATTTTTAAGGGGGGTAAGGGCTAAAAATGAGATTTTCGGAGGCGCCTAAGGCACATTTATAACTTGGCTCCAAATTTACTTCACAGTGAAGAAGTTGCAGATGGGGAGACTAGACTTGAATACGAAAAAATCATTTCTGCGATTTTGGAGTTTTGGATTTTTAAGGGGGGAAGGAGGTGAAAATGATTTTCGGAGGTGCAGAAGGCAAAAACACCTTTATAAGCATAACTCGGCTCCAAATTACTTCACGGTGAAAAAATTGCAGATGGGGAGACTAGACTTAAGTACAAAAGAATCATTTTCTGCGATTTTGTAATTTAGGATTTTTAAGGGGGGAGAGGGGATAAAAAGGATTTTCGGAGGCAAAATTAGCAATGCATGGATTTTCGAGTAAAATTCTAGCAAAAATAGCTCAAAGATATTTAAAAAAAAAAAGCCAAGTCTTCTTACAGCCATTGCAATGGGTTTTGCGAAAGTCCCCCCTTTTCCCCTTGGGGGTGGGAGGGCAATATAAACCCGTTTCCAAGTATAACTTTGCTTCAAATTATCTCAGCAAGATTAATTTGTATATGTGGGTTGTTTATACTTTCCCAACACGCACAGTAAAGGTATTTCACAAAATTTCACCCCCCCCCCCCCCTTTAAGGGCGGAGGAAGGCAAAAACACGCTTATAAGAGTAACTGTGGTCCAAATTATCTCAGGATAGCGATTTTTTGATATGTCAATTGGTTATGCGTACTCAAGACACATACTTAAAAGAGATTTTGTAAAATTCCGTCCTATCCCCTCCTTGGGGGTGGGGTTGCAAAAAGCATGTTTCCAAGCATAACTTTTCTTCAAATTATCTCAGTAAGCTTAATTTTTACATATGAGTTGTTTATGCATTCCCAACACGCATTATAAAGGGATCTTACAAAAATTCCCACTCCCCTCCTTCAAAGGCGGGGAGGGTGGCAAAAAACGCTTTTAACAGTAACTCTGCTCCAAAATATCTCAGAATAGCGATTTCTTGATATGTCGATTGGTTATGCGTACTCAAGACACACACTACTAAGGGATTTTGTAAAATTTCACCTTATCCCCCTTGGGGGTGGGGCAAAATCATGTTTTCATGCATAACTCTACTCCAAACTATCTTAGACGATTTTTTATTTGCGGGCTGGTTATGCATTCCCAACACGCACTTAAGTCGATTTTTTGAAATTTTCCTTTTCTCCCCCCTTTAAGAGTGGGGGGGGGGGGCAAAATACACGTTTTAAAGAGTATCTCTGCTCCAAATTATCTCAGGAAAGCGATTTTTTTATAGGTTGATTGGTTATGTATACTCAACACAAAAAAATAACAAAGGGATTATTTGGAATTCCGTGCTATTACCCCCCTTGAGGGTTGGGGGGGGATTAAAAACATGTTTCCATGCGTAACTCTGTTCCAAACTATCTTAGAATGTGCAATTTTTGATGCGTGGACTGCTTTGCGTATTCAACACACACTACAAAGTGATTTTGTGAAACTCCACCCACCTCCCCTTACGGGGCGGGGGGGATATGTATTCATGTGTAACTCTGCAGTAAATTATCTTATGAAGGAGAGATTTTCCATGTGTGGGTCAGTTATATGTATCTAACTCATAATATAAATATATTTTGCAAAATCTCCCCCCCCCCCTTTCCTTTAAGAGCGGGCCGGGGTGGTGGTGGTAAAAAACACGTTTTAAAACATAACTTTGCTTCAAATAATCTTAGAATCCCGATTTTTTAATATGTGGGAAGGGATTTTCTGAAGTGTGGTGAGTAGGAAAACCGCTATCGAAGGTATCGAGAATTTTAACTTAGATTTTGACTGATTTCAATGATTTTATTATTATTATTATTATCAATGATATGGTATTTTGAGACTTCATTTCAATATAATGACCAGCGAAGCGGGCAAAGCCTGCTAGTTATAGTATAAAGAGTAATTAAATATATTAATTAATTTGTAATAGTTATTTATTAAAATTTAAAATAAGCGTTGACATTCTGCAATATTCAATTAATTTTAAATCTGGCTAATTTTAAGTACAAGCTGCATTAATATTATTCATATAGCAATACTTATTAAATCTATACTTTTAAAATTACTTAGTAACGAGAAAATTATGTGTAATGTATTAATCAACATAAAGACTTAATAAATCATGAATAAGAGTGTAATAATTGATTTGTGTTATTGGTTAAGTATCATAAATTTAAATAATTTTGATGAATTCCAATATGTATTAAAATAACATATTATAACTTATTAATTATAATGAAAATTTTCTGTTCTAAATGTAAAATTAAAGTGTACATTAATAATATTATAATTTATTGGTTTAAATAAATAACTATAAATAATATACAACACACCTTTTAATTATTAAAAATGTTCTCATGTTTATTTTTCCCAGTATCTGATGATGAAGTTTATTAGCTGTCGAAAAGATAATAATATTGTTGCGTTGGTCGCACAGGATAAGCTGTAAAAAAAGTCAAGTTAAAAATTATAGATGAAAACAGATTACCCAAGAACGGATCCAAGAGGCAGTATATTAGTTAGGTAAATTTATTGCATATTCCAAAGAAACTAATTTCTCGCGTGACCATAGATGGAATTAGAATACGAAGCGTGAAGCGTGGAGAGGGAAACAGTACCGGATAGTCCAGGTACCGGACATGCACAAGTGCAGGCCCGAGGCCATAATCTTACTTGTGTTACAACATGGTCGACAGTCAGTAAGAAAAGTGTCTTCCAAAATTGGAGCGAAATTCGACATTGCATTTGGCGTTTAGTTTTATAGACGCCAAGTTCAAAGTTTAAGATAGAGAATGGTTGCGGTTACGTTAGGAATATTCATATGTATATTTTTTTAAAAGACGATGAGTAATTTATTGACCGTTGTTAGTGAATGTTGGCATGATTTCGCCAAGTATTTTAGTTCCTGAGAAACCACCAGCTAAGCAAATATTTTATCTAGCTGATGATGTAAATTAGGCGACAAGAAATCGCATGAGTTACATTTCGATGTAAGATTTAAAGAAACCGAATTAATTATTTTCTGGTTTCACAAAACAAAAGGGTAGAAATACGTCAAAACATTATCATTTACAGCGTGAAAAGAATTTTCATTAAGTTAAGATTGTTAAGTGAATACTGGGAATTGATCGAAGAACTTGTTTCAGTTACATTGAAAAAAATATGAAAGGGAATATGATATAAAAATTAGAAAACGTATATTGTAAATTTATTATTTACACAGGATAAAAATAGTTATATCGTTATATTTTAAATATGTGTTTAAGATTAAATAATTTCATTTATAATTTTATTTATTTAGAGAATTCACCTATATTTTAGTTTAGGAATGAAACAAATTTTATAATATGTGATAAGCTGCATAACATATTTTCTCCCCCTTGCCACAAAAAAAAAAAAAAAAAAAAAAAAAAAAATGCAACCATGCTCTTTCTAAATTAACAATGTATAGGAATATAATCAGCACAAATAAACAATGAAATATAGTAAAATAACATACTAATATAATATATATATATATATATGTAATTATATAAAATAAATGAGTAATATGGAGTAATATGGTCATGTAAACACACAAATTCAATAAAAAGCAAGCAATGATTATAAACTGCTACACTTAAGGTGGCATGTCCCATAACAGTGTTTTTTATGATATTTATTTTATTTTAATTTAATTTTTTATACAGTCCATTGCTTAATAGGCCAAGCATATATATTTTGTGAGATCTCTTTTTTATTTATTTGTATGTCTATAAGTGCACTTTGCAGTATAACTTATGACACATTTTTTTTTTTTTCCAGATGAGCCATCAGGTTGCTGAAAATGAATAAAAACCATAGCTTTATTTTAGCTAGGTATATTTTTGCTCATCACCATTTACTATTTATTTATTTATTTTTAAACTGCAGTATCAAATTTATGTAATGCAAAACATTACCTTATCTATATATCAACCCCTGTATTTTTCATATATAGCTTAAGCAACAATTTCTAAAATTTAATTTAGAATATTTGCACACAGTAGTATTAGACATATTCATGATAAATGTGCAGGAAATATCTTTATCTCCGTTTTCTTGACACAATAAGGATGTACAGTCGGGGAAAAAAAAATCGCAGCACTCGACGTAACTTCGTTGTTAATAGATGTAGAAGAACGTAATAGGTATCATTCGACGGGGAATTGTGAGTAGTTTCAGAAAATGAACTGAAATTTTGAATTGGGGGTCGTGTACATATTAAAACGCGCACCAACTCTGATTTTTTCAATGGTAATGCCCCATTTTTATTTTATATTTAAATTCCTGGGATCGCGACAACGCGGAAAAGTATATTAGTTGTATATTTTACTTATTTTTTCACAGAGTTATAAGCGTTCAAAGTTTGAAGGTGCTAATGTTAAATTCATATTTCAAACTTTTATTAATATCTTCACAAAAAATAACTTTATCGATATAATTCTTTTTTTACGAGATACAGTGAACAAAGCCAAACATAATCCATCATTACTTTTGATTCTGAAAAATATTAATAAATTCATATTCATAAAAATTATGAATTATGACCTATATTAATTTTTACATAAAATGAAACCTAATGCTGAAAAATATGGGTGTGCAAATTTGCAGCTCATTCCAGTTATTAGTTTTCGAGATATAAATAAATATTTCTTTTGGAGTGGTTAAAGGGGCCGTCTCTTGTAAAGTTTTGCATGAGATAACGAATCAAATCTTAAAAAATAACAAGGAAAATTAAACAAAATGTGTTTATTTTTCATTTACGGGTCAAATTATGCAACAACAACGTCAAACGCAAAGAAATAAAATAAAAATGATGATTTTTAGACAGTGTTAGCATCAAGAATTCCTGTTTTCTAAAGAAGACAAACCCCGCCTTCATTGTTCTTCAAAACAAAACAATACAGAAAAGAAAAGTAAATGTGACATTGAGTATTCGTGTTAAACCCCTTATTTTATGTTGACAAAAATATGCACAAGTGGTATTTACTTCATCGATTACTGATGATAAATTTTGAATCTTTTAAACGAACACTAGAAGAAAAAAAATAACTAAATAGGCGGGGTTTACTGTTTTAAATAAAAAAATTGGTAAACGTAAAAATTGTCAAAAAAAAAAAAAAAAAAAAAAAAAATGGAATTGGAATTGGAATTGGAATGGAAGACAGACTTGTAAAATCGTTTCTTAAGTTAAAGGCTTAAAATCATTTGCTTCATATATTGCTTTATTTTTATTTATTTATTTATTTTATAGGTGGGAGAATTATTATTTTAAGGATACTTTAGTCTTTAAAATTTTAATAATATATTTTCACTTTATAAATTTTTTAAATATACTTTTAATTTATAAATATATTTTAATACTTTTTGCGACCGCAGGATTTTGTAATTTTGACAGTAAGATCCGCCTAATGGCGTTATTCTCTCAAAATAAAGTATTTCAGAACAAATTTTCTGTATTCACAATTATATTACAAATGGATATACAGTATAATTATATTCTTTCTAATCAATATATTTCTATCCATATTATATTTTATTGCGAAAATATGAACACTGGGTACACACTTAAGAAATAAGTAACACACAAATTACGAAAGAAAAGCCCACTAAGAGAGTTGCAGATTTTCAAATGACGTGAATCTACGTCAGCAGTCGCGAAAGGGTTAATTAAGAAATTATATTTTCATAGACATTATAAAACGAATCGTATAGTTCCAAAGAGTTCAACTGACCCAAAACTGGTAAGTGCGATTAAAATTGTTTAATATTTATTGTTTAATATTTAATATTTATCGAAAGTGTTAACCACAATTTGTGGCAGTATGGCCTTTTGTGCCGCAACGTGATGACTGGTAATGACATCACTCGAAGACAGTAATGCCAGACTGGGGATTTTGTCTCCATTTTGGAGATTTTTTAGGCTTCTGGGGACAATTTTGGGGAGTTTTTTGGGGAATTCTAAAATTTCTGGGGACAAATCTGGGGAGTTCTTCAACTTTCTGTCAATGTTGGCCCCTACGACTAGAGACTTTTAATAGCTTTATTGTTATTTGGGATTTTTTTTTTCAAAAATTACCTTCATTTGGGGAAAAATCTGAGCTTAAATCATAGAAAAATCTACTTGATAATTTTTTTTTTTGTTTGAAAAATTTTTATTTTCCCTTTTTAGTAGAAATCAAGCTGGGGATTTTTTCGAAAAAACAAAAAAAAAAAAAAAAAACAACAACAAAAAAAAAAAACCCTGATTTGGGGAAATAATTTTCGGCCATCTGGCATCACGGCTCGATGAAGCAGGTATTGTGGAACATAAGTATAAAACCTAATATGACTAATTCTATGAAAGAAAGGTATTTCAGCAAGAGTCTGGATAAAACATTTAGACAGGCATGGGTGTCTGAAGATTTCCTTTTTGCATTTGACTTCCAAAAATTCCTCTTAACATAGATCCTGAAGAGCAATCAACTGATGCACAGGCGTTCTTTTGAAAGAAATAGAACATGGAAATGCGTTAAAAATTTATTGGAAAAAAACATCATATTCAATTTCAGTTGTATTAGACGAGAAGAAAATGTTATAGCTCCAGAACATTTTCTGTGTCATCAATATACTGAGACCAGAACATCTAAGTTGCACAGTGTATGTTATATCCAGACATTCGTTTACCCAGTTTCAAATACTCCAGACCTATGATTTCAATACAAATGTACAAATGTTATGCAATGTACAAAAAAAAAAAAAAAAAAAAAAAAAAAATGATTCCGTTAAGTATTAATACCCGAATGAAAACTGCTCTTAAATAATGCAGTAATTTAGAGCAATTCGTAAAATATTGCTTGCATCAGATCTTCTCCATACTGAAGGTTATTACCACAAAGGCAAAACAAGCAATCATTTAACATCGGATTAAGATTCCGCTGGCTTGTTTGACTTTTAAGGCCTGAATAAAGTTGGATTTAAGTTCATAAGAATGTCCACACCATTTGACTACCGAGCACGTGATTTCTTCGTAGGAAATCATCGAACGTTGATCGAAGGTATTCGATATAACTTATGGCAGAAGGGAATCTTGTGCCGCAATGTACTACTGATAATGACTTTGCTCGAAGACATAATGAAATAAGATGTATACGTCGTCAAATCATTAGAATGAAGCAATTACTCTGGAACACAAGCACAGAAAAAAATATTCTGACCAATTCTATGAAAGAAAGATATTTCAGCAAGGGGCTGGATAAAACATTTAGACAGGCATAGGTGTCTGAAGACTGTCGCTTATTTGCATCTGGCTTCCTAAAATTCCCTCTAAAAATAGACCCTGAAGAGCAACCAAATGCTGCACAAATATTAACACATCTGTTCTTCAAAGAAATAGAACATGAAAATCTCATATACTCCAGATGTAAGATTTCAAATGCAAAGATTTAGATGCAATGTAAATGTAAATGTACAAGCAATAAATTCAATTTACAAAATCAAGAAATGATTCCGTAAAGTAATGCTTGTGTTAAGTTTTCTCTTTTCTGAAGATTACTAGTTACTACCGCTTAGACATGAAAACAATGTTTGAATATTGGATGAAGATTCCGCTGGTTTGTTTGACTTTTCAGGTCTGAATAAAACTGGAATTAAGTTCAGAAGAATGTGCACACCTTATGCGTGTCGAGCACTAGATTGTAGAAAATCATCGAACGTTCATCGAAGATGTTCGACACAACTTGAGGCAGTATGGACTTTTGTGACTCAATGTGGTGACTGATAATAACTTCTCTCGAAGACCCAGAGGCTCAAACAGTCAAATCACGAGAATAAAGCAAATACTGTGGAACGCAAGCATAAAACCTATTCTGACCAATTGTATGAAAGAAAGATATTTCATTGATAGGCTGGATAAAACATTTAGATAGGCATGGGTTTTTGAAGAGGATCACCTCTTTGCATCTGACTTCTTAAAATTCCGCTTAAAATAGACTCTAAAGAGCAACAAACTGCGTCACATCCGTTAGAACATCTGTTCTTGAAAGAAACAGAACGTGAAAATTTGTTTAAGACTTATTGAGAAAACATAATTTTTATGTGTATTTAAGGAAGACAGGGATAACGAAGAGTTTATAAGAGCAGAATATATCAATATATAAAATGTGATTATGTAATTCATAATAACTTTCCATTTTAGCAAATAATGAAGACTGAAAAGAAAGTTCTCTATCCGAATTCTCCAATTTGAATTTTCAACAAAATAATTTCCTGCAAGTGCGGGAAATTCTACTGAGCAAGAGACTTATCTTTTTTCTTTCAGTCACTTAACTTGGAAATTATTTTGAATATGTAGAATCAGATTCTATTTTTGAGTTAATTTATGGAATACCATATTCAATAGATTGATCCCAATTGATTGACTATTCAATCGACTGATTTCAGACATTCATCTGATCTTCTGGATTTCAGAGAACAGCTAATTCCCAAAGATTCGATCAGCAAATGAAAATGAAATCTTTGTAAGAAAAACTTTTAAGAAAAAAAAAAAGTTTAAAAATCTGATTAAGATGTTTAAAAGACACAGAGAGAGAGAGATAGAAAATATTTAAAACATCAGCTTTAAGAAAAGCTTAATAACGATCATTTAATGATTAAACAGGTTAAAGTAAAGCAAAATGTTTCTCCTTTGTAGAGAATTGCCCCCACACCATCGCCAGTTGCTTACTGCGTAGCTTCACTCTAGTGAGACGTAAAACTCATGAGGCCTCAACCACTCTTTTGCTAATAATTGTTCTTCAGTTATATTAATGCACAGACATATAGACCACAGACACAGACCAAACCGCTAAAAACCAGATTTTCCAAATCCGAAGGCTCTCATTTACACATGCTATAATTACATGATTTAAAATACCTCAAATCGTGTAAACGTTGCAAACACTCAATTCCGGAAATCTTCCTTCGAAACAATACTTTCTCTACCATGGTATGGGTAAGAGAAAGTAAAAAGAAGCTGTAACGAATTGCGTTTATATAGCTGCCTATATGTACGTCAGAGTATCATAAAAAGTTAATTTGTGTTTAAAGAATTTTCAATATAATGACCCCCCCCCCCTTTTTTTTTTATTAACGATTTTCTTAAATAGAAGTCCGATTGTATTTTATGAATCCTTTTCATTCGTTCTTTCGGGTCTGCGTACGTAGGCGTTGCTCCTATACGTGCGCAATAAATATTCTTCGAAAAAAAAAAAAAAAAAAAAATTCAATGTTTCTGATATATTGGGGCGAATTTTAGGTTTTATTGCTCTACGCAACCTTTAACGTTTATGATTTTTGCACATTTAAATTCCGTTAACAGGAGTTGCTTGAGAAAGGTAATAAATACCATTTCCCCATAAAGTAGCACTGCTTCCATTTCTGCTTTTTATTGCAACTTCCAAAAAGATAATGGAGGCTATCATTGAGATTAAGGAACAGTTCTGGTGGTTTATGACAAAAAGTAACATTTTGTGCTTTTTTACGAAGTTGGTGCAATTTACGAAGAAAGATAAAAACAATGTCTGATCGTGAAGTTCTAAGAAAAACTAGTATGTCGTGGCATTACAAAACTTTCTCCTACACAGATTCATGCAGTGCAATTTATTTAGGGCGAAGTGGGGTGGGTGTAATAACACTTATTATAGTTAGACAGACCTAATTTTGCCCACTTGATATTATGTTTACACTTTTGAAAAGTTTTTAAACAAAAACTTATTGGCTTTTAAAAAATGAAATTTTTTTTTATATAACGTAATTAACCATTAGGTTTCATTGAAAATTAAAAGTCAGAACTGAAAAAGCAAAGTAAAAAAAATAAATAAATAAATGAAGCAGTTAAAATGCTTAGGACAAATGTAAACACCCTTGGTCAGGGCCTGATTAAGGGGGAAGCTCGCTCATCACACATTATTTATACTTACACCGTTATTTTTTAACAAATACTTTCCTCCTATAATAAACAGAAAATTTTCATTAAAAATTATTTTAAAAGAATTCTGGTGTCTAATATCGGTGAGTAAATTGGATTGTTTTACACCGTTCATTTTTTATAAAAAATATTTCCTCGTCAAAGCGTGGAATTTTTATGACATGAAGTAAAGAATAATTGTAAAAATATTCCGGTATGAGCGAGCTTCCCCCTTAATCAGGCCCTGCCCTTGGTTGCCCCGACAGAAAGAATTCCAGAGGTGTATATCCACCATTCCGGAACTAAAAAGATTTAAAAAAAAAAAAAAAAAAAAAAGAACAAATTTGAAGTTTTATTCAAAATATACATTTAATTTTTATTCTTATTGCTAATTTTATACTAATTTTATGTCTATTTTTTTAAATGTTATTTATTATTTATTTTATATTACAATTTATAACTTTACTATATTATTTAACAAAACGAATAAATATTGTTAAATAATGTAATAAAATTTTAAATTGTAGTATAAAATAAATAATAAATAATCTATATAATATTTCTCTAACGTGGTCCAGTTACGATTAAGTTTTGTCGAAACGATGTGATAGTAACTAATGTAATTAATAAAATACGTGGGGGTAAAAAATAATGTTTATAAAAGGACAATATTTACGCACGCGGACTCAGCTCAATGATCTAATAAGAAAAAATGACGACATTTGTCTGATACGAGTATTTTATAAATAATGTATTTTTAAAAGTTGAATCTTTGAAAGCGTCATTTTAAATCTAGCAATACTTTAAAGATATATACAGAATATGAATTAATATAGGAGAGGCACGGAATTTAGTCCAACCAATAGGATTACGGAAAAGGTGGGGAGTGTGGAAAATAGGAATTTAGGAATGTGTAACTGTGTAAACAGTAGAAAAATTAAGAAAATGTGGACTGAATGTAAAATTTCCAACAATCAGACAAATAGGGGACAGCGAAATCACAATTTACAAGGTTTTTAAAATTTTTATAAATATGAAAAGCTTCAAAGAAATCGAGTTCATGAATGGATTTAGGTCTACAAATTATTTTAGTTGAACTAAATTCGGTGCCTCCCTATATATACGAGAACTTCTCCAGTTTCAGAATTCTTTTTGCACTGAAGACGGTACGCTTAAGGCTACCGAAACAGCTGTATGCATCTCAAATATTTTTATTTTTTCTGACGTAGTAGTTTATTCGGGTTTTAATATTCCAACGCCAAGTCTCCTGTTATCGTTACAAAAATAATCATGAATATCAATCCTTAAAAAATTCACAACACTCCTTCCATTATATTCACACGTACACTTTGCAATTGAAAAATACTTAAACTAAAAGTAGGAATAAATTATACACAATAATAAAACACAAAGAAACAACACAGCAGTTGGGCTGGAATATGGAGTTTATTGAGGCCACATGAGTATACATAATATGAAGGACGATATATACGTCGGATTGTCTGAGCCCTGAGGTGAATTTTGAATAACGTGATGTAATTTTGAGTGCTTTATACTGTAAAGTCCATGAATTTTGAAAAACCCCATATCCAGCTGATTTAAAAGAGGCTATTGTAGAGGTAATGGATATTGCTTGATGCGCTCTATTGTTTTTTCTCCAAAT
Organism: Salticus scenicus; assembly: GCA_963930645.1. Classification (NCBI taxonomy): domain Eukaryota; kingdom Metazoa; phylum Arthropoda; class Arachnida; order Araneae; family Salticidae; genus Salticus; species Salticus scenicus. The sequence continues at coordinate 336,706,865 of OZ005653.1, forward strand.
GCAAAAAACTGGTTTATTGTCAAATAAAGGCTTTTTCTTTATAAAGTTTGTTTTAGCTTGATGGTAAGCTCTTATTTTCGAATAGTCTCTTAATTTTCCTGAAAAAGAAAATACATATTACAGCATCATGCATAGAATATTATCGAAAAAAAAAAAAAAAAAAGAGAGAGAGAGAGAGAGAATATCATTCTGATTTCTATAAATATTCATGTTAAAGATTACAAAATATAAATTTTTAAACGACTCGTTCCCAAAGTTTGTCAGACGACTTGAAAGCTCCCTATGTAGTTATAAAGTTATTTATAAAATTTCTGCATTGTATTACAAAAAAAAAAAAAAAAAAAAAAAAAAAAAAAAAGTAGTTTGGAACACAAGCTTTAATTTCAAATTATTTACATATTATTTTTATTTATAACTGTCGCATTGATTTAACACAATATCTGATGAAGCTTAGTATCTGTCGAAAAGAAAAATATTATTGCGATGGCCACTAAGAATAAGCTGAAAAAAAAAAAAAAAAAAAAACTGTCAAGTTAAAATTAATTAAAGATGAAAATAGGTTACCCAAGAACGCATCCAAGAGGCTAAATATTCCAAAGCATCTAATTTGACGCGTGACCATAGATGGTGTAACAGTACGAAGCTTACAGCATGGAGTGGGGAAACAGTCGCGAGGATCAGGCCGAGCCCCAGGTCCAAATCGCTCTTGAGATTTTACATGTTCGATAAACAGTAAGAAAGTGTCCTCCAAAACTGGAGCAAAAAAATGACTATGCATTTGGCGTTATAATGTAGATGCCAAGTTCAAAATTTAAGATATAGGTTGGTTGCGGTTATGTTAGGAATACTCACGTGTATATTTTTAAAAGGCGACCAGTACTTAAATGACCGTTATTATAGAATGTTGGCATGATTTCGCCAAGATTTAGATCCTGGGAAAATAACTAGCTAAACAAATATTTTATCTAACCGTTGATGTAAATTAGGCGGCAAGAGGGTGTATGAGTTACATTTCGATGCGCGATTAAAAGAGACCGAATTAATTATTTTCTGGTTTCAGAAAACAAACGGATAGAAATAAGTCAAAACATTACCATTAACAGAGCGAAAAGAATTTCCAGTACGTTAGGCTTGCTAAGTGAATACTGGGATTGATTAAAAATGTTTTGTTTCAGTTACATTGAAAAAGACATGAAAGGGAAGATATAAAAATTAGAAAACGCATATTGTAAATTTATTATTTATAGGTTAAAAATCATATAGGAATCATATTCCAATTCCTGAAATTATTTGTCGTTCACCTATATGCCTCTCTTTCATACACAATTTTTTTTTTCCCAGTTGACTATCTCTATTACAAAAAACATATATTCGTTTCATTTGGTTTAGTGCAGTCCAACGAAAAGCTTACTGTAACATTCCTATATGATATACATTTAGAATACCGAGTTTGGGATTTCTGCTACTATTTGTTCTTGAGATATGCTGATAACACAGACAGACAGACACACAGACCATTCGCTAAAAACATGATTTTCGTATTCAGGGGACCTCAGAACATGTAAATACAACAAAACGCACGTTCGAAAATTTGACCCTAAAACAATACTTTCTCGACCCTATGGGTAAGAGAAAGTAAAAAGAAAAGAAAAAGAAGGAAAGAATAGATAGAAAGAAAAATGTTTTAATGTTTGCATCATATGGATACAACCCCTTCATGCAATGATCCTCAAATAAAGGGAAAGAAATGTTGTACGCAAGTGCCACTAGATTTTTTGAAAACACACCTGTAATATTTAAACCATCTGGAGATGTACGCAAGTGCCACTGTTTTCAGCTTGTACGCAAATGTCATGTACGCATCTGTCACAACACCGACTTTTTGAATCCGAATATGACCACCATTTTGCCCAATCACCCACAATTTTCTCGGGACGCACCCCTATTCCCCAATTTTTATCACTCTTCGCTAATTTCATGTCCATGATTTTGATTTGGAGAATGGAAAATAATTATTTCAATACTTAAAAGCAAAGAAAATATAATGTATAATAAATAATTATATTAAGTGATTAATAAAATACAATAAATGTAATACATAATTTAAATGGCAAATTGCCCCCCCCCCCCCAAATTTTCCCTTGCTGCAAATGTTCATGTTTTAGAATTATCCAACTCTTTAGCCCCTCAGAAGATAGTTAACCCTACATACAAGGCACTCAGTTCCATATGTGGAACACCGACTTTAATCGTTCCTATAGCTATAAAACTATTAGTAGCGACCTCTCTTGACATCTTGATAGAAGCTACAGACATTTAGCAATGTAGTCATACGAATCTTTACCTAAAGATGCCGTTCGTGTTTTCATTATAGTGTACTCAGTGTGAAATTTGAATGAAAGTGATACGTTAGTCGTTTGTCTGAATTCAAAAATAAAAAAAGAATAGTTATTGAACAGTTTTGACTCGAAAAAAATACTGTGTTGTTCTATGTATGTGTGTCCAATATACAATACTATTGCCAAAACAATTCGATTGTACCAGTTAAAAACCAAAAAGTGTAGTTAAGGCTCAGTGTACCGTATGTGGAACTGAAATAAAAAGTTGATTTTTCCGTAAAATATGGTTTTATTTAATTTTTATAAGTTTTCCCTATCTTCTGATCACTCATTACAACCTATATGTTTTTGTCGCGCTAAAAAAAAAAAAAAAAAAAAAAAAAAAAAAAAAAACTGAGCCTTGTAGGGTTTAACAGTTAAAATAATTCTTTCCCTCCCAACAAATAAAATTTACCGAAAAGTGATTAAAATGGGGGCATCCCTAAATAACTGTAGGTGATAAGGAAAATGGGTATCCTATTCGGATTCATTAGGTCATTATACATAAGAATTTTCAAAAATAATATTGGGGCCGGTTTCCATGCAGAGCAGTGTAATTTAGTACAAATTACCTTTCACATTATCATTATTTTAATCTTACATTAATTACTTTTAACCCTTAATTTACAATCAATGTTTTCTGAAAAATGATTTATTCTCTGTTACAGAGGGTGTTCGCACATTTTTTAGACGATTTTGATTGAGTGTACTAAAAAAATTTCACTCATATTTCGTGTTTTATATGTTCCGTTTGATAGCCCTTGTTCTTAACTATCATTCATTCTACATCGTAATTTGTATGATAATAATGCTTTTTGTAATATCGCAAGAGGTATTTTTTTCTACTCCTCTTGAACGGCTTTCCAAAGTCCACAAAGCGTTGTTGGTCGGCGTTCAGATAATGCAGATTTTAAGAGTCGAAGAGCACAAAAATCCAACGGTGATACATCAGGGTATTTAGCAGGAATGTCAGTGAAGGGTATGGTTTTAAATCCCATTTTTTGTTCCATATTTTTTTTTTTTTTTTTTTTTTTTTTTTAGAAAAGCAATTGCGGATTGTGATGTGTGGCTGCTTACTTTTTCTTGATGCAGTTCAACGGATCGATAGCATTGTGGATTAAGATCTGGAATTTCATTTTTTTTAATTGGAATTAAAATACGTTCTTGATAGTATTTAGAGGTGATTTTGACATTTTTGTCAACTTTTTTTTACTTTTATCTTGCCTTTGTATGAAAAACCAGCGACAATCATAAATCCTTTAGAAAAACTTTCTTTTGATTTTTTAAACCATGCAGCATGTAAACCATGTATTTTTTTCTCCTCTTTTGTGCTAATAAATTGATCTTTTTTTATTGCAGTCACTTAAATGGACCCAAGATTCATCTATTGTGGCGACATTTTTCCATTTTTCATAAAGAGTTCACTAAAAACCCTCTTCGGAAAGAACGGAAACGTATCCTTCTATCGACTGTTTTTTCAAAAATGTCTTTTTGCATATAAACAAAAATTCTAAATATCAGAAGATAAATGAAACTTCCAAAAATATAAGTGTTGTGAAAATAAAATTCTCCGTGCAGACGATTTTTTTTTTTACGGCGAAATAAAATTGTCTAAAATATGTGCGAACAGCCTCTGTATATGTTAATATACACAAAAAAGTTCCTTTTAATATTTAGATTTAATAAATAACAATTCGCTGAATGTCTCACACACTTTGTATTTTTCATCAAACGTCATTACCATTACAGAAATAGAGCACTGGAAAAAGTCGTGAAAATGTCATGTTATAAAAACAGAAAATTCATTAAAATTGCCAAATAAAATGTTAAATATAGTCTGGATACCTTTTCAGCTACTCTAAAAATTGTATGATCGTTAAAAAGCTTTATCAGAAAATACTTATTTCAATAAGTATTTTACAGCGAAACAAGTCAATGTTTATAATTTAATACTATCCTCATAATTTTATGCGTCACGAGGTATGATCAGAGCAATGTGTGTAGAAGTAGAAATTAGCTAATTGTCTATCAGATAAAAATAATTTTATCCTACATTTATTCGGCAGATTTAAATAACGAAAAAAAAAAAAAAAAAAATCAACATTAAACTCAATGATCGAATATTTTTAAATAACCCAAATAATTTTTAACTGCTAGATTTTATTATTTTTTGTGTTACTGGTACTTAGTAAAATGTTAAATATATTACGACCCCCTATTTCTAGACTAAAGTCTATCTTAAGGTATTGGAACGTTTATTATAAAATAAAGGTAAGGTTGTTAAATATTTATGAAGGAAAACTTACTTTTTTAATTAAAGTCTAGAAAAAAATATTAGCTGATGATAACCCCTTCAAAAATAAGAAAGAAAAATAGTTGTCTAGTTTTATCAGAGCGTTCTTATTTTGCAATTGAATATTCAACTGAAAATTCATTTTTTCCTGCTTCATATACGTAAACAATTCGAATATGATTTCGTATACAGTAGCCGCCGCTTTATAAAATCACTGGTTAATAAAATCAGCCGCTTAATCTGATCAAATTAATGGGTCCGGAATCAAATCAGTACAAACCGCCGCTTAATAAAATCAGCATCGCCGGTTAATAAACTCAAAAGAAAATCTCTTCAACAGTAAAAATTATCTTGTATATAAGCTAAACAACGAATTATATTTTCTCACAGGATTTTTGAAAAGAAAAAAAGAAAAGAAACATAGCAAGCCATCACATTATTACTCTTTGTCAAAAATTATATGCCTCCAAAGAAAAAAAAAAAAAAAAAGAAAGAAAGAAAAGAAAAAGAAAGAAAAACACGCCCCGCCAATGTGTTGTAAGTTATGAATTCGAGGAATGAATTCTTCAAATGATTGGCCAATGAGTATTTTTTTTTTCTGTCTTAAAATATTCAAATAGAGTTTGTAGTTCTTATTTTGAAACAACTTAGCTGCAAGAAATGCAAGCGGGTAGTTTTTATTTTGAAGGTAAAGCGTAAAATTTTGGTAAAGTATGATGGTTTTCTTCAAATGTATAGTCAAAGGAACATCGAAGCTTGAAATTTCTCAGTTTACGTCATGTGAACTGAACATAATAATAAAGGTGATATTAGTGCCTAAATTGTACCAAACGGAAGAGTGAATTGCAAGGGAAAATGAATAAGGAGAGTAGAAGTCATCAACGTAGCACTTCTAGATAGGTACAAGAATGCCAGGCCAAAGAAAATATCCATCTTTTACGTAAAAACTCCATTCCTACGGATGGCTAGTTGATAGATATAAGGACGAAGAAGAATTTCTTTCCATATTTAGGTAATGAATACTCTTTTATTGAGGTCGGACATGTTCGCCAGATATAAAAATCAGCTGCTTATTAAAATCATTTTGATGAAAACATAAGTGATTTCGTAAAGCGGCGGCTACTGTATTTCGATTTTCAGTAAAGAAAGTTTTCACTGAAGAGAAAGAAAAGTATATGTACGCGTCATTAGCCTATTCACACTATATTCATACTATTTATAAATGTAATACAATCCATACTACTGAAGACATTCCTATTCAGTGTTGCACATATTGATGATACAACTCCAAAGGAAACCGTAGTACGATAACCGTATTTAACGATCCCGCCTGTGGCCGAGAGGTTATGCTCTTGAAGCTGGTAGAATAAATATGTGCGTTACGCCGAATTTTTCGGGATTTTCTATAGTTTTCTCCTAAACTGGCATAAATAAATTAGGAGAACCCTTAGAAAGACCCCCTCCCCCCTAGCAAAAAGCTTTCTACCCAGTTCTAAGTCCCCTAATTTACATAATCGGGCTACTCCATGCACAATGCCTTTCTATTTTTAACTGTTTTTTAATTGAAAAATTGTGCAGTGAAATAAACACATATGCAACGTTTAACAATATTAATAATAATAAGACAACTTAATTTCATAAATTAATTGTTTAATAATTTTATAATCGATATAAAAAAAGTGATTCAAATTAGTTCAAATTTCTAAAGGAAATAATTTTTGAATATTTTGAAATTCTTATAGATAAAATTAAATTGTTTCAAGATTTGCATAAAAATATTATTTTAGTTTATTAAAAAAATAAATTCAAGAGGAGTTACTAATAGCTTATTCACCCCAAAATTATATATATATATATCCACCATATTTTTCATCCTTCTCTAAATAAGATAGTTTATAATTACTGTTGTTGTTGTATATTTTATATTTCGATTTTAAGAGAGAAATATAATAATTGCAATAAAATATTTTGCAATAAAATATTTTAAATTATATTCGCCTAATTTTCTATTAATTATCCAATTCTTAATACATTAAATTTCTGTTTGAGCTGCATGTTCCATTTTTTAACCGGTAAATTTGCTACACTATCTATTATCTGGACATTTTCGAATTAAGATATTTTGTTAAATAGTTAGAAAAATCCTTGACGAATTATCTCGAAATTTTGGGAGAATGAAAAAAATCTTATATATTTCAGCAAATTTTTGCCCCCGAAGCGAAAGATGGGACCAGTGAAAAATTAAACAGAAATCAAACTGTTTTGGAACAACCTACACTGAGAAAAAAAATATACCGCTTTCATCTAGAACGAATAGGTGGTCCTTTTCTAAATTCCTAAGCTAGAAGTATAGATTTTCGAGCTATGAGTATAAGGTAAACCAATATACACTGAGAAAAAATTCTATAATTTAAATCTAGAATTTAAATTGTGGCTCTAGAAAAAAAAAATTGCATGTCATCCTTATAAATTTCTTATAAAATGTTTTCTAGTCCCCTTCGAAAGCGAATTCTACAGACCTCTATTAGAATTCTTGAGCGTTTGCCTATACTATCGAGGACAAACCTGTTTGAAAATATCTCCAAATAAATCTGAATACAAGAGGCGGGTTTCAGCAGCTATAATCTTGGTTTATGACCCAATTCTAGAAAATCAAACGAGAATTTCTCGTAATAAGATTCAGAATATTGTTTCACCATCTAGAAATGTGTAGATTAGAAATTCTCGATCATTTCGTCTATTCAGTTTCTTGGCGTGTCTTATGCGCATAGCTCGGAAATCTATATTTCTAGTTTAAGGATTTAGAAAATGACCTTTTATTCATTCTAGATGAAGGCGGTATATATATATTTTTTTCTCAGTGTATAAAAAGTAACGCTTTAAATGCGTTTTGTCTGTAGCGTGTGATTATGAGGCTTCTTCTAATTATCTATATAAAATTTTATGAGGCTGCAACATAAATAAATGGAAATATTCCATTTTCTATATTAAAAAAAAAAAAAAAAAAAAAAAAAAATACGTATATATATATATATATATATATATGTATATAACACGTGGTGTATTAGACCCAATGCAAGACCATGTTTACGAAACTTGGTATACTACATTAGACAGTATATTGACATCATAATGCAAAAATATTAAATATCGTATGAATTATGAGCATTTATACTAAATAATTTTTAACTACACATGCGTTTGTTTTACTGAAATTTCATTTGAATAACTTAATTGCCTAGGGTATTGAGCTACTTATATAAAACTCCCAAACAGACATGAACTAAATTCAAAAAGTTGTTGGCGATATAATTTTATCGATCTTTTAAGAAGGATTTCATTAACACGTTGAGCGCCATGTCAGCCATTTTAAAAAAAATAACTTAAAGATTACAATAAAAACGCAAAGTAGCCCAGGGGTCCAAAGTCGGTAGTTATGAAACTTTTAAATTTAGAATTTCCTGAATCATTTTTATTCGCACAACGATTTTCATTAACACGTTAAGCGCCACGCGTATTCTTAAAATCTGTTAAAATTCCATAATTATTCCTCCTGTAATAAATAAAAATTAAGCAAATTTTAAATAAATTTTAAATAATTGCTTAAAACAATGTAATATTTTTAGTTTTATATCCTATTTTAAACTGTCGACATTTTTTCTTGACATTTTGTCATATATCTCTAAAAGTACTGAAGGAATCATCTTGAAACTTTAAGAGTGTGCAGAACATGTTATACTTCAAACATTTCAGTGAAAGTTTTACCCTAAAAGTAAAAGCAGTAAAAAAAAAAAAAAAATAATAATAATAATAATAATAATAATAACACGTTGAGCACCCTGTCAGTCATCGGTGGCTGACAGTGTCAAATATGATATAAAGCCGTGACAACCATCGGTGGTCGACAGTTTAAAATAGGATATAAAACTAAAAATATTACATTGTTTTAAGCAATTATTTAAAATTTATTTAAAATTTGCTTAATTTTTATTTATTACAGGAGGAATAATTATGGAATTTTAACAGATTTTAAGAATACGCGTGGCGCTTAACGTGTTAATGAAAATCGTTGTGCGAATAAAAATGATTCAGGAAATTCTAAATTTAAAAGTTTCATAAACTACCGACTTTGGACCCCTGGGCTACTTTGCGTTTTTATTGTAATCTTTAAGTTATTTTTTTTCAATCGTTGCATTGTTCATTTATGTCATTTTTCTTGCCGGATAGCGACATACATTTGAAAAATGTTATTTTATTTATTTATTTACTTTATTAAGGTTTATGGCTAAAATTTTATAAATTTATTTATTGTAAAGAATAAAAACTCACATATTTTTGTTCACATAAACTTTCACTCGTTTCTTTTCAGTTTTCTGTGCCCAAGTCTTGGTTCTATTTTCCAGTAAATATCCTTCTAACATATTTTCAACAATATGGGCACCAGAACTAAAAAAGAAATATATAGATTCTTTTCTGGTGAGATTATTAATAGTGGTGTGAGTACCACACCAGATTATTTACTTCATATGAATAAAACTTATATGTACATTTATGGTGTATTAATGAAAGTTTATTTTTAACAAATCCCAAAGCATAGCTGAAAAATGTTTATCAATTCAGTTTACCGGTGAGTTTCGTTCATGCTTTTGTTTATAAATTTGCGAGCGTACCGGCGGCGCCACCCATATTTTCTTAAGCATTATTTTTGCACAGAAATTTGAGTTTTTCAATTGCTTAACAAATTGCAGAGATTGCTGTTTATAAATAGTGGCGGAAAGAAGAACGGGCATCGGGAACCCAAAACATTCTTGAATTGTCATGAAATTTTAATATAATATAGTAGTAATTATTTACTACAGAACCGTTGTATTAAGAATAGTGTTAGTGTATATATCATTTATTCTTATGTAGAGCCACATAAAATAATTCGATTTACATAACTGTCTACAGTCAATATATCTCTCTCTCACTATCTTTCTCTCTCTATATATATATGACTGTGAAATTTGAAAGGGAATACATTAATATCATAGTTATAATGTTTATTTGTAGGTAGTGTGAATTCCTTCTTCGTAACAGCCGTGAAGATAAACAGCAGAAGCGTTATGTCGCAAATAACACAGGATTGCGAAATCTTTGATGCAATTATTTATTGGTGACCAAATTCATCGTATTTCTTGCAATTTCAATAACACATAAATTCTGAACTAATTCCCAGTATAAATATTCACCCGAAACATCAAGATAAAAGTTTTTATGTAGAATATATGGAAGGATGAATAAATGAATGTACATTACTGGAACGGAATGGACACGGGGAGAGAAGCAAGCAACAACAGTCCTTATCGAACGATAGCAGAGGCAGAAGTGATAAAATTGTTGGCTGGATACATTACACAAAACTACAGAATTATGATGCCAAGAACAACACCCAACTTTTTCACTTACAGCTAATTTAGTATAACTTTTTAATATATATTGGCGATTGATTTCTTAGCCAAAAAACCGTTATCAATTCGTGAGAATCTCTAGCAAACTAACCTTAAAATCTTGACCACAAAAATTTATCGTTAAATTCTTACTCATAGACATCTTAGACATAGACATAGATTCTTACTCATCGAAAAAGAATACGTTATTTCTATTTTAAGCAGGAAACATTTTATTCTGTTTTATTTAATTGAGATGAAACGAATTGTCCTCCACAGAATTAAGCGATTGAAACCTCATTTCTTGCTTTTTTTTTTTATTAAAAGAAATAGAGATATAATGGCTTGCTCTTTTGGAATAAGGAATGAAACCGCATATATTAACTCGCTTTTTATAAAGATAGAAAATGAATTGGGAAAGAATTAAATTTATCAGAAACGTAATACATAAGTTAGAATATGTGATTTTCGATATCACAATAGTTTTTAATTTTATTGATAAACTGAACAGTTGCACTTATGACTGTACATAAACATTTATAACTAGTATATAGCCCCGTCAAAAATGACGGAATGTGAAATCAGTTAAGGTAGTGAATCAACGAATGCTTTGCCAGCTTCGCTGGACACTATATTTAATGGGGACTAATGTGCAAGTTGCACCGAACGAACAAACTATGTCTTTTAACGAAAATACCTACTAACTCTGGACGATAGGTCTAATATAATGTATCATATTATATATCGTTTTTATCGTAATATAACTCAGTACTTATTTCGCTTCATTCTTCGATTCGTTTTAATAAGTATTTTTTATATGCATGGGCAAATGTGATATTTTTTAATTTTTCGCGTGAAAACATTATTTCATCTTATGCCCCAAACCCCCCCCTCCCTCTCAAATAAATAAATAAATAATATATATATATATATATATATATATAACAATAACTGATAAATTTTTTTGACAACAATCATAAATTTGAATCTCCAATATTGAAATTATTTTTATATTTTAATTAATTTTAAAATATCTAACCAAAACTTAGTTACAAATAAGGTACCAAATGAAAAGTACCCTATTTGTAACGAATTAACCTTAGGTACCTTATTTGTAACCTTATTTATTTTAACTAATTTGATAACTATGATGTCACAATCAACTGTTTGTTTATATCAGATAAGTACATTATCATGATTGCAAGAAAATGATGTAATAACTATTAGCCCACAATTTTTATGATTGAATTTTATATTACATTTTAATTTTATCCTCCATGGGTATTTCAGAATTGCAATGGTAGTTATAAACTTTCGTTGAAATCTTTTTACATATTGAGATTAAGGGAAAAGTGTAAGCACAAAAAGTGTTCAGTTTTGAAAGATCTTTCTCATGATGTAACATCTATGCAGATTAATTAAAAAAATAAAAAATAAAAATACATAGCATTTCTAAGAAAAAAAAAAAAAAGGCTACCAAAAGTCTCTGTTTTGAAGCAGTCTAACTGGAATTGTTCCTGACAGAAGATGGTCATTATTATTATTAATAATACGAATTAATGAAAGAGTAGAATAATATTATATTTACAATAATGAGTGAGATATCTGTTTCTCTACTTACAGTAAGCGTCAAATCTATTTTTACTCTGAAGAATCAGAATAAATAGTTTGAAGAATAATTCAAGGGAAAGAATGATCGTTTTTACCATTTTTAGCGTGTATTACCTGAGGTTGTTTCAGTATCCATTCTTAGGGTTGTGTCTGTAAAAAAATGAAAAGCGAGATACGAGGTCATTTATGAAATGATCTATGATATGTTTAAATAGTAGAGTTGTATTGTTCACAATTCACGTTAATTTTAGATATACATTTTTTAAAGATTAATGTAACGGGTGTACCAGAATAAAATGGACTATTACTATTTGTATGTATGCATTGAAATTTTATATTATATATACACATATACATTTTTTACAGATTCCCAATTACATTAGTAAAATCTGTGCAACAACTCAAAAGCAAAAATTACATTGCAACTACAGGATAGTATGAAGAGCAAAGAAGTACAAAAATTGGTACTTTCCAAGTTCAAAAGTGGAGAATCAAGAAGGAAAATATTTCGTGATTTGAAAGGTGTTTTAAGTTGTGCCACTGTTTTTAAGTGGTGTAATATGATTAGAAATAATGGCAATATTAAAACATCTCATCCGCCAGGCTGTCCACGCATTGTCCTCACCAAAAATCTGATTCAAACAGTGAAGAGTCGCTTGACACGTAAGAAGAGCATATCCATAAGGAAAGTTGCTAGGGAACTCAAAGTATCAAAACCATCTGTACAGCGAATACTTAAAAATGGCATTGAATTAAGACCCTGCAAAAAACGAATAGAACCTAAACTCACGGAAACCCAAAAGCAGAAAGAATCAAATTTGCTAATTGGGTGCGACACAATTTCAGAATAGAGTAGACTAAGAGAATCCTTTTTTGTGATGAAAAAACGATTTAAATCCACTGGACTACTCGATTTATGATAAATTCGTACAGCAGATTACTGGGATAAAGTAAAATGTAAAAAAAACCCTGATTTCAGAACTAGAACGAGCTGTAAAGACAATAAGAAAGGATGTAATAATGGAAAGTTGTCTACGTTGGACCAGACGCTTACATCGAATTGCAAACAACAACGGAGATTATTTACATTAATTAATATGTTGTATTTTGTTTATTATTCTATCTATATTGTTTATGTGTAAAACCAAGTTGGGTTTCACTTAAATAAATTTAGTTATACATCAATTTATATCAGTCTATTTTATTCTGGTACACCCGTTATATATTCACAATTAATGGTACAGTTGTGTTATTTTAGCTAATGTCGCTAAAAATGCATTATGTAGCTCTGTCTCCTGCTAAGTGTTTATATTCTAAATTGACTCAGTAGATTGTTTTATCGTAAATATATCACACTTAAAGCGTGATTTAAGTCCCAGAAAATAAACTATTAGAATAAATTGTGAAACGTTCAAAGAAGAAGCCATGAACACCACGTCAATCTACGCAGAATTTCAGTTGCACATATTCGAGTAACTGGAAATAAAGAAACAGTGTATTGTCACACTTTAAACAACATAAACTATAAAAAATTAGGCAACTTTACACCAAAAAGAAAAATGAGGCAGCATAACTGTCTCAAACATTTGTTGTAACATTGCAGAAATATAGTGTAATGCTGCTCAAATGAATTACGTTACACTGTTGTTACACTAAAATTTTGTGCACTATTACATATATTTCTTTAACGTTCCAATAAGTATTTGAGCCAATGGGCTCTTCCCACCTGACGCCAGAGGTCACATGATAGAGGAAAAACAAATAGCAGGCGAAGTCTTGTGCGATTGCTGAAATAACGTATTTTCTATTCTTATTTTTGATCAATCTTATTTAATCTGTGTTATTTTTTTATACAGCATCATTTTTAATCCATTTTATATCATTATTCATCGTCTTTTGTTTGCTGTATACATTTACAATCATCATTTAGTTTATATTTGTTATTGATGTTCATGAAGAACATGTTAAATACTCTGATTTTTGGTACTTAAATCAGTGACAGTGCAAGATCGTACTGCGTAAATCCATTTAGACCAGTAACTAAGTTAATTAACTTGTTGTAACAACTTTATGCAATTAAATTAAATGAAAACATTTTAAAATTTCAAATTATAATCCATAAGCATTCCACAAGACCAAGCTATTATTTATTACTAGATCAGTTAATGTAACAGTTACACTGAACATACAAAATTCGATTCTTACATTTGAAAATAAATAAACACATAAAGTGTTTTTAAAAAAATTATTAAATTTACAAATACAACTATACAAATGCACAATATTGCTTTTATTTTATTTTATGTTAAATATTAACATTTTTGTTCTTAAGAACAAATTTAATTGAATTCGAGTCTCAGAATTCGATTATTCGTTTTACTCTATCACATGATTGAACAGACGAAACTGGGAAGAGTCCATTACGCTGTCTCAATTTTTCTGTGGTAATACTACATTTCCTTTTAAAGGGCACACTTAAACCTACGTATGTCGAGATTTGACATAAGGTATCATTCAATTCTGTACCTTTATTCGTGGAAAATTTTCGTGTTACACGCATGCAGAGAAATTTAAAATTTATATGAAATAGCGATAGTGTACAGTAAAATAAGTGTTTTATGCATTACAATAAGAAAAATATTCCATCTTATGTATCCTTACCTAGGTCCAGCTTTATTCCAAAATTACTGCTCAACAGCAAGAGAGAGGATTTCTCTTATATTACGGTCTTTTACAAGTTGACGTTCCTTCAGTCCAGCACAGCAAAGCAAATGGGCGAGACTGTCAATCAGTCTTGATGTGACGCTAGGTTTTTTAGCAATGAGAGGATTTACTTTCTGTAAATAGAAATCGCGTTGTGAACAGTCAATAATTATTAAAAATAATTTTAATAAACTTCAAATTATTGTTGCATATAACTTATGCTATTATTGTTGCTTATTGCCTCGTTTAGAAGCATACATTTAGAAAACAAATTTGAGGATTTATAGAAATATTTAAAGATTAAAATGTATTGGAATGTTCAAAATAAACTAAGCTCATGAAATGGTAACGACTTCTAAATATTGTTCTTTGAAAAAAAAATTCTGTAATTGGCATCTACAAACTGAATTGTGCCTATAGTAAAAATAGTTTCATGTTATTCTTAGAAATTCTAGTCCCATTTTCTAAAATTCTTTATTACATTTCTAGAGCTTCTTCCTATACCATTGTTCTGAAGAAGAATATTTTTGAAGTTGAGAATTTGTAGATGGCCGTTGGTTATAGGAGTTTATAAAAACAGTTTCAGAATTCTTGCGAAGTGTCCAACTAATAACACAGGAATCGTTAATCCAAATAAACAGGCATATTCTTGTAGCTATTATGATGAATTTTATTGTATAGGAATTGTTGACATATTTAACACAATATAGGTGACCAGATAAGCATATTACTATAAAAATGGTATGTATAATTGGGGTCCCAAAAGCGTCGACTTATCAGTTCAAGTCATGATGATGAAGTGACGCTTCGATTTCTTGATTAATTTCGCCAGAGCTCTAGTCGACGCCAAATTCAAAAAGTAGAGAAAAAATGGTTGTAATTATGTACCATTGAGGCCAAACTTATTTAAAAATCACTGCAAATAAATGCAAATACAAGAGGTGGGTTTTAGTAATTATAATCTTAATTTATAACCCAATTTTAAGATATGAAGTGAGAATGTCTCTCAATTTAAAGGATTCATAATATTCCTAATATTGTTTCTCCATTTAGAAAATTATAGACTAGAAATTTTTTATTATTTTGTTTATCCAGTTTAACTATTTACCTTATATGCATAGCTTGTTTATCTATATTACTAGTTTAAGGATATAGAATATAACATACCATTCGTTCTAGATACAGGTAGTATATATTTTTTTTTCTGTGTGATCATAGCCTCCTAAACTAGATGTCTTTCGCGTTGCTCGGAAATTTAGCAACAGCTGAAGCGGTAGACAGCGCCACCTGGAACAGATTGCACGATATTTTATTCAACAGCCACCAAAATTTTTTAAAAGTGGGATATGATATACATAAATGGCGAATAGAATCAAAGAAACGTCGATAATATATATCATATGTCACTTCTTAAAATTATTGGTGACAAATGAATAAAAAAGTCGCGCAATTTGCACCAGGTGGCGCTGTCTACCGCTTCAACTGTTGCCAAGATTCTGAGCCACGCGACAGGCATCTAATTTAGGAGGCTATGGTATGATTAATTTAAAATTTATCTTTATAGTTTTAAACATTTTTTAATTCTGAAACATTTTACCAAAAGTTTGATTTCAATACTATATTGCTGTTATGCCTCACAAAAGTCCCTTACACTGAAATGACAGAAAAAATACAGAGATAATAATATGAAAATATTGTGGGCAAATATTATTACATGGCTATAATTTCCCTAAATAGTAATGGATTTTTCCAGAATTAAAATGAACCATGTTAGGGCGCACAAATCTTTCAGGATTGATTTGAAGAACATTCCGGACCGTTTCAACCATAGCCTCCTTAACTAGATGCCTGTCGCGTAGCTCGGAAACTGGGCAACAGTTGAAGCGGTAGACAGCGCCACCTGGTACAGATTGCGCTACTTTTTTATTCAACAGCCACTGAAAATATTTAAAAGTGGGATATGATATACATAAAAGGAGAATAGAATCGAAGAAACGTCGATTTTATGTATAATGTATCACTTCTTTAAATTATTGGTGACAGTTGAATAAAAAGGCCCATAATCTGTACTAGGTGGCGCTGTCTACCGCTTCAACTGTTGCCTAGTTTCCGAGCTACGCGACAGGCATCTAATTAAGGAGACTATGATTTCAACAAAAGATTTAGCCAACTAAACCGCCATCGATCGTATATATGAAAGAGAATAAATAGATACGTTCGTGCACAAAATCTTTCACAGGAAGTATATTCGCAATTATTTATGCCTTTAGAAGCAGAAAATAGATGCATTTAGAGGCGGAAAGAGGCTGGACTATGCATTCAAGAAGCTTCTATCGACTTGTTGAGTTTGTGGAGTTTCAGCACTTTTCTGAAAAACAAGAGGTCGAACATGATAGTACGTAGCTTCCTATGCCGTATGTTATCTAATTTTATATATACATACATATATATAGATATAGAGGTACAACTATAGTATTTCCCCACAGCTGAATTTGGCGATTTTTCTTTGGCGCCGATTTGAACGATAGCGATGTCGTTCTGAACTGTTTCGTTTGCGATATAATATGGCAGCCTGCAATCTATTTATTTTGGATTTATGATTTTATGACTTATGATTTATAAATTAGCTTATGATTTTATCATTTAGCCATAATCGCCAAAAATAAATCGCCAAATTCAGCTGTGGGAAAATACTATAGTTGTTCCGATATAGATATGAATTTTCTTTCTTTATATTGACATGGGATCTTTCTGAAGAAAAATATTCTCAACTAGTATCAAATAAGTTCTAAAGGAAATCTATTAAAAAGAAATATTAATTGTATTTTATTAAAAATATTGCGAACTATTTCAGAAACATTCAGCTCAGAATATAAATGGAATTGAATATTGAAATTTCTGAAATACGTTCTTGCAATATACCGTTAAAAATGCACACTTAAGGTGGATTTAAAAAATGACACTATACGAATATTATGTTATTCATGCTGCGAATGAAGAAAAATAACTATATTGGTTATTTGGTATTCCCAATGCACTTACACGTCTTGGACGTTCTTCCCAAAAAGACTTCATTTTAATCTCAAAATTTTAGTCAAATTAGATTTAGGAAGAAGCAAAAAGTTATGCTGTAAAAGACTTTATCACAATAAAATACTTTATGCAAGTGCTATAAGATTTAAAATATTTAATCGCTAGTTAACCAACCATCAAATAGACTGTTATGAATAGCAGTGAATTTCCAGAGGCAACAATATATACATCCTCAAATAATATAACAATAATATTGCATTGTTTAAGTTTTAGCTAAAATATTAAAATTTCGTGTAAGATTGTTGCCTTCTTTAACATCTATTGTTGAATAACTGAAATGTGCATTATTGTCGCCGGCATCCGAACACCGTGTTGAAAGATTGAAAGATTTGGTATCCAAATTTATCGCTACCTAATGCATATTTTTAAATTCCGTTTTCACATTAAAAAAACCCCACAAATCATTTATTTATTTATTTATTTATTTTTTTTTTTTTTTAAATTATTATTTTTTTTTAATTTAATATTTCATTTTAAAGCTATAACATACGAAAACTGCATTTAGTTCAGTTTCGCATTTAACAACTTTATAAATATTAAAATTTAAAACTCTCATTATTTTTAAAGGAACAGGTTTAATAATTGGGAATTTTCTGAATGGAAAAACGGAATTTAAAAATGTACATTAAAAGTTATGAGCATTTTGAGTACGAAATTTCTTATCATGGGATTTAGCTGTGAGGAATTCAAAAATATCAAAATGGATATGATGTCCGTCTGTGGGGTTTTTGTTAGTTTGTTAGTCCGTTAGTGTGTTAGTTTGTTAGTCTGTGTATACGATATCTAACGAACAAATGATCGCAGAGAGATCGAACAAGCTTTAAAATATTATTTATGACACTGGTTAGAACTCTATTCATTTGCAACATTCTAATTAAAAAACTTCAGAAGTTATTTGAAATTTACGATTTTCTCAACATTTGAGAATAAGGCAAATTTTCACTTAAACGTGCATGAAAAGAAATATTTTTATTGTAAAAATATAAGAAGAGCTTTTAAATGCCCGTTTTGATGCCGGGGTGAACATCATTAATTATAAACATACTCTTTTGCAAATTTCGGAAATTATTCAAAATTTATGAATTTCTTAACAATAAGGCAAAATTTCGCATAAATGTCTCTTTTGAGGGGTATTTTCATTATAAAGTTGTCAGACTATTTTTTAAATATTATATAAGATACTAGTATAAACATCCTTGACTATGAATTTTCCAATTTAAAAATTTAGTCATTGGAAATTTACGATTTACTTAATATAGGAGAATAGGTCAAAATTTCGCATTAACGTCTATTTTGAGGGATATTTTCATCGTAAAATTAGTGTAAATGTACTACATAACGAGAGTTAATTTTAATGAATGATTGAGAAATTAATATGAATTACTGCTAGTAGTAGTAATTAACTAGAAAAAAATATGTGCATGTATAAGCATCCCTTGTTTCCTAGAGGAGCAACCCCCTTCCCCCAAGGAAGTGTAAATTTCCAATATGGGTACTTTGCAAAAGAATTCGTCAATAGCTTTAACACGAATGTTAAACCTCAGATATTATAATTTGAAACTTTTTTTTTTCCAACAATCAAAACGAAAACAAAAATTTGTAAGTTATCTTTCGTATGTAACATAAAATTCAGTTACTTTGGATATTTAGTGTTAACACTTATATGCAATTGAAGTCGTCTGCATTTATGATGGAAAATAACTTTAATAAATAACATTGTGCTGGGGAAAAAAAAAAAAAAAAAAAAATCGAGCCCTAATCCGCGATTGTAATGAAATGCTCGCCCTCTGGTGGGCTAAGGTGAAATTACAATAAACATGGTTTAATTCGAATTCCATACAGCCGCCATTGCTTCACGATATTTAGTTTCACATATATTTATAGAATAAAAATGAATAAATACGGTAAAAAAGATAACACATACTGTTGTGTGCTACAATCTAACTCCAAAGGATCAAGAAATCCAGAATTGAGCTTCCATTTATTTCCAAATGACAAATTTAAAATTTCAGTTGCTTCGGCTAATGGAAGTAAAGAATTAATCAGATGATTTGAAACTAATATTTGTTCAGCTTCAGTTAAAATCTACTTCCGATCGAACTTTGAATAAACTGAAATATTTTTTTCCAAAAGCAATCAATTTTCCATGATGTAATGGCGGAATATTAAGTAGAATAACAAAAAGAACACTAATGGAACACACGTGGCTATAATGTTTACTAACAACTGCAGTGTTCAGAGAGCGCCATCTATCGATCATTACAAACGCGGATACCATTTTTGCTGATCTTTATGTAAAGTAACCTTTTGAATCCGAATATGGCCTCCATTTTGTCCAATGACTCTCCGTTTTCGCGGGATGCTATACCTTCTCAAATTTTTTATCACTGTTTGACAGTTTTTTATAGCCATGAATTTTATTTAAAGGGTAGAAAAGGGTACAACTATAGTATCTCCCCACAGCTGAATTTGGCGATTTTTCTTTGGCGCCGATTTGAACGATAACGATGTCGTTCTGAACTGTTTGCGATATAATATGGCAGCCTGCAATCTATTTATTTTGGATTTATGATTTTATGACTTATGATTTATAAATTAGCTTATGATTTTATCATTTAGCCATAATCGCCAAAAATAAATCGCCAAATTCAGCTGTGGGGAGATACTATAGTTGTTCCTAGAAAAGGATTAGTTTAACTGTTAAAAAAAAATAAAATATAAGGTATAATAAATATTAAGTAATAATCGATTAATAAAAATATAATAAATGTAATTTTTAGTTTTAGTGGCAATTGTAGTGCCCCCCCCCCCCCAAATTTCTTCCTTTGCTACAAATTTTCCTGTTTTAGAATTTTTCACCGCTGTAGATCCCCAGAAGATATTTAGCAGTTAAAGTAATTCTTTACCCCTCCCCAAATCAAATTTATAGCCATAAAATGGCTGGACAGTGATAAAAATAAGGTGGCGTCCTCAAAAAACGGTGCGTAATGAGACAAAATAGACGTCCTATTCAGAATCAGGAGGTCATTTTACATAAGAATTTGCATGAATGGTATTAGGGAAAATTTTCCTGCAGAGCAGTGTAATATGTACTGCGTGAATTTTTATATAAAAGAAATTCTTGTGGTAGCCACAACACACTACTGTTTCTCTGTATTTTTTTATGGGATAAATGATTACCAGTAGTACCCTGTTGAAATTTTTAACAATGTGATAAATCGTTCTTCAAGCGGGATACAAATTTATGGAGATTTTTTTCTTTTTCAAAAATCGATAAAAAGATGCATAAGTTATAGTAAATTAAAATCTATAAAAGTGATTTCCCTATAAATTGTTGGACAAAGTGCTGTCTTATTATTTTCACAGGCTATACATGCAATTTGCTTCTTAATAATATAAACAGAGCCTGATTAAGGGGGAAGCACATATCATCTCCGCTCTCACCGGAATATTTTTACAATTATTTTTTTACTTCATGTCATAGAAATTCCACGCTTTGACGAGGAAATATTTTTTATAAAAAATGAATAGTGTGAAACAATCCAATTTACTCACCGTTATTAGACACCAGAATTCTTTTAAAATAATTTTTAATGATAATTTTGTGTTTATTATAGGAGAAAATTTTTGTTAAAAAATAACGGTGTGATATCGAAAATCACATATTCTAAATTATGTATTGCATTTCTGATAAATTTAATTCTTTCCCAATTCATTTGCTATCTGTATAAAAAGCGAGTTAATATATGCGGTTTCATTCTTTATTCCTTCTTACAAAAAGAGCAAGCCATACTATTCCTTTCATTTAAAAGAAATAATAATAATAAAAGCAAGAGATGATCTTTCAATCGCTTAATTCTGTGGAGAACAATTCGTTTCATCGCAATTAAATAAAACAGAATAAAATGTTTCCTGATGTCATTTTGAATATTGAACAGATCTCACATCTGCGACGTAAAAATAGAAATCGCGTATTCATCTTTGACTAAGGTTTATAAATAAAAATTTAACGATAAAATTCTTGTGGTCAAGAGTTAAGGTTGGTTTGCCAGATTCTCACGAACTGATAACGGATTTTTGGCTACGAAATCAATCGCCAATTTATTTTAAAAAGTTACACTAAATTAGCTGTAACTGAAAAAGTTGGGTGTTGCCTTGGCTTAATTTTATGTTGTTTTGGGTAATGTATCCAGCCAACAATATCATCACTTCTGTATTTTCTCTGCTGCTGAAAAGACGTAACTTCTGAATACTTCTCTCCCCGTGTCCATCCCGTTCATTTAATGTTAATTCATATTCATCTTCCATATATTATACATAAAAAACTTTATTCTAGATATTTCGAGTGACTATTTGTACTGTGAATTTTTTTCAAAGGAATTTATGTGTTATTGAAATTGCAAGACATATGATGACTTTGAATTTATTAAATAATTGCATTCTAAATTTCGCTTGCCTGAGTTATTTGTGGGACATAACGCTACTTCTGATTATCTCCACGGCTGTTATAAAGAAAGAATTCACACTACCTACCAAATAAATATCACATATTATGTGGTGCTTCATACCAGGCGAAATCTTAGAAAATTTATGCAAGAATTTAAAAATGGACACGGGGAGGAGGAAAAGCCTTCTTGAAACTTTAAAAATTTTCTGTGTGCTGCCTTGATTAACATTTGCATTTTTAATACGTTGCAATCATGAAGGGTGCTGTCTCGCTATGTCTTTCTCGCTTGTTCTGAAAGTGTTGACTCCCGTCTCTTCAAGTTCGATGCTCGGCAAAACTCCATTTCTCTTCACTCTGTTACTGGATGGTGTGCAACACATGTTTCGTACGTGACAGCGTCTTCTTCAGGAGAGGTTTAGTTTAGTTTTCCTGTGTTACAGTATGACCCTCAACAGCTGTTTCGTCATGTGAGCTTCTTCAAAGCATTTTTATCGAAAGTCAGTCCGATACTGACTATTTCGTTCGCTTTCTGTATTTTTTTTCTTTTCAAGAGTGTGTGAAAAATTCATTGAAATCATCAATCGTCCGCCGCTTAAAAAAAAAAAAAAAAAAAAAAAAATGAATCATCGTATTTTTTTTAAAATGCCACTATTCACAAGTTCAAACGTAATGCATCCAGCTTGAAGGCGATCTCTACGAAAAATTATTCAATGTTTTGTGTTGTGACTATCCGATTTGTCAAATAACTTTTTTTACGAAGTTACAAAATTTTTTAATTATTAGTGACTAGTATTGAAGCAAGAATCACAACAATTAAAATATATACAACTGTAAGGTATGACAAAACGCAACATATAATATATATATATTTAAAAGAAAGTAAATAAATATATAAATAAAATAAAATAAAATACAAATTCGTCGTATAAAAAAAAAAAAAAAAAAAAAAAAAAGAAATAATAATAATAAAAATAAAGAAAAGAAATCTTTCTATTCAAGTAAGTAATTTTAATATATTTTTAAGTAAACAGATTTCATTTTAAAATAATAAAGAGTAAATAAATAAATGAATTGTATAATTTGATTATAATTTTATTGCACTTTAAAGTCATTAATTCTCCTCTTGCTCTTTATATGAAATTGCTATTAAATTAAATGATTTTTTTAATTGCTTAAAAAAAAAAAATAAATATATATATAAATTAAAATTAAAATCAGGACATTCTAATATTAATGCTCATCATATAATATTTCTATCTCCCATGCAGTTACTTAAATATTGAAGTTTATGAAATCTTTTATTTATGCTATATATTTTTCAGCTAATTTTTTTAGTAAATTAATTATTTTACTACTCATTTTTAATTATTACTACTCACTATTGATTGGATGTGAATAAATATTTAAATATATAGATTGCATACATATGTTGATTGCTACGTCATGGTATAAATATAAAGAAATTTAAAATATTGAGAATTTTGAAAGTAATTTTTTTAAAGGTTTTACATTGTGTGATTTATGATGGTTCTACATTTATTGCACAACATATATTTTTATAACAACTAATTTCTGCCATGACTGATTTTATATATATTAAGATCTTATATATATATTTAATATATTTTTGAAAAGGAAGTATTCAAACCAAAATATATTTTGTGCAATCTTTTTTTAATTTTATCTTTTAGTAGTGAAAGTTTTATATATATATATATATAGTACATATTCAATATATAGTATATATACATAGTATTCAGTTTTTCCTTTTGGTAATTAAATTATTTAGTAATAATGGCCACCAATATTATGATTCCAACATTTGATGGGGATCCAAATTTTCTTAAATTCCTTTTGATCAGTTAAGATTGTATGCAGAGATCGGTGGTATAAAATCTAAAGAAATCATTTTGATTCTAAAAAGTAAATTGATCGGTCCTGCACAAAAATTCATGTTAGAAAATGAAATTTTATATAATGCAACTGATCTGGAATTTATCGAAAAAGAATTTACTAATTTCTTTGCCTTACCGTCTTCAACATACAATATTAATTCATTTAATAACATCACAATGATAAAATCAGAGTCGCCAAAACATTTTGCACACAGATTAAATTGTGTCGCATCAAAAGCATTTCCTGATATTTATGACACGGAAGCATTGAATTCACTAAAATTCTCTAAATTTATTTCATGTATACCACCAAACATTAGAATTAAGCTTCAAGAGGAAGGTATTAATAAATACAAAGAAGCTGTTGATAGGGCACAAAAACTATTTGAAATTCATGTGACAGAGGATATGACAAAAAACACAGGAAACACAGACACAAACAGTAACATCATTTTGGAGAAAATCAATTTTTTGACTGAACAAGTTAACAGCTTATCATGTAAACAGGACAATAAAAAAGACTATCATGATAAGCAGAACCATCAATTCCAAAACAAGAGAACAAAATATTCTCCAAAAATGCACAGATTTGCTGATAATCAAACACACTTTAAAAATAAAAGAACTTTCTTCCAAAATAGACAAAGTAGAAACAAATTCAATTCTAGAATTTGCCAAATTTGTGAGAAATATGGACACACTGCTAAATATTGCTTCAGATGGAAGAGACAAAATTTAAGAAAACAAGATTATAGACACTACTCACACCAACAAAATTCTGAAGCAAATTTTCGAGACAATACAAATTTTAGAGAGGATAGGAATTTAAACTGATAGAGAGATTTATTCCTACTGGTGAGAATATTTCTCAATCTCTACAATCACCAGTATTTTCTACGCTAAATAATGATATACCAAAATTAACAAATCGTAGGCTAGTTAATTCTGTTGCTTCTCAAACAAATTCTATCATTATGATTTCAAACAATGTAGCTATTCAAACAGAAACGGAGAAAAGAAGTAAATATATTTGTAATGTATATCAAAATGCTTCTTCTTTACCACTTATTAATGCAGTGATGGCTCAATCAAAAGTAAATTTTTTAATTGACACAGGCAGTTCGTTAAGTCTACTTTCACAAAAATTGTTTAATGAAATCAAAACATCTTTGAAATATAAAAGAAAAGGTTCTAATATTACAATTAAGACTGTCAATTCTGAGGTTAATTTCTCATCATGTATAAGTGCATCTTTTAAAATTGAACAAAAGAATTTTCACCATACATTTTATATTGTTGATATCCCTTCATCCTCGTCCTTCCAAGGCATTCTTGGAATTGATTTCATTAAACATAATAACATCCAAATTGATTTTGCTAATGACTTACTAAAAATAAATGATACATCAATTCCATTTTACTCTTGTAATGAAGAGGATGATGGCACTTGTAATCACAATCATACTGACCGTACACATAAAAAAAATTGCATTCCTGCATATTTACATTCTAAATGTATTCTCAACCCATATGAAACAAAAGCAATTAAGGTATTCACCAAATTAAAACCTGATCCTACTGAATATATTTTTGAGGGAAATGAAGATAAACAGATAAATTTTTACGATTCTCTTATATCATTCAAGGACTTCCAAAAAAGTTACAATAGAAAAAATCATATAAAAGAAATTTATAATTTCCAAATTTATGTATCAAATAATTCTGAAAAGAGTGTTCACCTTAACAAAAACATGAATATAGGTAAAATTGCTTTGGTTCAACAAATCAAAAATTTTGATGTAAGTGAAATTATTTTGAATGATGGGAATCACACGGAATTTAAAAACAAAACTGAACACTCTATCAATTTAATTCAACCATCAGAACAAATTTTAAACAAAAGAAAATCATATTTAACTCATTCTGACTTCAAACTTGATCACTTATGTAAAGAAGAAAAAGAGCAGTTGCAAAAATTACTATTCGAAAATTTTGCTGTTTTTTCAAAATCTTTAGCAACCTTAGGACATACTGATAAAGTTATTCCAAATTTAAAGCTCACAAATGATTTTCCATTAAAAACTCTTCCTTTCCCAATACCTCAAGCTCTGCAAAACGAAGCTCTCAATCAAATTAGAGAACTTGCAGATGCTAATATCATTGAGCGTAGTTGCTCTGAATGGGCCTGTCCCATCCTTTTGGTAAAAAAGAAACCGGATGGTTCAGGAAAACAAAGATTCAGACTAGCTTTAGATCTAAGAATGCTAAACACGGTAATTCAGGGTTCTTCTTACCCTTTACCAAAAATTCAAACTATTATTTCAAATTTATCATCATATAAATATTTTACGTCATTAGATTTTCAACAAGCATATCATCAAATCGATTTACCGGAAAAATTTCAAAATTATGTTACTTTTACATCAATGTTTGGTTCTTATAAATATAAACGTTTATGTTTTGGTCTTAAAACAGCTAGCTCTATTTTTCAATCACTTATGGATAGTCTTTTAGATGAAATTCAGGAAGATGGAATCTATTCCTATCAAGATGACTTAATTTTAGGGGCTAACTCATTTGAAGAAACAATGTTTAAATTAAGGAAAGTATTCGATGTTTTAAAAAAGTACAATTTAACTTTAACTCCTAACAAATGTTCATTTCACAAAACAGAAGTAGATTATTTAGGTTTTCACATTCAAAATCATACAATTTCCCCGGTGCAGGCTAATATTATTAAAATTAATTCATTTCCTGTACCAACTACTAAGAAACAGATGAAAAGATTTTTAGGACTTGCTACTTATTATAAATCATTATTACCAACTTTTTCTCAAATTGTCCAGCCATTAATTGACTTAACCAAACCTAAAGTCACTTTTAAGTGGACTCAGAAACATCAAGAAATTTTTGAAAATTTGCAACAATTATTTTTTCAAACCTCCAATTGTCAGATTACCTGACTGGAACAAAAAATTTTTCGTAAACACAGACGCATCAAAAGTTGCAATTTCAGGTGTACTTATGCAAAAATTGCCCATTGCATATTTTTCAAAATCATTAAAACCCTCTGAACAAAAATATCCTTCATTGAAACTAGAATTAATGGCCATACATACTTGCATTTAAGTACTATTTATATAATCGAAATTTTGTAATTCTTTCGGACAGTGCACCTTTAAAAAAATATAAGAAAACAACAAATCCTGCAGACATTACTACTAGATGGCTTATGGACCTTTCTGAATATTCTTATTCTTTTGAACATATACCTGGTTCTAGCAATATTTTAGCTGATTATTTGTCCAGATGTAACTTAGATGAAAATCAAGGAAACCTTTCTACTAATCCGAAGAGTGTTTTTGAAGAAAATCTTCCTGTCATTCAAATTGATCCTGATAAGGTGAGTACAAATGGTCATGAAAATTATGAAAAAGGTAAAAATAATTATCAATTAAACTTTCTTATTTCTGGCCAAAATGGTAATAAAGATCCCCTCCTGGAAATATCAAATAACACTTTTATGTTTGAGCAGAAAAAGGATGATAAATTATCTCCTATATATAATGAAATTTTAAGAAAAGGATCATCTAAAAAGTTTTCTAATTTTTTTATACATCCTGATACTAAAGTTCTAATGATAAAAAAGTATGACACTTGCAATGACACATATACTTACTGTATTGTTGTGCCAGAAAAATTAAAAGCTAAGACATTAACTATTTCTCATTTATCACACTTCGGATTTACAAAAACTTAAGAATTTTTATCATCTAGATTTTTTTGGAGAGGAATGTACAACGACACATTAAATTTTGTTGCATCTTGTACAAATTGTTTACAATCAAAACATCATCGTATACTTAATGCACCTTTACAGCCAACCTACACACCAAAATTTCCTGGACATACTATATCTACTGATTTGTTAGGTCCTTTCGAAAATGGTCAATCCATATTGACCATAATTGACCATTTCTCAAGACATGCAGAACTTTATCCCTTAACGGATACATCTGCACAAAAAATTGTTAAATGTTTATTTTCTTACATATCCTCACATGGTCGTCCATCTGTAATTCTTTCAGATCTTGGACCTCAATTCACGTCATATGTTTATAACAATTTCAACGACACACTAGGTATTAAAATTTTACACTCTTCTGTTGCTCATCTACAGAGCAACGCTATTTCTGAAAGAATAAACAAAAGTATAAAATATTCCATAAAAACACTCCTACAAGAAGGACACACATTTGTAAATGCTATCAATATTCATAAATCGTTGTATAATGGATCAAAACATTCGTCTACACAATTTTCACCAAATTTCTTACACTTTGGCAGAGAATTATCGTTAATTTTTGATACATATGATTCTCAGTGCAACCAACCTTTCCTTGATAGAAATGTTGATGTTTATAAACTAATGCATGACCTTGATAAAATTTATCATAAAGCTTACAATAATATTAAAATGTCTCAAGAAAGAAGCTATAACTATTATCAAAGAAAAACAAAGTTAAGAAACATTTTCGAAAAAGATATAGTATATTTAAAATCTACTGACAGATTTAGACTTAAATATTATGGTCCTTTTATTGTATTTAAAAAGCATTCACCAGTTGTATTTTCAATAAAAAGAATAAACTACCCTGATGAGTCTGCATTTAAGGTACATGTGGATAGACTGTTGCTAGCTCCACCCAGAAACACACAGTTAGTTGATAACTGTGTTACAAATGATCAAAACACTTTTCAAAACATATCAACACCTACACACTCATATAATCTACGTCCAAGACAAAAATGCACACCAAATAATTTCAATGCTATTCCAAAATCTACACACTCATATAATTTGCGTCCAAGGAAAAATAAGGCAAATCCTTAAAAAAAAAAAAAAAAAGTGGAACGAGTTACCATTGCAGGGGTACCACTGCAGGGGTAAACTTATTGTCATAAAAAAAATCATATACTCATAAATGACCTTTACACTTTATTTATTTAATATTTATAATTTGAAATTTTATTTTACAATAAATATATCAGTTTCTCAAAAGATATTCTTAACAGCATTTCTATTACATAGTTAAAAAAAAAAAAAAAAAAAAAAGGAATATGTAAATATTTTTGCTGCAATTCCCGACGGCCGAGGGAACTTTGTTGTGCTTACTGCATCATTCCATGCCATTTTTGGCGGGCCCACTTTTTGCATGTTCAAGGGTGCAATTGACATAACCGTATTTACTCTAAAATGTTGCATATTCTTTTATTCAAATCGATATATTTGACATATTTTCTAAAAAAAAAAAAAAAAAAAAAAAAAAAAAGAGGAATTATGACAAAGTTATAAAAATATACTCTTACGTTATATTAACATTTATTTAAGAACATAAGAATTACAATTTACACACATTTGCATCTTAGACACTTGTCAAAAACACTTAAATTACACATTGTTTAGTATTCAAAAATAAATAAATATGTTCATAAATAAAAAAAAAAATATATAATCTTATGCTATTTCATTGAACACATAATGTTATAATATATCATTTAAAATTTTGAATTTTCCCATTTTTGAATAATTTGAACGTTTTGCTAGCAACATGTATTGCCATAAATGTGTCAATGTGTGAATATTACCGATCGTGACTTTTTTTTATGCTCTCAATTTTCTTGGAATGACTTTTTTATGATTTTTGTAGATATCAAGTCATTGAATCTACACCTTTCTTTTTTTTTTTTTTTTTTTGAAATAATTATCCCTCCTTGAGAAGATGATTCGTTTAAAATTATTGCCCCAAGAATCATCAACTCAATTGAGAGCATCCATTTTTGAGAATTCTAGTATGCTATTAAACTAGTAGTTCTCTATTTATTCATTTGAAAATCTCCCGTCCCTGTTTTTGAGGTGCTCCCGATCGTACATTTTTTCTTAATGGCGTGGTGGAGCTGTTTTTTACATGCCCTATTCATCTAGGACGAAGGCCCTAAGCCTGAGTCATATACTTGTGTTTCACACAAGAGTAAGGTGGGTTGTTCGTGTTACGGTGGATGCCTAACACAATTGAACAGCTTTCCTGGCTGGAATTGGCCAAAACACATTTTTGCTTATATTTTATGGTGTTATTCACACATCATATTTTTTTCATATTTTTATTTTGACAATATTTTTCTGATGTTTCTTACACATCATTTGGTGGATTGTATATTTAGTTTTAGATAATTTTGCTTCTTTATATTTCATTTTTGCATTTATATATATTATTTTCTACTGTAATGAATATTATTTCCACAAAGTACTATTATGTTTGCAAACTATTGTTATATGAATCTAGCAGAAGAAATAATTAGAAAAATACATGATATCCAATATTACTGCTTTTTCATTGTGACTGTCAGTGATTCATATAGATATATCAACAAATCGTATATGCAGTGGACTATGAAGCATATATTTAAGAAAAATAAGATGACTGAAGAATATTCTCATGGACATGAGTGAAAATGTGCACATATTAAAAAAAAAAAAAAAAAAAAAAAATGTAATGGTAGCTACTCTATATATTTCATACAAAGTTGTACAACTGTTTACATATATATTTCTTTTGATATCTTATACATATATATAATTTGGCTGTTCTATATGTAGAATATGTGTTGTATATGATTACCCTGGGCAACACCTCTTTCTTTTTCAGACGAAGGGGAGAAATATGTGATATCGAAAATCACATATTCTAAATTATGTATTACATTTCTGATAAATTTAATTCTTTCCCAATTCATTTTCTATCTGTATAAAAAGCGAGTTAATATATGCGGTTTCATTCTTTATTCCTTCTTACAAAAAGAGCAAGCCATACTATTCCTTTCATTTAAAAGAAATAATAATAATAAAAGCAAGAGATGATCTTTCAATCGCTTAATTCTGTGGAGAACAATTCGTTTCATCGCAATTAAATAAAACAGAATAAAATGTTTCCTGATGTCATTTTGAATATTGAACAGATCTCACATCTGCGACGTAAAAATAGAAATCGCGTATTCTTCTTTGACTAAGGTTTATAAATAAAAATTTAACGATAAAATTCTTGTGGTCAAGAGTTAAGGTTGGTTTGCCAGATTCTCACGAACTGATAACGGATTTTTGGCTACGAAATCAATCGCCAATTTATTTTAAAAAGTTACACTAAATTAGCTGTAACTGAAAAAGTTGGGTGTTGCCTTGGCTTAATTTTATGTTGTTTTGGGTAATGTATCCAGCCAACAATATCATCACTTCTGCATTTTCTCTGCTGCTGAAAAGACGTAACTTCTGAATACTTCTCTCCCCGTGTCCATCCCGTTCATTTAATGTTAATTCATATTCATCTTCCATATATTATACATAAAAAACTTTATTCTAGATATTTCGAGTGACTATTTGTACTGTGAATTTTTTTCAAAGGAATTTATGTGTTATTGAAATTGCAAGACATATGATGACTTTGAATTTATTAAATAATTGCATTCTAAATTTCGCTTGCCTGAGTTATTTGTGGGACATAACGCTACTTCTGATTATCTCCAAGGCTGGTATAAAGAAAGAATTCACACTACCTACCAAATAAATACCACAAACGGTGTAAATATAAATAATGTGTGCTTCCCCCTTAATCAGGCTCTGAATATAAAACATAGTATAATGGTTATTACCAACTTAGAGAAACAGGTTCTATTTTAATTCACGATGTATTTAGGTAATAAGTCGTTGCCTTCGCTATCATCTTTGAGAAAATTCTGGATGAAGCTTCTAATTAGTTTCAAT
The DNA here is from genome assembly GCA_963930645.1 of Salticus scenicus. Lineage (NCBI taxonomy): Eukaryota > Metazoa > Arthropoda > Arachnida > Araneae > Salticidae > Salticus > Salticus scenicus. The sequence continues at coordinate 336,738,530 of OZ005653.1, forward strand.
TCTGGATGAGTCGAAACACTAGAAATATTCATTGGAAAAAGCTCTTCCATCCTATCAAACATACAAGAAAAACAAAAAGTAAAAGTAAATAAACTGATGCAGTTTTTAAGTACGCAAAATGCATTTCACATATCTTAATTTTATTTTTGTAATTTTAATAGTTTTGTAGCTTAGTGAAATCGTTGTAAATATCTGTTGTAACAGAATTTGTTAAGATATTTTGTTTGATAAATAACATCAGTTTTCTTTAAAATATTTTTAATACATGCTTTTCATAAAAATAATTTCTTATCCAATTCAAATTTTACATGATTCATTAATCATAAAAATCTATCATCACATGAAATTTTTCTTCTAGTTAACAATTTCTAAAAGACATACTTTTAGAAATTGTATTTTTAGCCCTATGTTAACAAAATGTAGAGCACTTTTATAATTTACAGTGTTTTATGTATTTTTTATAATTTAAAACTGTTCTATCGAGAATATCTCACTATTAAAAATTTTGCATAAAATTTTATCAAATAGTGATTGAATAGTTATTTTACTGAATAGCGATTTTACTAAATAGTTTAAAGATATTTTTTGATTCTTTCACTTTATTTTTTATTTCTCTTTCCTCTTTTTCTCAAATAGACAAATATAAAAGTACACTGTTAAAAATTTCTGTAAATTTAATGCAAATATTTATCCAGAGTCTCTGTAAATTTACAGTAATTCTTTGTTAAAAGTGAATAGTAGAGATTCTCAATCTTTATTCTGTATTTTTACCTAATTTTATTATTTAATTTTTTAATTAAAATTAAAAATGACTGTTTCTACTTTAGAAAAAGCAAGTCCGAAATATATTCTCACCAATAATTAATTAAATTAATATTAATTATTAAAATGAATGTATAAAATAAGTTTTTTAACATCTCCGTTTATTTTTCTCTATAATTTTATGTAAGACTTAAGATAATACATTACACAGAGTTTTCTGTTGAAATTTTTAACAGTGTATTGGTATGAAAATATACAATACATTTTTAAATAAACGTCTTCTGAATCATTTTAAACTTAAGCTTTTTCTTGTTTTTCTACTGAAATTGGACAGCTCGAAATATCTTTCTCTAACAAAACTCCTTGTTATTCTCAAGTAGCAGCTACATTAATTTTTTTTTCTTTTTTTTATCCTTAACTCTTCCTACATTGTTATGCACAGCAGTCACTTATACACAGAACAGGCTTTGAATATTCGTATCTTTATTGCCGTTGCTAGAGGTCTGCACGGGCCGGGCTTTCGGCCCGAGTCCCAGCCCGGCCCGGCTCTCGGGCCGGGTTCGGGCCGAATTTTTCAATTTACTCTCGGGCCGGGCCGGGCCGGGCTTAAAATTTTTTTCTAGGCTCGGGCCGGGCTCAGTTTTTTTGCGTGTTCTCGTGCCGGGCCGGGCCTGGAGGAAATTTTTTTCGGGCTGTGTCGGCCCAAATCTTTTTTCTTGATTCGTCGTTAATAAAAAAAAAAACGAAAATAGTAAAAATACTTCTTCAGTCATTTATTTTGCATAATTTTACAGGCTGGTATGTCACAAAAAATTTTTATTTTGTTAAAAAATGCCTGTAACTTCAATTTGTCTATCAGTTTGTCTGTTCGCGATCTGATTTTCCGCAAATATTTTAAACATACATGTCTCGAAATTAACATATTTTATTTAAAATAGTATTAGATGGTTTCTATTCAAAATAGTATGCTTTTCACTACCAGTTTACGCACATGTACAAACAAAAGAAATTAGATACACTTTGTGTCCTATGTTCTATAGAGTTTAGGTGGTATGAAGGCTATAAAAATTCTTCCGCTGTAACTTTTTCTTTAAAGTTTATCTTTCTTTTTTCCAGGGCACTGGATGGAAGTAGCATCATTTTTAGCATGTGCAAAAGCGTCTTTTCTATTGAATATGGCTGGATTAGCATTAAAGTTTTGTTTACCGAATCACATGAAAGATTCGGATATATTAAGATATATAACAGGAAATGGCTGAAAGCGTATTTTTAGTACTATTAACTATTTTAAATACCTTACTATATTGTTTAATGAATTCTATTTTCGACTTGACATTCTGTCTGCCTTTGTGCCTTCTGTACGTCTGTAATAATGAACATCATGTTTATACATAAATATCTTGTAAAAGTTCAGCAGTTTTATTAAAGAACATTCTATTGCTTAACTATATAAAACCTCTAAAAAACACATACTAAAAATCTTTTTCATAAAAAGGCGTGTAATTTTTATTTTTATTTTATTTTATTTTATTTTTGTAATTTTACAGATTTATGAGTCGGACCTGGCCGTACGCTGGGAAAAAATAAACGGGCCGGGCCGGGCCCGGGCCGGAAAATTTCGGCCCGTGCAGACCTTTAGCCGTTGCTCCGAATGTTATTTGGAGAGGCTAAGCGAGTTCAAAAGAAAATTAAAGCAAATAAACACAATTTTGTTTACATATCTAGCAGATAGTTTGCATGCAATTAAACCTCATTTTTATTTTGCATTCGTTATCAATAGTATTAAATAAGTAATTTGTTCTAATTTACTAAAAATAGAATGTCTATGTATATATTTTTATTTTCTTAAGTTACTAGGAAATAACGTTAATAACACCTGATATAATTAGGATAATAACAATTAACAATTAAAAGTGCTATTCAGGCGATAAAGGCAATTAAATAGTATTTAAACTACCGTAATTTCGCGTATATAACCCGCAGCTTAAAATTATTCTAAAATAGTTATAACCGAAAGATATCCCGCACTAGAAGATACCCCGCACTTTTAAAATCACATGGTCGGCAATCGCTGTTTATAATTTCAACACTAATTGTTATTATTTTAATAATAAGTAGAAAAAGATACAAATAATAAACAAAATATATAAATAAATATAAATAATAAACAAATAAATTTACTTACCTATAATCAAAAAGCAAATAAACATAACTCAGTATTAATCTTTCTCTTTATATAAGTTACTATAAACTGGAGTAACTTCTAATGATTAACACCTTTATTCAATTTATAAGAAAATTGTAGGTTAATAATAAATTTATTTACAAAATTAATTCAAATCCATCGAAATCGGATTCTTCCGTATCAGAATGAAAACGTTGTAATATTGTTTGGGACAGTTCGTCTTCATCATCCTTATTAACCTCCTCATCAAATTCCTTTTCACTGTCCTCAATTTCATCGTCATTATACATTAATAATTCAGACTTCCGAAACGAAAATGAGACTGATGTTGATTTTCTTCTTGTTCGCGATAGATACCCCGCACCGGATGATAGCCCGCAGGACATACAAAGTAATGTTTTTTTTTTTTTTTTTTTTTTTTTTTTAGATTACCCGCGGGTATATACACGAAATTACGGTATTTGACAATGACATAGTTGTAAATTTATATTATTTCTAAAAACCTTTACTTAAATTTTGGTAATCTTAATTTTATCTGTTTTGGTTATCTTAACTTATCAAAAAAATTTAAAATTCATGTAAACCCCAATCTATTCTCTAAGAAACTTGTATACGTCGATAACTTTTTTTAACAGCAAATGTACTGTTTTCCCTTAGCAGTTCTATGCCGGGGTGCTTTCACTGATTTTTTCTGCTCATTCATGATGTGCGGCTGATATTATTTTGTCTTACGGGGAAATTTGTTCAGAACATTATTTCATCAGTAAAATCTAATAAGACCCAATAGTTTTTTATTCAGAATTACACAATTTATTTGGAATTATATAGAGAGCATTGTATACAACTTTTGCTGAAGAAAAATAAGTCTTTAAATTACCCTATTATTCTTATATTAAAACAGCATTTATTTTATTAAGTTCTATATTTTTTAAGTCCAAACTGGATATCGTCAAAATATTTGAACGATGTGACATTTGGCATGAGCAATTTAACTTTAGAAGAATGATGAACGATTTCATATATGATATTTTAAAATTTAATTTACTGACTGATTCCTTTTTACATTCTGTGAAACTGTTCGGACAACACAATTTTAATCATAGCACAATTTTTATATGAAGAGAAAATATGTTCCGATAATATGAAACTCGCTAGCGGCTACTCAAAAAACCTATTTTCCACAGATGAGTTGGCGTGTGTGTGTGTATGTGAAGGGGGGATGTCGACGTCCACGTTGAGGGTTGGAAACTATCACATGTCAACTCTGATAGACTGTACTTCATAAAAATGAATGTTTTGGGAAATACCACACTTGTAGAAAAACATCAGATAAGCAAATAAATAATTTTGCTGCACTTTATTAACAAAAATATTAGAGCATGTATAAAAAAATCCTACGTCCATGTATAAAAAAATCCTACGTGTTACACATAACTTTTTGAGTGCAATGCATTCTGACATCAAATTTTTACGAGATACATTTGAGATTGTCGATTCCAAGAATGTGAATACTTAAAAAAAAAAAAAAAAAAAAAGAGATTTCCAGAGCTCGAGGTCTCCGCCCTTTTATCAGGACACTTTTAGAGATGAGAAAATTTCTCCTTTTTTTGCTACCATACTATAGTCTCTAACCTATTTCCACACACACACACACACACAAACACACACACACACACACACACACACACAGGAAAAAAAAAGAAAATAATAATTTAATACAATCTGTAATATCATTGTTAACGATGTTTTATGAATCTAGCTTTGAGACTGTTTTTGAAAGACATACTATCCTTGATTTTTGCTATTTAGTTTTAATGTACTATTTAAAGGTGTATTTAGGCTTTCATTAATGGAACAACTTATTACCGCCTAAATTTCAATTACATCTATATATCTTTTTTTTTTTTTTTTTTTTCCCAATTAGAACTTAGTAGGATTGTATGCTTATAATTAGCGATGATTCATTCCAACCATAATGGCAGAGTAATTGTATTTTTTCAATGCTGTTTATATTGCTGCTGTTCCATTTACATAATTTTCTATTCAATCCACGCGATATTTAAATTAGTTTGCGTAAACTACACTTTACATTCTTTGTTTTCGTCTCGTATCTAAACCTGCTTGGCTCAATTAAAAGGCATTTTTACATAATTAAACTGTGTTGAAATATGATAAAGAATGTATTTTTCTTTCGACTAAGAAGACCATTAAATCAAAAATATGCTTTTTCTTTTTTCCCTTTTCTCTCTCTATCGGACTGTCTACTGGAAAACGATTCAAAAATATCGTTTAAGCTAGCAAAATATTTTTTTGACAGGTCCCAATAACAGAAAAAGACGCTTTACTTTACTTTTATTTATTTATTTATTTATTTATTTTTCTTTTTATAAATTTATTTTACTTTTTACACTTTTTTAATGAAGTTGATAAGTGTAAAAAGAATGAAGCTCTAAAGATTGTAAACGATTTTATTTTTCAAGGGTTTAATTTCATAATATGGTTTTTTTTTAAATTAATTAATTAATTTTATTTATTATTATTTTTATTTATTGTTTTAAATTTTTCATTTCCCAATAAGGTTGAAAAAATAAAATTAAAAAAAAAAAAAATGGAGTTCCAAAATTTAAAAGAACAATTTTTCCAGTGTTCAGTTGATTAAAAAAAAAAGAAAGAAAGAAAGAAAGAGAGAGAGATTTTTCTTTAATTTTTAATTTTTACAATTTCCAATAAAGTTGAAAATTGATTATGAATCTATTTCATCTGTCTGTGCCTTAACTCTCTACCTTATGATTTCCATAAAAATTTAAAAGTTTTTAAGTACAGTGTTTTATACGTTGAAAGTAAAAGTTTTCTATACATTGAAACTAGTTTGTGTTATTTAGTTTAACTATATAACATGCTTCCTACTGAAAACGTTATTCCTCGCATCATTGGTTTGTGTACAGGGACTCAATAAAGAATATTATACTTTAAAGTCTTTTATAGATATTTCTTTAAAACATATTTTAGTATCTTTATACGTCATGAAACATTGAGAAATTAATTTTTGTATTTCAGATATACAAAACGTGTTTCCCTGAGAATATGGATAATTAACATTAAAGATTGGTTTATAGAGCTATTAGAAAAATATCTAAATATATTATGGGATATAAGTGGACAATTAAAATTGGTGCGAACATTTAATTTACGATGTTAAAATCAATATGAAAAGAATTATTGAAATCATTTTATTAAACAAAATGCTCCATCACAATCTCAAAAGGGGAATTAAATTATGATAATTTGTAACTCGAAATAGCAAGTACAATTACTAAAAACTTTTTTTTTTTTTTTTATTGCATGATGTTACCATCTAATGATATATCTGAGCTTGATGTTTTAAATCTTCCTCTTTTAAAATTAAATTTTTGAAAAGACATACTTTATGCTTTGGTTTTAAGCTTTATTACATATTAAGAAGCTCTATACAATTATCTTCTAAGTTTATTATTATTATCAGTGGCGGATTAAAAAAAAAAAAAAAAAAAAAAAACACTGACATTCACAATTGAATATTGCAATTGTGAATTTTTTATTGGTCTAGAATAACACTTTGAAAAATCTTAGCCCCCCCCCCCGCCCCCCCCAAAGTCAAGTTCTGGATCCGCCACTGATTATTATTAATTATTATTATTATTTTGTTATAATTAAAGATGCCTGAAATATTGTAAATAAAAGCTTTGTTTAAAAAAATAAAAAATAAAAATAAAAATTAGATTAATATTAATAATATGATTATATATCTCAAAACTTTTTTTTTCTTCCCTGTAAGGATTAGATTATAAACATGCTATATTTGTTTTGTTAAAAGTAAAAAAAAAAAATCACCTACTTTAACTGACAAACACATACATACATACATAAATAGAAGTCGCTAACTATTTCCACAAAATTAAATTCTCTTTTAATCAGGGCTTACTTTCTAACGAAAAGTACGAGAGAGCCCTAATATTCTTCAGAATGTTTGGATTTTGTGTAGCTGTTATTTTTTCAGAAAATTTAAATTTCAGTTTTTAATGTTGCAAGTTAATTTTATTCCTAAGAAACGGCGAAACCATCACTCTCGCTTAAAAAAGAAAGAAAGAAAGGAAGCAATTGCCTATTGAACTGATACTTTTATATTATGGAATCAATCTTACATACATTCTGCTGTTTTCTTTCTTTTGTATTTCTTTTAAAATATTTAATTTAATACAAATAAAACTAACGATGTTGTGGTTTACAGAGTAATCCTCTATGAATGGTTAATAAAAACAGTTTTCAATTAGATAAAAGAAAATTGATCCCTCACTTGCCCAATCTGAAATTTTTCTTTACCAGTGACGATGCTGGTCACACTTTCAAAACTATGCCAATATCTTCATTTAGTACAATTTACAGTTATTCTAAATATTATGCTGAATATATAAAGTCGGTAACAAAAGTGTCCGAACACTAGCAAAAATTTCTATGTAGAAAAAGTACACTTTATAAGGTTTTTTTTTAAATAAATCCTTATCGAATCATGTTCTTAGACTGACTAAGAACAGGATTCGACAAGGATTTATTTAACAAAACCATATGTAGTGTACTTTTTTTACATAGGAATTTTTGCTAGTGTTCGGACACTTTTGTTAACCACTGTATATATATATGTATACTGTGATTTATAAATGAATGCATCGTAAATTATAACTTAATTTTTTAAATATATTTCGTCATTTATACTAATATTAATTCTCGTGAATGCCAATTTGTACGTTTTTTTTTTTTTTTTTTTCTACCAGAAATTTTAGTTTTTTTTTTAGCAGTTTTCTGTGACTAAACATGGTGAAATTTTTTGCACAGTAGTGAGGTTAAAATAACGTACAAGTTGACACCTATGAATGCTGCTTAAATTATACAGTTCTTCATATGGATTTCTTCTTCTTCTTTTCTTTTTTTCGGAAATCACAAACATTTGGATTAAGATTTAATATATCACAGAGATTTTGTACGTTTTGTGTAAATGCAAAAAATTCTTTAAAAATAAATAAGTGAATAAGTAGGTTGAAAACTGTAATTTTATTTTTCACAATTCATAATTGTAATTATTTAATTCCTTAATTTCCAAGTGCACGAAAAAAAAAAAAAAAAAAAAAAAAAAAAACAGCTTTTTCGATACTGTGGGTTTCGATACTGATTATTATTAATTTTCTTTTCTTTTCTGTCTCTTTCTAGGAAAAGAAATAAACAGAAAAAACGATTTTCATGAAATTCTTGCAAAAGCAAAATTTAGTTTAGTACGAAGGAAAGGACTATTAGTTTTTAATTTTTTTTTATAAAATAACATTATCTAAATTGTGCTGATCATTTATTATCATAACAAAATATTATCATACTAAAAACATAAGAAATATTTGAATCATATTCAAAATATTCATATTTAAAATAATCATATTCAAAAAAAAAAAAAAAAAAAAAAAAAAAAAACCCTTTGTTCCTATCTTTTTGTCGCGGGGTGTATATTTCTCGATTTTGCATTGTTATAATTTAACAATTCATTCTTGGATAAAAAAAACTTCGCGGTAAATTTTTATAGAAATTCTAAAACAGTAATTTATAATAATGTTTTATAGCGCCTGCCATCCCTTAAAAAAAAAAAAAAAAAAAAGCTTAAAAATAAATAGTAAGTATAAAACTTACTGCAACATCTTCTTTTCAGATGCTTACCGCAGAAATGTGTAACGCAATAGGTAGGCTATTGAAGAAAATTTAAAGGCAGACGTTTTGTGGTCAATAAAAAACCTTCATAATGGCTTCCAGTAGCAGATGTCAGCTTTCAATTACAACGCACCAGGCTTCAGAGCTCTGTCCATAAAAAAAAAAAAAAAAAAGAAAAGAAAAAAGAAAAGAAAAGAGACCGAGAAATTTCTTTGGAGAAAGCTCATCGCCCTCCTGCTTAGTAACTTTAATTGAAATTCCCGCCAGCAAACCTTTCGTAGTTTTGATTTTATCATTAATTGTTAAATGAATTGAATGAGATTATGGCCGGTAATACAGTAGCGCAGCTGTTTCAACTTCGATGAAACGATATCATTTTATCGCTCTTTATAACTCATGCGGAAATTTAAATATTAAGCATTTAGTTCACAGGTTCTCAAACTGCAGTGAACAAAAAAGGTATTTGAATGTATATATATATCAATACAAAAAACCCTTAACGGGTTAAAAGTTTGTGACGCAGCACTGCACTTTATGGCTATAAGAATTAGAAATACGGGTCTTAAAAATAATGATATCAAATTTTCAGTGACGCTTTGCTATTTAATTAAAAAATACAGAGATTTTCTTATTTGAATTTGTTTTTTTCATCTATTTATTTTTACAGTGTAAATGTTATTTTCAACATAAAATAATATATAACATTTATTTACCGATACCTTTTCATTCACATCTCTTATAATATCAAAATATGTGTTTTAAAAGAAATGATATGGAATTCCAGCAACGCAGTGATGTTACACTAAATGATTTGTTTTTAAATTCCACTGCAATTATTTTGTTTTGCATATTAAAGTATATTTGCACATTGAAATATTGCTTTTAATTTTCAAATACGCAGTCAAATATATCACTTTCATTAAGTTTATATTATGTACTGAAATGTATTTATTTCAATGAATTATTTTATCTTCTGCGTCACGCCATCCAAAACTACAACTAAAAATTTCGCTTTTTTTTTTTTTTTTTTTTTTTTTTGCAGCACACTATCTATTTGCATGCTTTTTCAATTAATTTGGATAAGATGGCACAAAATAAACATTTCCATAAATTTTACTTACAGTTTTGGATAGCGTGACGCAAAAGATAAAATAATTCATTGAAATAAATACATTTCAGTACATAATATAAACTTAATGAAAATGATATATTTGACTGCGTATTTGAAAATTAAAAGCAATATTTCAATGTGCAAATATACTTTAATATGCAAAACAAAATAATTGCAGTGGAATTTAAAAACAAATCATTTAGTGTAACATCACTGCGTTGCTGGAATTCCATATCATTTCTTTTAAAACACATATTTTGATATTATAAGAGATGTGAATGAAAAGGTATCGGTAAATAAATGTTATATATTATTTTATGTTGAAAATAACATTTACACTGTAAAAATAAATAGATGAAAAAAACAAATTCAAATAAGAAAATCTCTGTATTTTTTAATTAATATAGCAAAGCGTCACTGAAAATTTGATATCATTATTTTTAAGACCCGTATTTCTAATTCTTATAGCCATAAAGTGCAGTGCTGCGTCACAAACTTTTAACCCGTTAAGGGTTTTTTGTATTGATATCATTACTTTTTAGGGGTTAATGATTAAAATATAAAATTAAAGGAGCATGGCAATGAGTTTGTAACCCTTAAAAAGTGCAGTTTCATAGTTCATAACACATTAAATTTTACCTCGAACAAAATAACAAACTAAATGAAATTTTAAAAATTTATGAAAAGTGATAAATAAAAAACTTTAAGAAAGAATATTTGTTGTGTGATGGAAACACGCAACATTACAAAGGCATAATATAGTACATTTTAAAAATAACAAACAATTTCTACAAAAAAAAAAAAAAAAAGAGAGAGAGAGAGAGAGAGATTTATTTTATTTTATTTAATATTCAATTTCTTTGGTTCAACGGTTCATCTGTTTCTTAAATAGTTCAACAGAATATTTAAAATAAATGTTCAAAAAATAATTTGTGTACGAAAGTTTTTGTAAAAAAGTGTTATGAATAAGTTTTTAAAGAGCTCCATTCACCGCATAGATTTTGGTTAGATTAAAAAAAAAATTAAACACAAGTTTTTAAATGGTGCAATTGAATGAACAAAATATTAATATTTTGTTATATTTTTAATTTTAGATGTTTAAAGTAAAATGTTGTAAGGATTTGACAGTAATTTTCCAAAATACCTAACACCATGGGGGTGGGGATCAGATCCTCCTTTGGAAACTCTGATAATTCTAAAAAAGATGCTTAATCAATCTGAGGGAGATTTTGTTTGGTTTAAAATTAATTCAGATGGGGAAAATAGGAGGGGGGCAATCAGTTAGACCACTTTGAAATTTTAATCGGGAAAACGTTTTTTTAGAAAATGTTTTGTTGAATGTAGTTTTATTCCTATCTGGTTAAATATACTGTACATAGTTCCCACATTCTTCCTGGCTAGAATTCCTGAAAATTTTCTAAAACGTGGTGAAGGGATTTTGGACATTGCTTCATTTTCTAAAATTGGGTTATGGGGGTAAAAAGTATACTAAGAGATCTAACATTAAAATTTTAAATGATAAGGATTTTTTAGCACTTTGAGAAATCTTCTAGATGCAATCACTTCAACGATAATTTTTTAAGGTTGGTTGGTAGTAGGTTTTAAGGCCAACTGACTACGCTAGGGTCCTATAGGCATATAGGTAGAATGACCTCCATGAGGTCTTTCTAAGGGGTCGAGGCCCGTATTTAAGAGCGGACAATACCTAATCTCGCCGGCAGCCTTCGCCCATGTTATTCAATGGGAAAATTTGTTCACATAATTACTCATTACCTAATGAATATTTTTCAATTCTGTTTTCACATTTAGAAAATTCATAAGCGTTAAATTAGTACTTCTTTTCCAAAAATTGATTTTTTTAAATTTTAGTATTTCATTTTGCGACTAGAAAATGAGAAAAATGCATTTTGTGAAAAATCGCATTTTTGAACTCAAAATTAAAATGTAAAAATTAAAAAAAATGAATTTTTCAAAAAGGAGTACTCATTTAACGGTTATGAATTTTCTGACTGCGAAAACAGAATTAAAAAATATTCATTAGGTAATGTGTAATTATCGCAACAAATTTTCCCATAGAATAACATGGGCGAAGGCTGCCGGCGAGATTAGGTATTGTCCCCTCTTAAGCGAGTTTCGGAGAAAAACACGGAAGGAACGGCTAAATCAAAGAGTGCAGGATGGGATCGAATCCGGCACCTCTCATCCACCGTTCGGACGCTGGTGGGGCATTTTTAAGGAACTTATAATTTTTTTTTTTTCTAAAAGTCCCATCTTACTCCCCAAATCTATCGGAAACGACTAAGGGAAGGCAATAAACTGCAATATCTGAATAAAGGCAATAAACAAAATTTGCAAAATAATACAAAATTTGAAATGTATTATTAATTTCTAATTTAAAGGTTGCAGATGCATGGTAATTTGATTTTATATCAATATTATATGTAAGAAATAAGTCTGTACAAGTGAAGGAGGATTTTTTTTTCTTTTTTTCTAGAGTAGCTTTTATTGTTATATTCATGCCTGCTCCCTACTGTTAAATTTACTAAAGAAATAATTATTATTTTTGAAGTATAGATTTGATTTAAAAGAGAAAAATAAATAAAAATTGAAAAATCTTTAAAATCTGAAACTTTTATACTGATAAATATTTAAGTAGTATAGTTTTTTACTGGAAATTTAATGAACAAAGTAATTTATAAAATAATACACTGTATAATTCTTAATTATTTTGCCAGTATGCTTTGCAGAAATGTATTATTTCGTAAAATTAAGTATCACAATGCGAAAAACAAAATTAATTAATTAATATTTTTAAAAATATAATATGAGTTTAAATTAAAGTCAAATAAAGATGCATTTTACTTCATTTTATTTTATTACTTATTTTACTAATTTTAATTCTGTTTTCAGTTTTTCCAATGCATTTAAGTGTTTGGTAACCGAGTTCTTTTTTTTTTTTTTTTTAATTTCATTACAATATTATTTTATAAAATTAAAAAATAATAATAATAACAGAAAACATGAAATTTTAGATTTGGATTTGATATATTATAATTATTACAATCTTTGTAAAATATTTCATTTACATACTATATTATAGAAATTTAATGAGCAAATTAATCAATTAATTATTATTATTATTATTATTATTATTATTATTCAGGATTTTTTCTATCCATAGTTTAAGTGATTTATCACTTAGTTTTTAAAAAAAAATTACAAATATTTGCATATGATTATGATATTATCTATCATTTTTATGAAAGTAAAGAAAAGGGTTTTTGTTGTTTCAATCACTTTCTAAAATAAAACCAATTTTGAAAGTTAACAACGTATCAACTTGAAAACAATGGAATTGAATGAATATTTTTGATAAAAAAAATATTATATAAAATACAAATCTCCAAATAAATAACTTATTTAATATATATATTAAAGAAAGAAAAATATTTTATTTTGTAAGTTTGTTTTTGACACTAACTGCCGATAGATGGAGCCAAATTACCTATCTGAGATTGAATATTTCAAATGGAAACGAAGACTGTATACGTCCGCGAACATTCCAAACCGGATTACATTCTTTTCTTTTGAGCGATGCGAAAGAAAATAGTGTAATCCGCGAGGTAATATAGTTCCATTTTTAAAGTGAAATATATAAAAAACAAGAGTTTTTAGGGAAAAACGAAGCACGTCACGATTCTTAGACAAAATAAATTAATATCATGTATCAATTTCATAAAATTTCTTCGAGCCGTTTTCGAGAAAAAAAACTCACACAATTACCATTTTTCCTTTGAAGTCTTAAATTGCAATTTCAGATCTCAAAATATATAGAATGTGGAAGTGTGAAACTTTCAGGATAGCATCATGCAGAAGATAAAATATTATTCTGAAAACATCAGATCAAAATATCTCTTATTTACTGAGATATTAAATGTCGGCGTTTCCAAATTCTTTTGATGTAAAACTAGCTGTATAATAGAGTGTCGCTGCTAAGCTTTGTTTGAGCTTTGCTGCGTCACTCAAAAAACTGTCGTTTTTTATGATAAAGTTGAGAATTGGAAATATTATAAAATTTAGCATCCAAGAGATACATTGTTAATGCCAACAACATTTAAACATAAACATTTAAGAAACATAAAGCAAATTTCAGTAACTGTGATATACGTTCGAAAATTGTACAGCATGCCATAGAAACAGACCATTTACTTGATTTTAACAGTACTAAAATAATCATATCTAATTGCTTGAATTATCATTCAAGAATTTTCCTGGAGGGCTGGTACACAAATCAACATTTTTCACCCCTTAATGAGGCATGCGCAACTCCCGATGAATACGTTGTACTCACTTAATGAAAGTCTGTTGTTCTTCTCTGCATTTACATTTAATATTTTTTACTGATGAGGATCCTGTAAAAGGCTCGAAACGTTTAAAAATTTTTGTTTTGTGTTTTTAATGTTTTAAATTGTATATTTTTAGTGTATATTGTCTGTCTCAGTTTTTAATGTGATTAAAATTTAATTTAACTACGAGACGTAATGATTTTTAAATATTTTAAACATTTAAAATATAATTTTAAATTAGGATAAATTTTAACAATCAAGAGATACTTTATTAAATTCAGTTTCTTTCAATAAATTAAAATGGATTAAAACTTTTATTGGTGATTAAATACGCTAATAATTTTTTATTAGATCCACAAATGTAAGCCATCAAAGAAAAAACTTTTCGTTTGAGAAATATGTATATATATATATGTATGTAATATGTATGTATGTATTTATATGTTCTTTACTTTTTACGTTTTAACGTAAATAAACTTAAAAAGGAATTCCGTAAAAAAGAATACAGTGAAACTTTCTTATGAAAGCCACTCACCGTGCTTTGGAAACTTGACTTTTTAGAAAGGTGGCCTTTTAACAGAGGTTGATCAGAAAATATCCTAATCCACACAGACAAGGCCTATCTAGGACGGTTCGAAATTAGTAAATTAGTAATCATTGTGGGCTTATTTTGCATGAAAATGTCAAAAAAAAAAAAAAAAAAAATCCTTATAATTTACCAAATACTTATTTTTTATTACCTTAAAAAAAAAAATTACATTATCAGTTAATTTAATTAAACTTATGTATACATAAACCCAATAAAAACCAAGAAATACAAAAATACATAAATACTCTTTTCAGAATTTTTTTTTTAATTCACAAAAAATTTCAAATATATATATATATATATATATATATATATATATATATATATATATTTGAGTATATATGTGTGTGTGTATATATATATATATTTGTTTTTTTACCTTTCTGCCTATTGCAATCACTTAATTCATCTGTATATAATCAAAAATCTGTTATCATAACTTCTGAAATACTAAATTAATTTAAATATAATTTGAGCTTTTAAAAACTGAAAGCAAAAATAAATTAATAATTAAATAAATAAATAAATAAATAAAATAAATGAATATTTATTGGTAGTTTCCTAAAATAATAATAATATTAACAATAA
Organism: Salticus scenicus; assembly: GCA_963930645.1. Classification (NCBI taxonomy): domain Eukaryota; kingdom Metazoa; phylum Arthropoda; class Arachnida; order Araneae; family Salticidae; genus Salticus; species Salticus scenicus. Next base: position 336,753,835 of record OZ005653.1, read on the forward strand.
TAATAATAATTAAGTGTCATTGAAGCCTGACTTTCACATTCTAATTTTTAACCTGCTATCTAGCGGCAGAACGGCTAGCGTTCTGGCTTTCTCTGGTGCCAGGCATGAATGATCGCGATGGATCTCATTTTTAACTGTAGGCCTCAGTCTCAGTGCCTGATTTAAGGCAGGGCATTCGGGGCATGTGCCCTGGGCCCTCATGATGAGGGGGCCTCCAAGAAATTCCATCATACATTTAAAAAAATAGTTAAAATGCAAATTTTCCGAATTTTGCTATAATGATTGTTGTTTTTTGTTTTTTCGTCAATGGATTATTAAAATTTATACTGCATTGTATTACTGCATATATACTACTAATTGTGTTACTGCACTGTTTTATAAATAGGCGGTATTATCTTTCAAGGAAACTATCAGCACATAAAAAAAATTGCAATATTTTCGCTAAATGCAAATACAACTGAATACTACCGATACTGCATTCCAAACTCTTACTAAAGCTAACTAAATCCAAGGCATGCACTACAGCGCAGATACATGGGCGCGATGTACGTAGATCCGATAGACAAGCATCAGATCTAGTTAAGCCTTACTCTTACCAATAAAATGAAAATTGAAGTGAATTGAAGTGAAGAGAATTTTTAGATGCACGATTAAAAAATATGCAGTTTGTTTTGCTTGTTGTACGAAGAAAAGGGGCCCATGATTCGACATTCGAGGCGTTTCCTCTAGCTGCTGTGTGGTTTTGTTAATTTCGGTTCGTTTCTCTTCTGTGGTATTCTTAAACGGTTTGTGTTTCTATCTCTCTTATCTTTTAAAAGCAAGGTAAGCGCTGTTTTGTTTTATTGCTTTCTGGCTATTCAATTAAGCTATTTTGTATTGGTTTGTTTATGATGAGTTTGTCGTAACTCTGGTGGTATGGCCCACTCTTGGTTTAACGTTGTGGAGTCCTCGGAAGTGTCAAATATTGTAACGAATAATGTTGAAATGTCTATTGCAGACGGCGAGAGCCATTCTATTGACAATATTAATCAGAATTTTTTGCGCTCGTCTGCCCCTATAAGTGATATGTTGTTAAAGGCTGGTAATAATGGTGGTACAAATTACAATATGTTTATAAACAGTACAGAGTCTGGATGTATTCCTAAACGAGATCCGCGCTCAACTCAGGCGGAAATAAAATTGAAAATTAAGTCATATGGAAAAATTGTGAACATACGTCACACAAGAGCGGGAAGCCTAATTATTAGCACTTCTGATGTTGGTTGTGCCCAGGAGATTTGTAATTTGTCCAATTTCGCAGGGGTGACTGTTTCTTCTCGGGTAATATGGGAGAACATCACCAACCGGTTTTTAATTTTCAACATTCCTGTAAACATTTCTTTGAGCGAGCTTGCTCAAGAAATAGAAAATAGCAATCCGGTGCACATTTTGGAATTACGTAGGTTTGTGAAAAGAGGATGTACTCGTGAATCTTCTCCTGTTCTCATTACCACTCTCGGGACAGCCCTCCCATCAGAAATTAGACTGTGGTTCTCCATCCAACCCATACGCCAGTTCATAGATAGACCCCGGCAATGTGTAAAATGTCATAAATTCAACCATACTTCTGCCAAGTGTAAATTAGCCCAAATATGTGCGACTTGTGGTACTTCACATGAGGGGCCTTGTACGGGCTCTTTATCCTGCGTTAACTGCGCCGGCGAGCATCGTGCTGATTACAACCAGTGTCCAGCCCGACTCAAGGAAATTGAGCTTCTGAACTTTAAATGCAAAAACTTTTTATCCTTCATAGAAGCTCGCAGAACATTTGTAAAAAAAACTCCAAAAGAGTCATCATACGCTACTGTTACAGGTAGCGCAAAAAACGTCGACGTAACAACTATCCAAAACTATATAGAGAATCGCACGAATGCTATGGTGAAAGTGCTAAATGAAATTATTAGAAATACTCGGACTCTCTGTCTAATGCTATCTCTGCCTTAAGCGACTTAATCAAAAGCTTCCAAGAATCCATTGGGGATCTTTCGCCTGATAAGCGTAAACGCCGGAGTTCTCCGGCGACTTCCAAGGGATAATGTTTTCGCTGTTCCTGTACCATGTTTTTATTCTTCTGTTGAGCTGCAGGGTGTAGCCTGTCAGACCTTTTGTTTGTCTTGTCTTTTCTTGTTTGTATTTCTTTTATGGGTTCCCTCAAGTTACTTCAATGGAATTGTAGAGGCATCTTAAACAAGCTAGACTTGCTGGTCCACACCCTCTCTCCATCCTTTGATATATTGGTGCTTCAAGAGACTTTCCTTCGTCCTGAGAAGTCCCTCTTTATTCCTGGCAAGGTCGTGTATCGCTTGGACAGGCCTTCCCGTTCTGGCGGGGGCCTCCTAATTGCGGTTAATCAATCTCTTTCCTCGTCCCTTGGTCCAACTCATTTGTCCTCCTTGGAGAATGAGATTATGTGCGTTCGAATCTTTACGAGTTCTGGTTCTTTGAACATTACTAATGTCTACTCGCACTCTGGTTCAGTCACTGAGGATCTCCACTTCTTCTGTCTTGGTCTTATTGGTCCCTCCCTCATCTTGGGAGATTTCAACCTCCATCACCCCTTCTGGGGTGCTTCCCATGCTTCTCGTTACAGTGAGGCTTTTGTGGAGTAGCTTGCTGACAGTTCCTTTTGCCTGATCAATTCTTCACGCCCTACTCATATGTCTCCCAATGGTTCTCTTTCACTGTTAGATCTCTCTCTGTGTTCGGCTGAAATCCTTCCTCAGATCTCTTTTCAGGTTTTGGATGACCCTGTCGGCAGTGACCATTTTCCTGTGTCTCTTGTTGTTGAGTCGGCTCCTGTCCCTCAGCCCGTCTGTGTACGGTATTTTTGGTCTCGTATCTGCCAGGAAGTTGACGCTTCTTTGCTGTCTGTCCCCTCTGTTTGCTATGAGACTTTTTCGGATTCCGTCCAGCGGGCGATGGCTAGAAACTCCCGGGATGTACATTCTCGTCAGAAAGCTTTTCCCACCTGGTGGTCCCTTCGTTGTAAGGCCCTTCTCTCCCAGAAGAAATTTTTCCTCAAGAAAGCTACTCAGCTGGCCTCTGTTGACTTTTGGATCAAATACAAAAAGTCCTCCGCTTTACTTCGTCAGGCCCTCAAGGACGCCAAAAGGCGCTTCTGGGACTCTGCTTGCAGGCATGCTAGTGACCCCCGTTTACTGTTCAAAGTGTTCCATAAATTAAAAAATCGTCCTTCGTCCTCTCCTGATTCTAACTTTTGCCTTTCGCACAACGGTTCCCTTGTGTCTGACGCTGGCGATCAATCTGAGATCTTCGCGGAGTTTTATTGCGGTGGGTTTGACCTTCCTCCTCTTCCTCTTACTTATGGGACTGATCATGATGAGAGTCTCAACAAACCATTCTCCATGTCTGAACTGACTTCTGCTATTCAACGTACAAAATCTACCTCTCCTGGTGAGGACAGGATTCCTGCCTGTTTCTTCAAAAATCTTGGTTCCCACTCTCTTGAGCTATTACTAAAAATTTATAATGAATATCTTCTTATGGGGATTATCCCACCTGATTGGACCTCTGCTCTGATTCTGCCCATTGCAAAGCCTGACAAGCCTAAGTGCTCGGCCTCTTCCTACCGTCCTATTGCTCTCACCCCTGTTATTTGCAAGATATGTGAGCGTATGATTGCCCAGCGAATAAATACATTTCTTCTCAAAAATAAGTCTCTTGATTACAGACATTTGGGTTTTACTCCCTTTCGGGACAGCCAAACGGCTGTCATGATGCTTCACCAGGATATTGTGAGGGCAAAAAGAAACAAAAAGTTTATTCTTGGCATCTCCTTAGATCTGCAGTCTGCGTATGATTCCATTTATATTGATGGCCTTATCCAGAAGTGCGCCCAAGTCGGTATCACGGGCAATGTGCTCCGTTGGATCCATAAATTTTTGTCAAACCGTTATATTAAAGTTGCTTGGAGGGGCGTGGTTTCGTCTCCTCATCCTTCTCGGCGCGGGGTTCCGCAAGGTGCGGTCCTCAGCCCTATTTTGTTCACAATCTTTCTATCTGACTTCTTTGAAGTCTTGAATTTTAATACCAGGTGTTTAGTTTATGCCGATGATATTTTCATTTATTGCTTTGGTGACTCCTTGAGCTATTGCCACGAGAAGCTACAGGCTGTCCTACAGAATATTTCCCGGTGGTGTTCTTACTGGAAACTTTCCATTCGGCCGGATAAATGCCATGCGATTAATTTTTCTCGCAGAAATGGCGCTTGTGATTTTAATTTTAGCATTAACGGCGGCCTCATCAATTGGTCGGATGATGTGAAATTTCTAGGATTTTTCTTTTCTCGTCGGTGTGGTTTTAAGAAGCACGTTGACTACCTGCGTGTAAAAGCTTTTAAAAGAATTAACTTTCTCAAGGCCCTCTCTCAAAAGAGTTATGGGGCTAGGTCACATCACTTAGTAACGCTCTTTACGTCATCTATCGGGAGCTTAGTTGATTATGGAGCTGCTACCCTGTCTTCGGCGTGTGCCTCTCTAATCAAGAGGCTTGAAGTCTTCCAGAACTGTGGTCTTCGAGCTGCTCTCGGTCTTCCCTCTTGGGTCCCCATAGCTCTCCTTCACAAACATGATGATGTCCTATCTATAGGCTACAGGATTCGTTTGCAATCCTTCAGATTCTGGATCCGTCAGCTCTGTCTGGGTACCTGGTCCCCTCTTTGGAGCTTTCTGAATGAAGCTGATGATTATGACAAAGAACTACAGCTCGACTTCTTACCGTATGGCATAGATGGGCTTGATGATATTAGTTCCTGCTTGGAGAGTTTAGTAACTTTCCAGTTTCCTCAACCCATGGTTCATGGGAAAGTTTTCTTTTATCTTTCCGACCTTCCTTTCCAGAACACAACTTTGAATGATATCATCATCCAGTCCTTTTTCTCGGCCTTTATCTCAGAGTTCTCGTCGAGTCACGATATCTTTGCTTCCGATGCGACCAAATCTCATACCTTAACTGCTATTGCCGGCTGCTCCTCTGAATCCCAATTCAAGTATAGGATTTCCCACATAAATTCCATCTTCACCGCTGAAGCCCTTGCCATCGGTACAGCGATTGATGAACTGGCTTCCTCAAGCTCTTCCTTCATAATCCTTACGGATAGTCTATCGGTTTTATCTGCTCTTCAGTCAGTCTCCATCAAATCTCCTCGTGTTATACTGTGGCTTCACAATAAAATTTGCCGTGCCTCATCTTTTGCTTGTAGTATTCGGCTGGTATGGGTCCCTGGTCACAGAGGTATCCCTCTTAATGAAAAAGCGGACAGAATCGCAAAGAATACTGGTCCCTCGGATGTTCTCTTGGATTTCAAAGATTTCAAAGACGGAAGGAGGCCGCTCACCACTATTCAGCGGTTTTGAGCGATTTCAACCTCCAAAGAGGGGCTCTGACGACAAATGTCACATAACAATGTGAAATGCTGAAAGAGCCCGTTTCTAGAGGTTAAGTCTCCCCCGTTGTTTATTGCACAAAAAAAAAAAAAAAAAAAAAAAAAAGAAAAAAAAAAAATTACAATTGCTGCCAGATATGAAATCCCACGCGACAGAGGGCAGCAGTTATTTAAAAAGACAAAATTTAGGCTTCTAATGAGGAGGGCAACAGAGATTAAAAACAGAGATGATTGTTGATGAGGAATGTCTAATTTGAGAGTCTTATATAACGAGGAGTCCATGGTTATAGTCCGAAGTTGCGCCGGGGATTAGCCCTTCGCGTCAAGGGGCGCTGTAGTGACTAGAAATGATTGAACTTGGAGAAGGACACCGCACAAATTGAGAGTCACGCCGGAATTAAACCATACCGACAATGGACGTTAATTGATAAATAACAGAGGTTGAAAACAGAAATGATAGTTGGTGAGAACTGTCCTATTTGAAAGTCCTGAATTACTTATTAGTCCATATGTTTTGTCTGAACTTGCGCCGGGAATTAACCCTTCGCGACAAGGAGCGCTTTTAAGTAATGAATTTACGCAGAAACGCATTCATACTTTTATTGTTGCAGTGAAGTGATGACTTAAAACTGGGCTGATTGCAGCACCGAGGGGGAGAGTACAGAAATTCACATTCTCGCACACATGCTTTTAGAGGACAGACAAAACATTCACATACTCAGACCATATACAGTAAAAAACTTAACTAAAAAAATAATAATAAAAATTATATAAATTAAAAATTAAATTTTAACTCCATTAATTTGTTCTATTTGAGATGTCTATCAAAAGATAGTATATTCTTTTCAATTTATTTAGGAGGGAAGGACGCGTAACAATGTTTTCCAGCCAGCCCTCGGGTCTTGGGAAGGGATTTCTAATATGGTATATACTTGTAAGAGGGCAACTGTAGTAGTAATGTTCAGGTGTGCCCTCCTCTCCGCAAGAGCATAGGGGCGTGCGTCGGCAGTGGAATCTGTGTAGGTACTTTGGAAATGGCCCGTGACCGGATAGGAAGGCAGCAGACTCAGGAGAGAGTGACCAATCATTTGCGGTCGCATGCGGGATCAAGGAAAAGGTATATCTTCCGTTTTCTGAGTCCTCCCACCAGGCCTGCCATTCCCGAAGCATTGATAGTTTCAGTGTACTTTTAATGTACGAAGGAGGTGCAGGAAGAGAATAATCTATACTATTATTCTCCGTTGCACCCTTTGCTAAGGAGTCTGCCAGTTCATTACCAAACACGCCCCTATGGGCAGAAACGTGTGCCAGGGATATTAGGAAATTTAAATCTTTTAAGAGTTGCTTTATTTTAATAACTTGAGGGTGTCTGGCCCTATGACGGACTATGGCCTGCAGACCCGATAGACTATCGCTAAAGATATGGAATTTTTGATTGATATCATGTTGGGCTATGATCCACTCCAGGGCCTTTTCTATTGCGAAAAGTTCCGCTTGGAAGACTGAATTATAATCTTCGAGTCTGCATGCCCACCGATGGATGCATTCATTGTTTTTTAGAACACAGAAGGCAGCCGCGACCCCGTGTTCCGTTTTAGAACCATCAGTATAGGCCGCCATAGGAACCGAAGGAGAAAAACTATTTTTGGAACAAGAAGTGAGTAAGGAGGCAATGTCTTGAGCTGGGTGGATTTGCCAGTTGGGAAGGAGATGTTGCACTCTAACGCCAGGAAGAAGTAAATTTGAAAGATCTGAGTTTTGAAGTTGTAAGATATTCGTTTTATTGTGAACATATTTAAGTTGGAGATGTACATGGGGGATCCCGGTGATGACTGTGAGGGCGTCTGTTGAAATGGTTTTATAGCCACGCGAAATTTGGAGTAAAAACATTCTTTGAACAGAGTTAATTTTCGTTTTTGCTGTTTGTGTGAGATGCCCTCCCCAGATACCAGCCCCATATGTTAGAATTTTATCAATGATTGAGTTATACCAGATTTTAAGAAGAGTTGTTGATGTACCCCACCTCTTGCCAACCATTTTCGCAGAATTGTGAAAAATTTTTAGAGTTTTAATTTTAAGTTCTTTTATGTGTTCTAGCCAGTTAAAGTGTTTATCTATTGTTATTCCTAATATTTTGAGATGAGGTACATGATTGACACTGACGCCATCTATCCTCATCACCGGGGTCCTTTGTAGAGTGCGGGGTTCCGAAAACGTCAAAGCTTGCGTTTTTGAGGTTGATAATTCCAGGTTAAATTTGGTGAGAAGATTACTAAAAAGGTTTAGAGCCTCCCGGGCCTGGTTCTCCAGGTCAATCCTCGTTCTGCCAGAGACAACCAGGGAGAAGTCATCCGCATATGCGAAAGTTTTAAATCCTTTGGAATTCATTTCAACTAGTATGTTGTTTGCTATTAGGTTCCACAATAACGGGCCCAAACAAGACCCCTGGGGACAACCTTTAGATTGAGGAAAGTCTTTTGTATCCGGTCCCCAATTGATGGAGATTTTCCTATTAGATAGATACGAACGGATGACTCCCGCCAAGTTGCTCGGGCAGTTAAGATCTCTAAGAGAATTTAGAATATGTAGCCATTCAATATTATCGAAGGCTCCTTTGATGTCGAGTGAGATCAGAGTGGTGTATTCTTCAGACTGTATGTTAACGGCGCAGGAGGTTAGTATTTCTTTCAATGCATTTTCACAGGATCTGCCCCCTCTGAATCCAAATTGAGAGGGATGAAGTAAGTTGTTGGATTCCAAATAATAATTTAATCTGATCACTATTAATTTTTCTAGCAATTTTCCTAATGTTGGCAAAAGGCAGATTGGTCTATAAGATGAGGGTTCAGAGGGTAACTTCCCTTGCTTTAAGAAGTACACCACTTCTCCTCTGCGTAGTGTTAATGGGAAATATTGGTGTTGCAGGCAGAGGTTTGACCATTTATGAATGATGTTCGGGAAAATGTTGTAGGTATTTCTAAGAATTCTGAAGTCTATATTGTCTGGGCCAGGAGCCTTCTTAATTTTGAAACTAAAAAGAGCCGACCTGACTTCTGCCTCAGAGAAAAGTATGTCAGGTGGAGCTGTGAAATTAAGACTTTGAGCCGAGTCGAGATTGCTCGGTGGGAATAGAATGGAGGTCAGGTACTCGAGGTTGTCTTTCTTGGAGGAGTGAGCTGGAGGACGTTCAAGTTTTAGCTCAGAAGGGGTGAAGAATTTGTTTGAGTAAAATTTTTGTGCTACGCCAAATGGGTTTGTTTGTTGTGTGCAGAATTTTTTCCATGCGGCCTGTTTGGTTTGGTTAATTTGTTTTTTATATGTTGCTGCGAGCTGTTTAATTTTTTGTTTGTGCTGTGGTAATGAATCAGGATTAATGTACTGTGTTTGCCGTCTGAGTGCAGTGAGATGATTCCGCATGGATCTGAGCTGGGGAGACCAAAAATTGAAGGTGCGCTGACGTCCTGTTTTTTTTAGTTTAAAGGCAGAGGCTGCAGCTGATTGGACTGAAGAAATTAAAAGAATGGTAAAGTGTTCTAGTTGCTGTGTATTAGAGATTAAATTTATTTGTTCTGTAAACTGTTCTGAGAAATTTAGGAGAGTTTTACAAAATTTGCTAAAGTTACCACGTTTAGTTTGGAATCTTTTGTTTGAGTAGGATTTGGGGGGAGGGTTTAAAGAGTAGGTAATGTATTTGTGGTCTGAGCAGTTGAAGATGTCCTGAACAGTCCAATTCGAAATGTGTGTAAAGGTTTTTGGGTTAACTAGTGTGAAGTCTGGCCAGCCACGCGCGTTATTCTTCTGAAAAGTAGGAATGGAGTTTTCGATGTTGGCCAGACAGAGACTGTTAATAGTAATGTATTCGATTAGGCTGCTACCCCTGACGTCCTCTTTTGGAGAATTCCATAGAGGAGAGTTCGCGTTAAGGTCGCAGCCACAAAGGAAAAATTTTCTGTGTGTGATTAAGTGCTGCCACTCTTGCATACAAAAGTCAAAGTCCGAGGACGGAGCTGCATATGCGCTGCCAAGGATCAACTCACCCTCATTAGTGGTCAGTGTAATGAAAACACAATGTTCCCCAGTAAAGATATGGGTGTAGACGAGATTTTGAGTTCGTATACCAATGTGTGAGGAATGTTGCGCTGAGCTAAACTTGGTCCAGGAGGAAGGAAATCCGTACAGGTCACCCTCTCCAGTGCAGTGGGCATCCTGCAGCAGCCCGATGTCAGTGGAACTTTTGTCCATGTAATCCCGAGCCGCCGAGTTAGCCGCCTTGCAATTGTTGAGGTTAACCTGTAGGATTCGAAGACTATTAAAGTTAGGAGGGAGAGTTTCATTAGAGGACAGTGCTTCCTGGGAAGGAGAGGAGCGCACACGTTTGGAATTGGACATAGCAGATTAAGTTTGAGTTGATTGGATTTAAGATAAATAAATAAATAATAATAATAATAAAGGGGGGGGGTGAAGGAATAAAAGAGAAAAGTAAAAGTTACCCTCGTGCTGCTGACGGGTGGCCCAGAGTTGCTGATGAGTAGTCCAGAGCTCCAGATGAATAGCCCAGAGGTCCAGATGGCTGTAGGAACCGCTGATTTCCCTCGTAGTAGTAGTTGTGCGTAGAGTTTGTAGCTGTTTGTTGCGCATTATTCTGGAGATAAGGCAAGAAGGGATTGTGAGGATTGAAAAGCCAAGGATGTGGACTGGAATTGACTTGTTCTCTCTGCTTTTCATATCCCATTGGTCTTTGTCGTTGATGCCGGGCATTATTTGCTGTCTTGCGTATAGGTCTGGCGCTGTTTGAGGATTGTCCTGGCTGTTCTTTATGGGGTTCGTTCGATGCACTATAGAATCTCCTGTCCAATTCCTCTCTGCATCTCTTGTATTCTTGTTCAGAGGCTGGACATGAGAATGAGTATGCCGGGTGGTTTGTGCTGAAGGGTCGTATTCCTTTCGAGGCGTTTTTGAGGTTGACCCTCGCGCAGTTAATGCAGCTCGGCTCCTCTTGGCAATTATCATTTTTGTGCTTTTGTGCACAATGTGAGCAAAACTGTTCTTGCTCACACTGTGAGGGAGAGTGATCCAAGCCCTGGCAGATTGAGCAACGTATCACTTGCGTGTACGGTCTAATCTGACATCTCTGTAACCCAATCTGCAGATTTCTAATTTTAATAATGGCTTCTGCAATGGGGATGGGAGCTTGTAGTATCCAATTTTTTAGGCCTTGCCCTCTTGATGCCGTTAGCCTGACAGTTTTTAATGTGTTTTTGGTGCTACTTGTTAAATAGCCGCTGCCCTGCAGCTTTTGCTGGATTATATCTTCCGTTAACTCCTCAGGAACACCTAGAATTATGAACCGCTGTTGAGGGCAAGGCTTTAGTTTGACTTGTAGTTTCTCAGCAAGGACCTTGCAATTGAGTATGTCCTGGATCAGGGATTGAGCTCCGTCTTTAGAGTTACACAAGAGATCCAGTGACTTTCTGAAAGTTCTTGTGTCGACAATATTTGCCATGGTTGCCACTCTATTTTTTCTGAGAGTCTGAAGAATTTCATAGCCACTATTTGTGGAGCACTTTGAAGTTTTGGATCAATTGAGACAACAGCCCCAGCAGCTATAGGTCTCAAAGAAAACCCCCCAACAACAACAAGGGGCCCATTGAACATGAATGCCCTGGGCCTCCAAGTGACTAAATCGGTCCCTGCTCAGTCTAATAAATGTCAATGCACATAAAAGAAAAAAAACTGTAAAGCGACGACCTAACCAACCAACGAACCTACTTCAAAGAAAAATTAAAAGTTTTAGATTTTAAAAGCTTTTCAGCGAGAACTTTGTTCGTGCATAATCTAACCTTTAACGGCAGTATTCACCAATACCTTCAACTCTTTGCAGAACACGAAAACTTGAAAAGAGTATAAAGTCAGGGTGCAATTTTTCCTCAAAATTTGACGCGTTGCTCCTGCCATCTAGCGGCATTGTTATTTTCAGAATTTTTTGCTAAAAATAACCAATCAAAGATAATATGAAATATTCGACGCAGTGATGCCTGATGGTCTAAAATTATTTCCCCATACAGATCTTCAAATTTCCCCAAATCAGGGTTTTTTTTTCGAAAAAATCCCCAACTTGATTTCTACTAAAAAGGGAAAATAAAAATGTTAAAGAAAAAAAAAAAAAATCGAGCAGATTTTTCTATGATTTAAGCTCAGATTTTTCCCCAAATTAAGGCAATTTTTGAAATAAATCCCCAAATAGCAATAAAGCTATTGAAAGTCTCTACTCGTAGGGATAAATCATTACGTTGCCAACATTGACAAAAAGTTGAAGAACTCCCCAGATTTATCCCCAAAAATTTTAGAATTCCTCAAAAAAGTCCCTACAAACATTTGGTCCCCAAAATTGTCCCCAGAAGCCTCAAAAATCCCCAATCTGGCATCACTGATTCGACGTTAGATGACAAAAACAACGTGCCAAATTTTGTTGAAAAGCTGCACTCTGACTTTAGACGCTTTTTAAGTTTCTGCGTTGAACCGGGAATTGAAGTTAAGAGGACCTTTGACAAAATTTACTTCACCGCTGAAATTAATTTCATAAAATCGTCTATTTCCATTTAATATATTTATAAATAGAACTACATTAGGTTTGTTCAATAAAATATATATTCAGTCAACAATACTTATGATTTTTGATAGATTATTTACTGATTTGAAATCTTTAAATTGTGTTTTATCAGTTTGCAATTTTTCACGAATTTATGATCTTCAAAATGCTGAAATCTCTATACAGATAAGAAAAGACTTAATAATTATTTTGGCTGCTTAATAGAACTTACTTAAAAGAATTGGGGGTGGATTTTGTAATATCCTTAAAAGAAAAAATAAATATTAAAAATAAAAATAAAAATAAAACAAAAATCATGTTTTGTTTTGCAAACTTTTACATAGGCATTCATTCCCCCCCCCCCCCCCCAAAAAAAAAAAAAAAAAAAGTTCTAATTAATAAATTTCCAAATCCACTCCTAATTCTTTTACTTAGGCTGTTTTTAAACACCCCAAAAAATGTTAACCTTACAAGGCTCAATTTTTTTTTAGTGCGCGACAAAAATATATAGGTTGTAATTAGTGATCAGAAGATAGGGAAAACTTATAAAAATAAAAATAAAACCACATTTTACGGAAAAATCAACTTTTTAGCTCAACGTACCGTATGTGGAACATACATAAAAATAATACGTTTGCTATTGTAATATAAAAAAAAAAAACTTACCTCTGCAAAATATACACCTCGTTATAACACACAGTATTTTTTTTTTCGAGTCAAAACTGTTCAATAACTATTATTTTTTTATTTTTGAATTCAGACGAACGACTAACGTATCGCTTTAATTCAAATTTCACACTAAATGCACTCTAACAAAAACACGAACGACATCTTTTGGTAAAGATTCGTATTACTACATTGCTAAATGTCAGTAGCTTCTATCCAGATGTCAAGAGATGTCGCTACTAATAGTTTTATAGCTATAGGAACGATTAAAGTCGGTGTTCCACATATGGAACTGGGTGCCTTGTAGGGTTAAGTTGTTTCTTTACTATCAGTAGAAGTTTTATCATTTTGAAGATCACGAATTCATGAAAAATTGCAGACTTACAAAACGCAATTTAAACTTTTCAAATCAGTAAAAACTGTATCAAAAACCATAAGACTTGTTGCCTGGTTATATATTTTTTTGAATAAACCTAATATAGTTCCATATATAAATATTAGATGGAAATAGAAGCTTCCATATAAAACCTACTTCAGTAGTACAAGTTAAAGAATACGGCCGTAAAGAAAGATACACAACTATACACAGCGATGAATGAGTTCTGCTTTTTCTGCTACCAGTATTTTTATACAGAAATTTTTATCATACTTTCGTAGTTATTTTTGAGGTTTTATATAGGTTAGAAATTTTTGTAGAAAATACTGGTGGCAAAATAGCGGAACTCTTTCCTGCCCGTGTACGTGGACATTCAATATAGATAAATTAGTATTTAATGATACATAGGCAAAATTTAGTACTTAAAAAGAAAAGTAGCTCTTAAGCATGTAGCAAAACCTATCCACACCAGCAGCCACAGCTTATGTTATTCTATGGGGAAAATCGGAAACTTCTTTAAAGAATTACTCACTATCTAACGCATTTTTTAAACCCATTTTCACATATAGAAAATGTACAGCCCTTAAATTCGCCCTCGCTTTCCAATAATCGATTTTTTAAATCCTGAATACTTCATTTTGAAGCTGAAACTGCACTTATATAATTTTTCTTACTACACTGAGAAAAAAAAATATACCGCCTTTCTCTAGAATGAATAATTGGCCATCTTCTAAATACCTTAACTATAAATATAGATTTCCGAGCTATGCGCATGAGGCACGCCAATAAACTGAATAGACGAAATTATAGAGAATTTCTAGTGTACACATTTCTAGAGGGTGAAACAATATTCTGAGTACTCTAAATATTCTGAATCATTTGTATTGCGATAAATTCTCGCTTGATTTTCTAGAGTTGGATAACAAACCAAGATTATATTTACTGAAACCTGCCTCTTGTAGTCTCATTTTTTTGCAGAGATTTTTAAATAACTTTGCTCTCGAGAATATAGGCAAACGCTCTAGAATCCTAATAGGGGCTTCTAGAACTCGCTTTCGAAGGGGACTAGAATTTATAAGGATGACATGGAACTATTTTTACTAGAGCCACAATTTAGATTCTAGATGTTAGTTACAGAATTTTTTCTCAGTGTATAGTCCAGCTTCAAAATGATGTATTAAAATTAGGAGAGAAAAAAAAAAAAAAAGGTAGAAGAGGAAATCAATTTTTGAAACAAATTTAATGATCGGGAAATATTTGAATGTGGAAACGGAATTAAAAAAATACTTTAAGTACTAAGTCAATCTGTAAAAAATTTCCTCGTAGATTAACATGGGGTTTGGCTGTAGGCAAAGATTCAGAAAATTTACAACTTTTAAATTTGTCCTTGCTTTTCAATAATTGATTTTTTAAATCCTGAATATTTCCTTTTGAAGCTGAAAATGCACTTACAAGGAAACATTCAAAAGGTGTCGTCTTCAAAAAATATTGAAAAAAATATATGTGATTCTACTCTTCATAAAACACCAGTAAGTGAAAAAATTATCGGCTGAAATGAATTACAGCGACCACAAAAAGTTATCGAAATCAAGCATATTTAGCGACTTCACACTGTTAGGCGATTGATTTTGAGTACTTGGCGGAGAAGCAAAACATGGTTCTGTTCGTACACGGCAATCTCGGTGCTAGCGAACTTATCGCCTAACAGCGCAAAATCGCCAAAAATGCTTAATTTTGATAATTTTTTGTGGTCGCTATAATTCCTTTCAGCCGATATTTTATTTCACTTTCTGGTGTTCTATGAAGAGCAGAATCACATATATTCTTTTCAATATTTTTTGAAGACGACACCTTTTGAATGTATCCTTGTTAGATAAGTTTAGAGGAAGAAAGGGAAGGAGGGTTAGAGGCATTTGACATTTATTGAGACCTATAGTTACAATGACTTTTGTCTCGATTGATCCATATTACAGAAATTCACATATATAAGTACACAATATTTTGAAGACATAAGACATCACAAACATCCATGCCCGCACCAGGTTTCGAACCTGGGACCAGAAGATTCGGAAGGCAGTGTCCTACCGACCGAACCACCTGACCGGAAGGGTTAGAGGAATAACCCTTAAATAGAAGTGAGGTTTCAGACAGGTTTCAATTTATAAACAAGTTTATTAAATGAAAGAATTAAAAAATATAAAAGATTTCATTTTATATTTCTTTTTAAGCGTAATAAAATAAATAAATAAATAAAACAAGAAAACAATTAATTTAATAATATTTATGATAGTAAATAATCGACACGGATGAAATGTTTCTCAAAAATAATACATAAATAAATAATAAAATAAAATAAAAAATAAATAAAATAAATAAATGAATAGATAATGTATAAATAAATAAATAAACTTTTCCATAAAAATTCAGAAAAATGCGATGCTGGTTAAATCGAATGTAATATTTCGTTTGTTTTCATGCATCGAAAACTAAATATAATGCACAAAAACTAAATAAATATTCACAAAGTATTATTAATGCTTAAGTAGTAAACTGTGCATTTATACGGTTTCTTATACAAAAACGACATAACAGTTGGAATGTAACATTTTTAACACTTTCTAACAAGGTTGAAATGTGTTAATGACTTTGGTTTGTCTGTCCGTCTGTCTGTAAATACCCATGAAATTTCTTGAAACTGATATATTTTATTCAAGTTCACTATCGAATGTCCTCTATGAAAATGGAGTGGAATACCTGTGCTGGTTTGTGTACAGGGACACCCGAAAGTATTCCAAAGCATTGTGTTTTATAAGGGGTATTTCTACAAACCACATTTTAAACCTTTACTTTATACTGTTAATGAAATTCAAATATGTTACTCAAATTCGCTATTGAATGTTCCCCATTGACAATGGAGTGAATATCATCACTAGTTTTTGTACAGGGATACCCGAAATATTCCAAAACACTGAGAACTATGAGAGGCAACTCTCCAAACTATGAGAGGCATTTCTATAAACCAAGTTTTAATAACTTCACATTTCACAAAGCTTAATGAAATTAAAATATGTTTTTTATATGCACAAAAATATACTTTCCTTAGAATACAGTATGATTAACATAATATTTACAGGGCCACCCAAAAATATTCAGTTATATTAAGGGCTATTATAGGAAATTTACTGGAATCGCATTTTCGTTTATATTTGACGCCTTTATCACTTTTTAAATATTTTTTAACTGTGAATATGATTTCAATTTGTGTATCTGTCAGTCCAGCTGTCCATCTTTCTTGTCCGCCGGCTCGTCCCCATCGTCCTTAAATATTTTCAGAATTTTTAAAAATTTATATATGTTATTTACTTTGGAATTTTTCCTATTTAAAATTGGTTTAATAGGTTCTGTACAACTGGTTTGTGTACCGGGACACCCAAAAAAAATTCCAATGCATAGCGTTTTAGACAGACATTTTTATAAAGCACATTTAAATAACTTTCTACTGTAAAAATCACAAAGAAAATGACATTTATCGTTAATATGCTAAAGTAATGTTTTGTATTGAATAAGATAGGATTGACCTTCAGATCTACAGGGCTACACTAAAATATTCAGATACATTAAGGTCTGCAATTGGAATTTCAGGGCTGCATTTTCTTTTGCGTTAAACAATTTTAACTTTCCAAAAATGTTTATGAGTAATTATAAATACAATTAGTCTATTTGTACGCCCTTCAGTCCGTCTGACTGTCCGTTGCGTGATAACGTAGGCAAAGAACGTTGAAAGTTATACAAGTACGTACAGCAGTGATGCCAGATGGTCGAAAATTATTTCCCCAAACAGGTCTTCAAATTTCTCCAAATTAGGGGTTTTTTTTCGAAAAAATCCCCAACTTGATTTCTACTAAAAAGGGAAAATAAAATTTTTTTCAAAAAAAAAAAAAAAAAAAAAAAAATATATATATATATATATTTTTACGTATTCATATATACGTATTCATATATATATATATCAAGCAGATTTTCTATGATTTAAGCTCAGATTTTTCCCCAAATGAAGGCAATTAAAAAAAAAAAAAAAAAAAAAAAAATCCCCGAATAACAACAAAGCTATTGAAAGTCTCTAGTCGTAAGGATAAATCATTACGTTGCCAACATTGACAGAAAGTTGAAGAACTCCCCAGATTTGTCCCCAAAAATTTTAGAATTCCCCCAAAAAGTCCCCACAAGCATTTAGTCCCCACAATTGTCCCCAGAAGCCTCAAAAAACCCCAAAATGGGGACAAAATCCACAATCTGGCATTACTGACATACAGTTGGGAACTGTTAATATTCAATACGTACCGAATGTGTTTTCGTTCTTGCTTATTTTAATGTTGAAAGAAAAAAAACTAGTTGGCATAGGTGGACTCTGCTCAGTTCCCCATCATATTTATGTTCTCAGAAATTTCTAGTGCGAGACATATTATAATCACATTAAAAGAAATGAATTTGACCAAAGCTTGATACAGTGACAGAATGAAATCCCCGCCTAATAGGCTATCCACCGTTCACTTGGATATAATTATCTTATTCTAATTTATTAATTTATTTTATCAGGGTCAATTCTGTTGTTTAGTTTTCATGCTACTATTTCCAATGCAATAAACCTCAAAATTCATATTTATATGAAAAATTTACAATTTCGCTATGTTGATAAAATCGTAAATTACGAATAATTTACGAATATTTCCTAGTAGAATATTTGTATTCAATCATGTTCAAACAAATATCATAAACTTAATTTTGATGTTGTCTAATGTATTTAGGATCCTCAAAATGGAAGTTTATGCTCAATTTTGGCTTATTCTGACATGTTAAGTAAATCGTAAATTCCAAATAACTTACGAATTTTTTTAATTGGAAAAATCATAGTCTATGATATTCATGCCAGTATCCTAAATAATATTTCGAAAGTGGTTTGCCATCTTTACGCTGAAAATATCCCTCAAGATTGACGTTTATGTGAAATTTTGCTCTATTCTGACATGTTAAGAAATTCATAAATTTCCAATAACTTACGAAATCTTTATATTGGAAAATTCATAGTCATTAATATTCATACCAGTGTCCTAAATAATATTTGAAAAGTAGTCTGACATCTTTACGATGAAAATATCTCTCAAAATTGGCGTTTATGTGAAATTTTGCCATATACTGCCATGTTAAGAAATTTGTAAATTTCCAGTAACTTGCGAAATTTTCAAAGTTAGCATATTTATAGTTACTGATGTTCATTCCGGCATCAAAACTGATATTTTAAAACTGGTCTGACATTTTTACAGTAAAAAGTTTTCATTTAATGCACGTTTAAGTGAATTTTTGTCCTATTCTCCCATGTTAAGAAAATCGTAAATTTCTAATAACTTACGAAGTTTTTAAAATCGAATGTTGCAAATGAATAGGGTTCTTGCCAGTGTCGAAAGTAATATTTAAAAACTGATCTGACCTCTCTGCGACAATTTGTTCTTGAGATATCGTGTACACAGACTAACAAACTAACGGACTGACCCACTAACGGACTAACAGACTAACAGACTAACAGACACCCTACAGACAGACACCATATAAATTTTGTCATTTTCGGATTTCTCACACCTGAAAACGTGTAGAGAAGTCAAAAAACCGAGGTCGAAAATTTTCACGATTACCTATAAGTTCCCCATACCTATAGTATGATGGGGAACTAATTTCACGATTACCTAAGTTCCCCATACCTATAGTATGATGGGGAACTAATATATAGTATGTGCATAATGTTTGATATTTCTTTTAGGTAGATTCCTTATAGGATAACCTATTGCAATGGTTCTCATGACATGACTTCTGGAAAATTTCTTCATATCTTCACCGATCATGACCTCTAGAACCCAAAACCACCCTCCGTTCAAAAGTTTATATATATATATATATAACGCTTTTTCCCATGTTAAGTTGTGAACACGATAACTGGAGTAATTTTTATTTAAATTTAACCAGCTCGGGATATGTTGTCAGGACAGTAAAAATCTCGGTCGAGTTCGTAGATGGGGTATCCAGCTCAAAGGGGGTGGAAATGGTGGGGGGTGGAAATTTTCCTATGCCCATAATTTCTTTAATATTGAAAATAGGAAAATATTTCAAATCAGGCGAATTACCGCCTTACCCTAAAGAACAATTTTTGTATTTAAACTTTTTCGATAGCTTCAATTGCTTAGAAGTTATAAGCTTATAAGTGATTTTTCGTGAATTGTGTTGAAGCCGACATTTTCTAGAGCTTTCATTGCAAAAATTTATAAGCTGATGCTTATGTCACGTGCAAACGATAATACAAAAGATCACTGAAAATATAATAAAATTTTAATCATATTTTTAAACAATATAATAATCTGATTTAAAAAAAAAATGTTTAATTTAATAGAAAATATGACGTCACTATTACAACAATGTACTGAGAAAAATGAAATGAAATTTTATCCGTGATTTTAAAGAAATAAAATAAAAGTTAATAAATAAATAAATATATAAATAAAATCAACATATCTTAGGGCTAAGCAGAATTAGACTTAGCTTTATGACATAGATGCTATAATGTAAAAGATAAATGTCATCGTTAAAAAAAAAAAAAAAAAATCGTGTAAATCGATGCTAAACGAATTAAACTGGCATGATAGAAAAAATAATAAATGTGGGAACATTTAGGTATTATCCCTTTGACAAATGAACCAAGGACGATTTTAATGAATTTTCCGTTGAAGTGTATTTTCATAAAAACTTAAATTTAAATTAAAGTATTTCATTACTAGAATTCCCTTATTTTGATAAATAAAATTATACCATTAAAAAAAAAAAAAAAAAAATAATAAAAATAAAGAACACTCTTTTATTGAAAAGTGAACTAATAAAGGTTTTAGAAAACTATTACATCTTTATTTAAAAAAAAATAATTGTTGCCACTCGACATTATACAAATGCATCCAAATCCTGTGTCACATACGATAGTTTTGGATAAGTATAGGTTTTTTGTTTGCCCCTGGAACCTGCCCCTGATGGGAAAAGTGCCTGGAAACACTTGTATCTAGTATTGTCATTGATTATGAAGTCGTGTGCAAAATTTCAGGTCCTTCGGACGACAAGAAGTTGCCGAAAATTGAATTGCTAAATTCCGTTATACAGTTCCCGCCGCTTATTAAAATCATATTCGTTCTAAGGCAAAGTGATTTTATTAAGCGGCTGATTTTTATATCCGGCGAACGTTCCTGCACTCAAGGAAAAGGTATTACTTCCCTGAATTTGGAAAGAAATTTCAAAAGGTAACGAATAATGGAATTAGTAAACAATATTAATTAATTTTTGATAGATAATTAATTATTCCTCCGATATAAGTAAATTAAACGCAATCGAAATTTCTATGCGCTTTCCTTCGAAGAAAATCATCATTATTTTATTTTACCAAAAGTTCACGATTTTTTTATAAATTTAAAATCTTTCCATTTGAACCTTTTAATGTATAGCTATTTCAAAATAAGAACTAGATATTGTCTTTTAATAATTAAAAATTAATATATATATATAAATTTTCGACATTGAGCGATAACGGGTACTTTAATTTTTTTTTTATTAAAAATTATATTTAGTGTGCATAAATGATAATTTTGGCTGCTGAAGATATTTTTTGAGTTTATTAACCGGCAATGCTGATTTTATTAAGCGGCGGTTCCAACAATAGTTTGTATTGATTTGATTCCGGTCCTGGCAATTTGATCAGATTAAGCGGCTGATTTTATTAACCAGTGATTTTATTAAGCGGCGGTTACTGTATACATTAATAGTTGCATCATATCAAGTTAATAAAAGTGTGTTAATTAAAAACCATCTTAAGCGCTTTAATTAATCATTTAAAAATATAAAATTACAATAATACGTCAATCTTAATACAAATATCGTTTGTGGTGAATAGTTTAGAACGTCGGTTTAGGCAAGAAATTAAAATTTACGATAGAGAGTAATACGTTACAGCTTCCTTTGACTTTTTATCTTGTCGAAACAAGATATTGGTCTGTGAAGAGATATGAGGTTTTCGCGTGGAATGAAAATATAATGACGCCAAAGCTGCATTTCTCCATCGCCAAGCTCGCGAAATTTTGTCGTCAGACAACGAATTTTGTCGCCAAGTCAAAACTTTTGTCGTCAACTATCAAGTTTTGCCGCCAAATCACAAATTTCATTGTTAAGTCGCAAGTTTTGTCACCAAAATCTCGCCAAATCATACAATTTACTAAATTCATAACAATTAACATTGAAATTCAGCGGTCCCAAATGGTCCAATGTTAACTAATGTTAATGTTAATGTTAATGTTCCAGGTTATGCCAACCAAAACAGTTTCACTTTACAATTTTTACTCATCTGACAATAAGAATCACAAAAACACAATACAAAACTCTCAATAATTCAATAAAAATTACAATAAAATAACGGTGGTGTAGCACTTGCGACCGGGACAGATGCGACCGGGGTTAAAATCGTAGCACTTGCGACCGCTTTGGTTTGAGGGTAGCACTTGCGACCGGATCTATCCGAAAGCAGGTGCAACACAGGAGATGTGTTCATGTGTAAGGAGGGGGGGGGGGGGGGCTTCACTGATTAAATTCGTTAAAAAGAGTTAACAAAACTGAATTTAATTACCGAATAAAAAACCCAAAAGCGTACAAAAGTCAATAAATTTAAAAAAGAGGTTTTTTTTTTTTTTTTTTTTTTTTTTACAATATACAATTATTGTAATGTAATTCAGGTGCGTAGCTTGAGGTGAGAGGGGGTGCTAGTATGCGCTAGCATTTTAGTTCTTTGCTTATTTTAATAATCTGGTGTGGCACTCACAGGGCTAACTCTTATCCTGTAATTCAATTTTATAAAAAGAGACTACAAAACAAGGGATCAGGCAACAAGTATTAGTTGTATATAAAACTACGTTAAAAAGAATTCAAACCAGGTTAAGAAACAATTTTATTTGACAAATAACTTCTTATAATTGTGTGTGTGTTTGGGGGAGGGGGGTTACCTCCCACTCAAGTCGTGTTTGAATATTGCACCTACATTTATGTAGAATAGAGCAGGCGTACGTGACGTCACTGCCATGAACATTGACAGATGATTCCGCACGTGCTTTAGAATGTGGGCAAAAAGTGGGATAAAGCACCATTGCTTAACGTTACAGGCTTAGCTACATGTACTTCCATTTCTCTAATATTTTTAACAAGTTTTACATTTCTACTAAGATTTAGCCATTGTTATTGCTTATTATATAAATGAATCAATGTATATGGATGCTTTTAATTGAAAGACCTGTATTAAAATACTTTTAATAAGAATTAAAAAAATTCTATGGGATATTATACATAATAATAATAATAATAATAATAAAGGAATTATTTAATATAAAAATATAATTAAAAATGATTGCACTTATTCAAAATCAAAATGTTTAATATTTGTTTAATAGAACTATTTGAGGTTTTAATTGAAAAATCTATTTCTAAATACTGTTAATGTAAACATAGTTTTTTTTTGGGTGATTATAGAAAAAAATATCTAAGGAATTATGTAATATAAAGATATAATTAAAAATTATTGCATTTATTAAAAATCAAAATGGTTAATAATAAAATTAATTTGTTTAATAGAACTATTTGAGCTTTTAATTGAAAAAATTATTTCTAAATACTATAAATACTATATAATATTGTATTTTTTTTCCTTTTTTGCCTGTAAATAAGTAATGATTAAAATAAATAAATAAATAAAAATAAAAAATCTAGAAAATTAATTTAACGAATATATATATATATATATATATATATTAATAATTAAATAAAATTAGTTGAGATTGTTTAGTATTATTGTTTCGGCTTGTAATAGAAAAATCTTTATTAAAATACTTTTAATATTAAAATATATTCTTTTCTATGAACGAAAATAATGATAATAATAATAATAATAATAAAAGTTAGTTTAAAAAAATAATTCAATAAAATATTCTAATTAAAAAATAAAAATTTATTTATTAAAAACATATTTTTTTTATAATTAAATTAGTTCAAATTACTTTATAATATTTTTTGTATTTTTAATTAAAAGGCCTATTTCAGTAGCCGAACGGTTCTGCTCTCCAAGTTGATCGATTGGTGTTAGTGTTTGGGAATAAGGCCAATTGACTACTCTAGAGTCCTAGGCCTGAAAGGGGGTGCCTTCCGTGGAGGTCTTTCTAAGGGTTCCTAGCCCGTATTTACGCAAGTTTCTGGGAAAACCATGGAACATTCCGGACGGCGAGGTGGACGAGCGTTACCTGGGATGGAACCCAGCACTTCACGTCTACCAGCTTTGAGCGCAGATCCGCTCAGCCACTAGTGGGATCTGATTGGCTTCTTTTGCCGTGTTCGATCCAAGGTCCCACATTTCAACGTAGACGTTTGCAATTTTAAATGGTTTTTTCTGAAACTCGCGTATATACAGACCAGGGATCATTAGAAATAACTCTCATGAAAGGCATTTCATCCAGGCTTAGAACCTGTATATCGTCAATAGGCTTTAACGCTTAAATCACAACCACCAAAATATTTTTAATAAAAAAAAATTTAAATATAAAAAATAATAATAAAAAAAAATCATTTAATAATACATTTAAATTAAAAATTATTTAATTATTAAAAATGTAAAATTTTAATAATTAAATTAATTGAAATTGCTTAATACATAGCTGCCAAGTTTTTTAATTTATTCCAGAATGTTCTTAGCCCCATACTTTTTTTCACACTGTAATCTTTGTAGAAAAAATTTCTTCGATATATAATTACGATTAAATATTAAGAAAATCACTCTAAAAATATTACGGTGTGAAAAAGCGGCGGGACTAACAACATTCCGGAATAAATTAAAAAACTTGGCAGCTATGTAATACTATTCTTCGAGTTTTAAAATGAAACATCTAATTCAAAATGCTCTTAAACATAAAAATATTTTTTTCTATAACTGATTATAGAAATAAGGATCTAATTAAAATTGTTTTATTTAAAAGAAACAAAAACTTTCAAAGAAAGAGTAAATTAATTATCTAACGACTAAATGAATTAAGAAAAATATAAATTTTAATAATTAAATTTGTTGCGATTCCGTAATACAATTGTTTCTGCTTTCATTAGAAAAAATATTTTAAAACAGTTTTAATATTAAAAGATTTTATTTTGTGTGAATAATTATGAAAAAAGGCTAGTTAAGGATCTAATTAAAATTATTATATTTAAAACATCTAATATAAGACTAAATTAATTATCTAAAAACTAAATTAATTATCAAAAATATAAATTTTAATAATTAATGTAGCTGAGATTGCTCAATACAACTGTTTCTGCTTTTAATAGAAAAATTTATTTTAAAACACTTTTAGTATTAAAAGATTTTATTTTCTATGAATAATTATTGGAAAAAAAAAACCTAGTTAAAAAATTATTTAATGAAATATTCAATTAAAAAACTAATTTCTTTATTAAAAATGTATTTGTTTATAATTAAGTTAGATGAAATCGCTGAATACATTTCTTTGGACTTTTATAATCAATAAGCCCAGCAGTTCTGCTGTCCACGTTGGTAGACAGGAAGTGTCGGGTTCGATCCCAGGTCATGGTTGTCGACCTTCATGTTCTGAGTCGGGGTTAACACCTAAACTACCATCACCAAATTATTTTTAATATAAAAAGTTATTTTAATCAGTAATTATCAAAAATATTTTTTAAATAATGAATTTAGATCAGAGTATTTAATATTACTGTTTGAGCTTTTAACAGAAAAACAATTTCAAAATAATTTGTAATATAAAAAGGTATCTTTTGTCAGGATTATAGAACAAAGAATTAATTAAAATTATATTATTTAAATAATATAATAAATTTCAGTGCCTCAAATTTATTTTTAAATTTATTTTCGCATAAAATATACTGACATTTCACATGGAGAAAAGATATTTTACCTACATTCGCAGAAGTTGCGCAGAAGATCAGAATAGCGTTGCTTGTTCATAAACATGCGCCTGCTCTATTCAAAGCTGTTATTAAATTCAAAAGTTTATTCCAAATTATTTAGGTAACTTTTACTCACACCACTCCTTGAAACGTCAATTACCCGACCCGAACCCGACAAGTGAATTTTGAATCAACCCGAAACCCGACCCGAACCAGACAAATAAATTTTATTCGACCCGAAAACCGACCCGAACGCGCACTAAAGAATTTTCGGCAACCCGCACCCTACCCAAAGCCGATTTCTTTATACCCGCACCCGATCCAAAACCCGATTGGATTAGATTTGGGAATAGGGCCGATTGATTGAACAGGGAGCAGCCCCCGCTCACCGCTCGAAGAGCGGTGTTGAGCGCTTCCAGGAAAATCCACGTGAGCTGCTCCGACATTTATTGAAAAAAAAAAAAAAAAAAAAAAAAATTACATCATGCATCGCCTGGCTTAGCCAGCCCGCGACAAGGGGCGATGCAAATGGGCATGGGTATTTACAAGAGCGGCGCCAGACACAAGTCTACCCGCGACACGGGGCGCCGCTTGATTATAGGAGAGAGGGTGCGAGGCTGTGTGGCCTTCCACGACAAGCGGCACGCTACCAGTTTAGACCCTTGCATTTATGAGGGCTACTACAGCATCACGGGCACACGGGAAGATAACAGGGAGATAGAAGAATAATGTGTTTAGGAGAAAGAATTTTTCTTTAGTTGTGATTTTAGGTTAGTTTGTTAGATTACATAAATCCATTAGGAATGAGAAAATTTTATTTAATTTATTAATTAAGGGTTTCCTTGTTAAAATGTTGTCCAGCCAATTGATTGGTCTGGGAGAGGGATTTCTAATATGATATAGTGCTGTTAAGGGGCAGTGGAAATAATAGTGTTGCGGAGTTCCCTCCTCGCCGCAGGAACACAGGGGAGAGCGTCGGCAATGAAATTTGTAAAGGTAAGATGGGAAGGGGCCATGACCTGTTAAAAATGCCGTGATAGGTGGAGTTAGGGTCCAGGAATTAATACGAGCCTGTGGGATCAGCGAAAAGGTGTGCCTACCCTTCTCTGAACTATCCCACAGGTTTTGCCATTTGAGATTAATAATTTCTTTGATTCTATTTTTGACATAGGAGGGTGGGGCAGGGATTGTGGAACACTTGGTGGGGAAATCAGTTGCTTCTTTTGCAAGGGAGTCAGCGAGTTCATTGCCGATCACGCCCCTGTGGGCAGAAACGTGTGCCAGGGAGCAAGTTAAGTTAGGATTCGTTAAGAGTTTTTTTATCTGTTGAATTTGTGGGTGTCTGCACCGATGCCGAGCTATTGCCTGAAGGCCCGAGAGACTATCGCTGAAGATGTTAAAGATATCATTCGTGTTCGAGTCGCCAATCCAGCGTATTGCTTTTTCTATGGCATAGATTTCCGCTTGGAAGACTGTATTATAGTCCTCGAGCCTGCAGGCCCACCGATGGGCCACGGTGCCACGGTCCAGCACGCAAAACGCTGCTGCAACCCCGGCGTCCGTTTTGGAACCATCAGTGTAGATCGCCACTGGAGCAGAGGGAGAGAAACTATTTTTAGTGCAATTGGTGATGAATGGGGCAACATCCTTGCCTGGGTGAATATCCCAGCTGCAGGTCAAAGTTTGTATGGGGGTTTGTGGGAAGATGATGTTTGTTAATTCGGGGTCTTTAAGCTGTAGGATTTGAGTTTTTATATATGTCTGCGAGACCTGCAGGTGGGCATGAGGAATCCCAGTGATTACGGTGAGGGCATCAGTGGATATTCTTTTATATCCTCTTGCAATTTGCAAGAGGAAGGGTCTTTGGGCTGAGTTAAGAGAGGTAATGGCATCAGTTCTCAGGTGACCGCCCCAAATGGCGGCTCCGTAGGTTATTATTTTCTCGATGATTGTTTTATACCAGGTTTTTAGGAGAGAGGTGGAGATACCCCACCTCTTTCCCACCATTTTTGCTGAGCTGTGGTATATACTTTGAGTCTTTAGTTTAATTTCTTTTACGTGAGCCAGCCAGTTGAGGTGCCTGTCAAAGGTGATGCCAAGGAGTTTCATGTTTTCGACATGATTGACACTGATGCCGTCTATCCGCATCTTGGGATTCCTGGTTCTTTTTGCTGTAAGTCCTAGGCCTGAGGGGGAGTGTCCTCCGTAGGGTCTTTCTAAGGGGTCCTAACCCGTATTTACTCTTGGCCTACCAGCGGCCGAGCATTTCTACGCTCAAAGCTAGTAGACGCGAGGTGTCGGGTCCGATCCCAGGTAGCGCTCGTCGGCCTAGCCGTTCTGAGTTTTCTGCGGTTTCCTTCGAAAATTGCGTATATACGAGCTAAGACCCCCTCAGAATGACCCCTCCATGGAAGGCACTCCCCGTCAGGCCTAGGACCTATACCAGTCAATCGACCATATTTCCAAAATTCAAATTAAAATTCCATATTTACGCAAGATTCGAGAAAACCACGGAAAACTCCGAACAGCTGTGTCGACGAGAGCGACCTGGGATCGAACCTGGCACCTCATGTATAACAGTTTGGAGCGTAGAACCCCTCGGCCGCAACAAAACCCGAATCTAAATAAAAATTAATAGTTCCTCTAAAAATCATGGGAAATATTTTTAATTTATAAAATAAAGTAAATTTAATTGTCACACTACTGTGTGTGTATATGGTAAATCATTTTAAAAATATTTAAAAGTGTAATTACTAATACTGAGTTATAACTAAATTAAAAGTTTAAAAATCTGGAAAATGGATTATTAATATTTTTAACTATTTATGTGTGTTGTGAAGTTCAAGTGTACATGAATGGATTTCAAACTTAGTGTTTGTAGTTTTACTGTTTAATTCTTATCACACACAGAATAATATCACATTATTACAACATTAAAGGTGTCAACTAAACATCCACTAAACTCATCATAAATCTACATACCTGTAACTTAAAATATCTGCACGAGAAACTAGTATGATGTGGCCACCACATGACTTTCTTCCATATAGTTTTAGACAAAATTTATTCCATACAAATTATTTATTAAATTATCAAATTGTTTTACATTGTAAATGCAGACGATTTTTATCTGCCAGCATTATATCACTAAATGCCGAAAGAAAGTTATTTCTTTTTGCAATTATCAGAAGAAATGCAATTTTTTCGTTAAAAAAAAAAATCTATAACTTTGTTTTAAATTATCACAGATCTATAGTTCAACCATTCTTTTTAAAGGTATTGATGAGACCTTTCGAAAGATACCCATATTGAAAATTTACTCCCCGCGTGGGGGGGGGGGGGGCTCCCCCATGCACAATGTTTTTCCTAGTTAACTACTACTATTATCAATAATTCATATTAATTTTACAATCACAAGTTAAAAATAACTCTCATTATGCACATTTATACAAAATTTTGTCCTATACTGCCATGTTAAAAATTTAGAAAATATGCGATCACAGCGCCACCTGTTGAGCGATTGATCCTCAAATATAATAAATGCACCAGTCAGGGTCTGAATAAATACCAATGGCTAAATTTCTTTCATTGGTATTTCATAGATACTTCTCTTCATTTATTTTTATTAATTTATTTTTATTTATTTATTTATTTTTATTTTATTTTATTTTATTTTATTTTATTTTATTTTATTTATTTATTTGAAGATTAATGAAATTTTTCATTAACTCAAATATATGTACTTTTGTAAAAGTTATAATTTTAATAATAAGAATATCTAATAAATAAATCTGAATATGCTCCAGATTCGATGATTTTAATAGTTTATAATAATGATTGCAAAAAGGATTGTGCACCATCATTGTATCTATGTAATTATTAATAGAATTTTGGTTATGTTAATATACTATAACATATTTTAAATGATTTTTGCATAGTAAAATATTTAATCTTTTTGGCGAGAAAAATTCAACAACAAATAGATCGTTTTGAAATAATGTTCATTAAATCGAATGTGCATTGCTAAGGGAATTATGATGATCTTTTGCGGGATATATCCATTGACGCAGCGATTGCCATGCCTTTAATTATAGCGGTCGGAAAAGCTACCCTTCGATGAACAGGTGTGCATAGATTTAAGAATTCGGTCGCAAGTGCTACGATTTTAACCACGATCGCATCTGTCCCGGTCGCAAG
Source organism: Salticus scenicus (assembly GCA_963930645.1). NCBI lineage: Eukaryota > Metazoa > Arthropoda > Arachnida > Araneae > Salticidae > Salticus > Salticus scenicus. The sequence continues at coordinate 336,783,133 of OZ005653.1, forward strand.
TGCGACGTAACCTAAAATAAATAACTATCCAAAAACCGCTACCACTTAACTGTATTTGACTTGACCATAGCAAGGCCAGGCTTACCAGTGCTTGACCACAGTAAGGTCACAAGTGCATTTTCACGTTTCTATTATTTTTTCTTTAAAAGAAAGATATTGAACAACAGTTATATGGATTTTAAATAAAAATTATAATTTTGATTAAGCTTAGGTAGGGAGGGGGGGGGGGGGGTGTAGCCCAATAGCCCCTCCGGAATTCACCATTGCTGGGATTGTATATCTTTAAGACTTCTATTTGTTGAATGATTATGAGCTTGAATTCTAAAAAAATGAAACATTTACAGACCAATAAATCTAGCCAAAAATTTTAAGTAGATTGAATAAAACCCTTTTGTAGTTGAAAATTAAATTTCTTGAAAACAGAATAGCGATTTAAATAATACAATGTGTGAGAACAAAGACATTAATCCACATTATCAAAGTATTAATCCATATGTAAAATTTCTTTACATTTGTAACATTAACGTAAATTTGTGTGCACGGGATTTTGTGTATACCTTTGCCTTTAAGCTTGCCGAAAAGGGATTTTTTTTTTTATTTTTTATTTTTTTTTTTTATTTGAAGTGAAAACTTCTTTAGGCGCGTTGAGCACTTCTTGGGTGAACAAAAATCATGGAACTCGCGTCATCGTCACCGAACGCTTTCCATGAGCTATATGTATACTGTGTATATATGTACATAGATATACCTTCGTGCGTTTTTTGTATATCTCTCTACATATATATCCATATATGTAGCGCCCGGCGCAGCATGCCTCATATACATATACACACACACACACACACATATATATATATATATATATATATATATATATATATATATATATATAAAAGTTTTATAAACAGATCCTTGACAACTCTATTTTAAATAGTAATAATTTTAAGAAAACCACCTTTACCACTGAAATTAATAATAAAAAGATTCTTAGCTTTCATAAATTATTAAAACTCAAATGTAAAAATTTCAACTATCCATATATAGTTATTATTCCAAAATTTCATAAAACTCCTGTTAAATTTCGCACTGTTACTATAGGATGTAATGCATATAATACTGTTGCCTGTAATCTTCTATTAAAACTTTTAAAAGAAATTTATAGTTTAACGTTAAACAATGACAATAAGCATTGTGTAAAAAACAGTTTTCAACTTGTTAATAGAATTTAAAAAAAAAAAAAAAAATTAATAATATTACAAACATCAGTACATTTGATTTTAATGATTTATTTAATAATATAGACATTCATGACTTACATAACACTATGTTAATTCTTTTTAATGAACACCAACACAGTATTAAAGAAAAAATATCGATTCATTACTTTAAAACTTTGTTAAATTTCATATTACATAATAATTTTATTCTGTACAATCATACTATATTCCAAAGTATTAAAGGTATTCCACAAGGTGGTTCAGCTAGTAGTTTATTATCTGATTTGTATCTTTATTATTATGAAAGAAATTTCTCTGTTAGTAATGACTTAATGTTTTATAGATATATAGATGATATTGTCGTTTTATACTTTAATGATAGTAATACCAACACCTTCATAGATAATTATCCTCATAGTCTTTTATTAACTAAACATGATATGATAAACAATGAAATAAATTATCTAGATTTAAAAATTTATAATGAAAATGGATATTTAGATTTTGATATTTATGATAAGAGAAAAGAATTTTCTTTTAAAGTTAATCTATTTACTCATTACAAATCTTGTTTACATAAAACCATCTATAAAAATATTCTAATTAACTTCCTCTATAGAATAAAACATCTTTGTTCTAATAAACATAAAAGTAAAAACGTTAAATCTATCTGTAATCAAGCTAGAGTTTATGGTTATCCAAAATTTCTAGTAAATTCAATTATTAAATCATATTTCTGATTTAATCATCTTACCTTGTCTATGGTGTTTACATAATAATAAAAAAAAAAGTGCATTTTTGCATTTTTATCAAAAAAATTATATAAAAAATAAAAGACAATAAAAAATGTGAAGGATGGGTGGGCAGATGCTTGATTAAGGAGGATGGGTGGTGTTGTTAGGCTGGATGGTTGGGAGGGATTGTGATTCTCGCGTATTTATATGTGTGTTTGCTTTATAGATTTAAAATAATAATAATAATAATAATAATAAAAAAAAAACTGTAATTCTATAAACTTTAATATTAAATTACTGACTCTCTACTAACTTAATTTTGTCCAAAGAAACATTTATCATATGTACATTAAAAAAAAAAAAATTATAAATAGTTATTTAGTATATAATTATTTAGTAAATTAACCTCAATATTAATTACATATTGCTTTGTGTTCCTTTATTATTATATTATTGATTTTCGATTTTCAACGTAGTTAATTTGTCCAAAGAAACATATAACAAATCTACATTAAAAAATATATTAATTAATAAATTAACCCCAATTTTCACTACATATTGCATTGAGCTCTTAAATTAACTCTAAATTGAATTTTACATGATAGCATTTGATTAGATTTTATTTAGCACACACACATTATAAATAATAATTATTTAAAAAAAAAAAAAAAAAAAAAAAATAGGGTTATTACTTTTTCTAAACTACACAAGATGGCGGCGTTACTTACTCAATTTACTGATTTCTAAGTTTCAATAAAATGACACTTTGAAGTTTATGCATTATCGTAAATTAAGTTAATCTCAATTTTAATTAAAATTTAATTTTAAATTATCACTTTTAGGTTAATTATTAAAATCAAACAGTTCACTCAACTTTATCGTTCAGTTGATTAATACAAATTCAAAAATAAATTAATCGTTCAGTTCACAAAATTAACTGTGAATCTAACTGAATACAGCCACATGTATGTCTCGTGTTCTGGTTTTACGTGCAAGGGTGCAAGCTACTTATACAAGTTTTTCATGTGTAATGTATGTTATACTTTAGTTTTATTAATTATTACTAGTATTTCATTTAACTATTTTTATTAGTATTTCTATTAATAATATTGAATATGCTGCATGAATCAAAATGTTTGATTTTCATATGGTTTTCACATATCTTTTCAGTTTTAATTTTCTCTTTTTTGGTGGTGTTATAGGGTGTAGCTTGTTGTAAATATTTAGCAATTTGCATACAACAAGACAGAAATAACACCTACTTTACATGCAGCATTCATTCTACACCCTTGAAAACGTAATGAATTTGCATGTTTTAATTTATGGATGTTTGATAGTCGCAACCTCTTTTTGAATTTTTCTGTTTTATCTTTTTCAATGTTTCTTGTTTTCATATATTCAATGTTTGAAAAAGTTTTCAATATATATATATATATATATAATGTATACTAATACGAGTAGTATACTGGCTACTGGCATCTATCTCTTTCTAGTTCTATACTCAATGTATGTATGTACTTTTTCCACAGTATATACATAGTTCACGAAGTACAAGCACGTGTTTTTATACAGACTGTTATATTCTTCTTTTTGCTTTCAATATAAATTTTCAAATAAATAATAATAATAATAAAAAAAAAAAAAAAAAAAAAAAAAAAAAAAAAAAATTATTTTAGTCATACTGCAATATTTTTACCTAATATAAGGCTTAGTTCATTTAATTTGGGTAGCTACAAATATTGTGCCGAATCCTATAATACAGATCATAAACACTTCTTTACAAACCAAAAATAATTCGAAAATAATAATCTAATAGCTCGACGATGCAGTTCACAAGTTACTTAGTCTTCACTTCTATCGGCAGTCCCCAAACACTGCTTTCCTGTTTTTTTTTTTTTTTTTTTTTTTTTTGGTTAGATTTTATTTATTTATTTATTTTTTTCCCTTGGGAGAAAAAAAAAAAAAGTTAAAAATTGCATTAATATCGCAGAGTTCTATGCCTGTAATGGTAAAGTGTTCAATTAACACAAAGATAAATTTGTGTCCACGGGATTTTATGTTGAAAAGGCCAAAATTCTAAGAATAAAAAGCTTGGAATTTTATGCTAATTAAATCTGATTTATATTCACTTAAACCATTGAAAACTAAATAGTATCAGCAACCATAAGTATTCCAAGAAAGGTCAATACCATATTATCTCTATGCAGACAGGCTAAATGAAATTATTTATTAAGAAAACACTTACAGCGGTGGATAAGGAAAAATAAAATCATATTTTTAATGGAGTGAATGAACTCTGCGAAATGTCATTAGATTGGAAAAATACGTAAGTTATTTTAGATGAAAAAACTCTCGTTTCTAACTACATTCTTTGTTTTCCGAGACAAATTTCTGAAATAAATGTTTATTCAGTTTGATATTATATTCTTTCAGCCAACCCTAATCAGCTTATTTAAAAACATGTCAAACCAATTGAATTTAATGATTTATGATTATAAATAACAGTATCTTTTAAACAAACAATGTAATAATAATAAAAAAAAGTTACTGAAAGAAAGTTATTAGTAGGTTTTTCTTCAAAAAATAAAAATTATTTTGATTTTTTTATTAATAGGTATAATTAGTTCATTTACCTTTTTTTTGTTCCTTTTAGTTCCCCATCATGTTATAAGTATGAGAAACTTAAGTAATCGTGAAAATTTTCAACCTCGGTTTTTTGAGTTTTTTACGCATTTTCAGGTGCGAGTAATCCGAAAATAACGAAATTGGTGCACTGAGAAAAAATTCTGTAACTGACATCTAGAATCTAAATTGTGGCTCTAGAAAAAATAGTTCCATGTTATCTTATGAATTCTAGTCCCCTTTGAAAGCGAGTTCTAAAAACACCTATTAGAATTCTAGAACGTTTACCTATATTATCGACGTCAGACTATAAAAATCTCTGCAGATAAATGCGAGTACAAGAGGCGAGTTTCAGCAACTATAATCTTGGTATATGACCCAATTCTGGAAAATCAAGCGAGAATTACCACAATAACAAAGGATTCAGAATATTCAGAATATTGTTTCACCATTTAGAAATGTATAGACTAGAAATTCTCGATCATTTCGTCTATTCAATTTATTGGCGTGCCTTATACGCATAGCTCGGAAATCTATATTTCTAGTTTATGGATTTAGAAAATGACCACTTCTTCGTTCTAGATAAAATTTTTATATTTTTTTTTCTCATTGTATGTGTCCGTCTGTAAAGCGTGTTTCAGTGCGTTAATCTGCTAGTACGTTAATCTGCTAGTGCGTTAATCTGTACATGATATCTCAAGAACAAATGGTTATAAAGACTGTTAAATAGTTTGTTGCACTTGCTTTGATGAAAGGATTAGACATAGATGCAATTTTTGACGATGCTAAAATTTCTAATATTTTGATGAAGCGATGTATTGAATAAATGGAGAAGAATGTTCAAGCTAATTTAAAGTGATGGCCGTAGAAATTGCACTGCGAAGACAATTCACCCAGGAAGCAGGTGCTGACTTTAAATACTTTATTTACCTTAAATTCGTGACAAAAATATTCTTGATGAAATATTCCAATACTATAGAGTTGCAGCAGAAAGTCTTTTTGAAAACATCAAGATAAAATATTCAGTTACGAATAAATGGATGATGGATGGACACGGGGAGTTTTTGAGAGGACGCACAGCTTCTTCCTTATCCAAGAGCAGCGGCAAAAGTGATGAAAGTTTGGCTCATTAACTTCACATCAAAACCACCAGATATATCGCCAACTTCATTGTGACAGACAAAAAGAACAACAACCACTTTTTTTCAGTTGCGCATAAATCAGTATATCTTTTAAAAATATATTGGCGATTCTTTTCTTAGCCAAAAAAACGTTATCAGTTCGTGAGAAGATTGGAAAAGTACGATAAAAACTCAATCACAAAAATTTATGGTTTAAGCCTTATCCTCAGTCATTAGTCGATACAAAGTACATAATTTCTATTTAAAGAGCGGATGCATGTGTTCTATGTTCAAAAGTGACATATCAGGAAATATTTTATTTTATTTTACTAAGATAAAAAGATTTGCTTTACACAGAACATTATGCGAGCGAAACCACATCTCTTACTTTTATTTTTATAAAGATAGAAAATGAATTGGAAAATAATTAAATTTTGAAATCTAATATATAATTTAGTTTATGTGATTTTCGATATCACAAAGAGGTCGGGCCAGTTTTAAAATATCACTTGTAAAATTTTCAAGAACCCCATTAATTTGCAATATTGTACTTCAACAACTTCGTTAGTTATTCGAAATTTACGAATTTCTTAACATGGGAGAACAGTGCGAAATTTCACTTAAAAGTGCATTAAAACAAATATTTTTATCGCAAAGATGTCAGACCAGCTTTTTAATATGGGTTATGATGGTTATGGGTTATGAACATCATAAACTATAAACATTCTGCTTTGAAAATTTTGTAAATTATTTGAAGTTTACGAATTTCTTAACATGACAGAGTAGGGCAAAATTTTGCTTAAATGTGCATTAAATGTCAGATGACCCTCTAAATATCAGTTTAGATGCTGGGATGAACACCTTTAATTATACGAACATTTTACTTTGCAAATTTCGCAAGTTATTCGAAATTTACAAATTTCTTAACATGTCAGAATAGGGCATAATTTCGCTGAAAAGTTCATTTTGAGGGATATTTTTATCCTAAAAAAGGCAGACTGCTTTTGAAATATCATTTATGATACTCATCTGTACAACATTGGTTATGAATACATTCTAATTTGAAGAATTCATAAGTTATTCGAAATTTAAGATTTTTCTTAATATAGCAGAATAGAGCAATATTTCACACAAACTTGCATTATGGGGATCACTGCATTAGAAATAGTACGGAATGGCATGAAAATTAAAATACGAAACTGACCCCAACAAAATTAAGTAACAAATAAGGATAAGGTAGATGTATCGTGCTGAAACTTAGCTTATTAGGTGGGGCATTTCAGTCTGTCACCGTGTCGAACAATCGGTCAAATTCATCTCTCTAAACATGAATATAGAAATTTATGATATCAAAGATAGGATGAGGAACTGAGCAGAGTCCACCTATGCCATCTACTTTTTAATGTAATACATCAAAAGTTATTTGCATTCGTTTGAAAGCTTTTTCGGCCCTTTTGCATCTAAATAACATGTAATATCTATAAAACCCACGTCAAATAAAAAGTGATTACGTCAATCTACAGGAATGTAAAAAAAAAATATAATAAATATATAATAAATATATAAATTTTAATAATTAATATTAGAGTTACATTTTAGTATATGCAAGAGCTTCATTGCTCACATTCCGATGCTACTTTTTTACATAATCAGCAACTTTCTTTTTTATTCGTATCAAAACTAGTTCTAAATCATGAAAGTGAAGAAAACCCGAGCAAGTAGGGAAAAAAAAAAACATTATTATTTAAATAACCACACTGCAAAATGATTTTATTAAAAAACCGAAAATTTCTGTTTTCTAAAACTACAGGAATTCACTGTAAAATTACACCTTAATCTGTCAAAAAGACACTTTTCACCCCTATAATTAATGATTAAGATTTTATCTGGTGGGTAATTTTTTATTACACGAATTTTTTTTTTTATAACACGATAACTTGGCATGCTGTTTATTTATGCGTGTGAAAATAAACAAATATGAGAAACAATTTTTCACCATTTCCTATCATCAGAATGAGCTGAAATTGTACATACATGTGTAATTCCGATAACGATTATTGGTTCAATTTAAATTGCATCTTATGAAGGATATCCCATTACCCAATCCTTTAAAGAGACGGTGGAACAAAACTATAAAAACTACTTAAATCCTTGCATATTTACATATTTACAACTTGAGACTTATAGTTACAAAGACTTTTTGTCTCTAATGATCCTTTCAGGGCCCGACTAACAAAATTTTGTGCCCAGGGCACTTTCAATTTTTCGTGCCCCCCCCCCCCAAAAAAAAAAAAAAAAACTTTTATTATTATACTACAATTTATAGCAGGTGAGGCAGACTGAATGGAAAAAGTATTTGAGCAAAAAAATAATGTATTTCTGTTTTTGGCTTTAATAAAATTACTCCACTCAGCCAGATATAGGTGCTGCCGGATTATAAGTTTCTGGATTATCGATGCTTCACTGTACGTTAATTGTACAATTTCATGTATTTCAAATGATCTGATATACAGTAGCAATCACGATTTTAGTTTAAAAAATTATTCATAAAAATAAAACACAGTTGAGTCAGAAAAGGAAAAAAAAAAAAAAAAAAAAAAAAAAACTAGGGGATTTAGGTCAGATATTTTTAACCATTAGTAAAATTTTGTGCCCCTCAGAAATTTCGTGCCCAGGGCACGAGCCCCGGGTGCCCGTGCGATAATCAGGCCCTGCTTGTGACAAAGCCACGCTAAATTTTCGTCGGCCTCCATCTTCGTAAAAAAATGGCGACCTTCTAATCCTTGTAAGTTGTACACTGTTAAAAAAAAAAAAAAAAAAAATGCAACTTTGCTGGCGGCAAATTTCTGACGGCAAAGTTGCATTTTTTTAACAGTGATGATACACTGAGAAAAAAGTATTCCGCTTTCATCTAGAACGAAGAAATAGCCATTTTCTAAATGCCTAAACTAGAAATATAGACCTCCGAGTTATGCTTATAAGATAATCAAATAACCTGGATAAACGAAATGATCGAGAGTTTCTAGTCTACACTTTTCTAGATGGTGTCACAATATTACGAACTAGCAAACCCGTGCGAAATTTTCGCACTTTATTTCTTTTCTTATTTACCTTTAAAATTTGAAAGTCATAAATATTATACTAATTTTACCACCTAATTAAAATTTTAATTTACCAGTAGATAAATTATGATTATAACCAAGTAAATATTGTGCAATAGTGAAACCAGAATCATTCAAAGAAAAGTTTCAAAATAAAAAATTCATGGTTGACGACCCAATTTTCATACTTCCTCAGGCAGTACAGTTTTAGTATAGGACCTCCATGACGCCTTTTAAATTTTTATCGCCAAGAGTGCGATGACATTTTATGTATTTTGGCATAATTTTTTGTTAAAAAATTTTTTTCATTTTGATTACACTTTTCGTGATTGCGTTTTTTAGTTAATTTATAATAATAATTCATAGTCTGTATATATCTTTAAAATATTGCTAGTTTTAAAATTACGCTTGCAAAGATTCTAAAGAATCAACTTTCAAAAATATATTTTTCCATAAAATAATGTCATCATACAAATGTCGTCATTTTTTCTCATTAGTTCATTGGGTTGATTCCACGTGCTTAAATACCGTTTAATTTTTAAATATATATATATATTTTTATCTTCGCGTATTTTATTAATTTCACCACTATCGTATCGTTTCGACAAAAAATAATTGTAACTCGCTGTTAAAAAAATGCAACTTTGTTGCCAGTAATTCGGTGTTAAAATTACAGAATTGGGTGAAAGTTACAGAAAAATACGTTTTGTCAACGTAATTTTTCCGTAATTTACGACTTTTTTTTTCTTTCTCAAATTACAGAGAATTCTGTAATTTTCACAGACAATTTTTGGCAACAAAATTGCATTTCTTTAACAGTGTGGTCCACGTTAGATAAATATTATATAGATATTGTGAAGGTTACAAATCCTTTGTATTGCGAGAAATTCTCGTTGATTTCCAAGAATTGGGATATAAAACAAAATTATAGTTACTCGCCTCTTGTGTTCGCATTTATTTACAGAGATTTTTAAACGAGATACACTGTTAAAAAAATGCAGAAAAAATACAGAAATTCTCTGTAATTTCAGAAAAAAAGTCGTAAAATACGTTTTGTCTACGTAATTTTTCCGTAATTTACGACTTTTTTTCTGAAATTACAGAGAATTTCTGTATTTTTTCTGCATTTTTTTAACAGTGTAGATTAAGATCCACCATAATACATGAAAACAGTGTAAAATTCTAACAGGGGTTTTTAGAACACACTAGTAAAGGGGACTAGCATTCATAAGGATAACACTGAACTATTTTTACTTGAGCCACAATTTATAGTCTAGATGTCAATCACATAAGTTTTTCTCAGTCACTGTAAAAAATATGTCCTATTTGCTGCCAGAAATTCTCTGTAATTTGAGAAAATACGTTCTGAACACGTAGTTTTTTCGTAAATCAGGCGTATTTTTTCAAATTACAGAGAATTCCTGTCAGCAAATAGGACATATTTTTTACAGTGAGGGTAAGTGTTCCAGTGTTTGACACTTTTAGAGTAATTTCTGATGTTTTTAATGTTTTAGTCGTCAGAAACTATTTTTAGAAATCGTAAGTTAATATGTATGGCATGAAAGACATTCAGAAACACACGTATATTAAAATATATACATTTAATAATAATATTTTTTTTTTAATGATTTTTTTTTTTTTTTTTACACCCACTCAATGTTCCAGTAATTGACACTGCCAGTGTTTTATTTTAAAATTAACTAGCATCTTATGCTCCAATGTTTGATACTGCTAGTTTTTCATTTCACCAGTTATTGACACCCTGTGCTTGACAAACAATGTTAAAATCCTTGTATGTAAAATATGTGCTTTTACTTTTTTTCTTATTTATTAATTATTTCGGGAAAGATGTCAATTGCTGAAGCATGTCAATCACTGGAGCACCCACCCTATTTATTGATCCCCATTAAAGTGCGTGCATCATATAAATGGTGCCTATTGATTCTTTACGGAAATTACGAATAATTGTATTGTAAAATAAATGTATTCCTTTATCCATACTAAATTGCTTGTTATAATAAAAAACCACTACTTAACAATAAAAAAAAAAAAAAAAAAAAAAATCTGCACAAAGTGACATTTTTAAATTTATTTGAATAGTTTGTTTTTGAGATGAATAATTTGTACGGTTTATTTAAATTAAAATCAGTTCATTTCTGCAAGGAAAATAACCAAGCCAGCGGGACGTAACAAAGCACCTCTCGGGTGGCTTGCGCCCAACCAATAATTAAGTACTTTTCGAAAGATCAATGGTATAGAGGCGTTTCAAACATTTTTATTTAATTCACAGTTTTTCCGGTTCACAGACCATGAAAAACGTTGTAACATCATCGCGAATAAATAACAATCACTGGTTTGTGAAAAATCAGAACGATATCGCCTGCGAACTGCACTGAGAAGTTAATTCAACGAATAAAAGAAGATATCCCTGTTTGGGATAGAGTTTTATTAGTTTTTGTTATGAGAATTTAAGAACAGAATGAAAGGTATTAGACAGTGGCGTTGCCAGAAAATTTCTAAGGAGGGGGAAAACTCTAAAAGTTTCGGTGTACTTTAAAAATTCAGTTCGACTGAAATGGTTGATTAATTGGTTGATTCAGATGATTAAGCAAGCCTGTGTATAATCATTAGCAAAGTTTTCGGGCATATAATTTAATCCAGGGCATTTCATTTACAAGAATTGTACAACTTCTTCCAAACTAACCCGGATGCAAAAACTTATAGTCAAGTCTTCACGAACTCCACTCGCAAAAAATATTACACTGCTCGGCATGAAAATTGCCCCAAACATCATTTTTAGAAATTTTTATGTAAATTGACCTCCTGAATCCGAATAGGACGGCCATTTCGCCCTATCACCCACCGTTTTTTGGGTACGCCCCCTCCCCCCTCCATTTTTACCACTTTTCGGTCATTTTATGGCTATAAATTTGATTTATAGTGGAGAAAAGAAATATTTTAACTGTTAAATATCTTCTGAGGGCCTAAAGAGGTGAAAAATTCTATAACATGAACATTTTCATAGGGATGGGGGGGGGAGGGATTTGTCACTGAAATTATAAGTTACATTTATTCTATTTTATTAATCAATTATTATATATTATATATTTTTATTTTTAAGAGTTAAATTAATTTTTTTCCATTCTCCAAATCAAATTCATGGCCATAAAATTACCGAAGAGTGATAAAAATTGGGAGAAGAGGTGATGTCCCGAGAAAACGGTGGGTGATGGGGCACAATGGGGGGGGGGGGGTCATATTCGGATTCAAGAGGTCATTTTACATAAGAATCAGCAAGTATAGTATCAGGGCTCGATTTTTTTTTTTTTTTTTTTTCGCAGCGTAGGGTTAGTGCCAACTGCCAGCCTGATTTGTAAATTTCGTCTGTTTGTTGCTTCTTGGTTTTGTTAAAAATATAAATTTTGTTTGGAAATTTAGATAATAAACTTTAATTTCCTAATTTTAAAACTTTAAATATGATTTTAAAATAATGTTTTATCGATTAGATTTTTCCAGGAGGGGTAAGTTCCCCTGCCCTTGCCCCTATGTGCCGAGCGGTTCTGCGCCCAAAACTAGTAGATGGGAAGTGCCGGGTTCGATCCTAGGTCGCGCTTCTCGACTTAACCTTCGGAGTTTTCCGTATTTTTCTCCTAAACACGTGTAAATAAGGGTAGGGCCCCTTAGAAATACCCTCACAGAGGACATTTCTACCTATAAGACTAGGAATCTAGTGCAGTCAATCGGTCTTAAGCCACACAACCAACCAATAACTCCTTTGTGCCGAAGTACATGGAAATGGGATGGTGTCTATAAAATGATTATCAGAACTTCAGAAACAGTATTATATATATATATATATATATATATATTTTTTTTTTTTTTTTTTTTTTTTGTTACATTCTAAGAAATTTCGGTACTGTAGAAAAGTTTCTATAACGAAGCTGCAATCATTAGTTTATAAAATATTGTAAGATAATTTGGTGCATTATATGAGCCATAGTTTGAAACAAATGCAAAATGCACACTATGGCTGTACAGAAAACTGTTTCGAACTAGAAAAACAATGTTGATGGGGTAGTAACAAGCACAGCCTGATCAAATCAAAACTTGACTCAGTGCTCAATGTGTAATGGGGTTCCATACCCATGTATTATTATATATACACACACAAAAAAAAAAAAAAAATATATATATATATATATATATATATATATATATTTGACGTATTAAAATACATTAATGAACATGTAGGTCACGATTGGTAGCACACGTATTTTTAGAACTTATATATATATATATTTTTTTTAATTAAAAAAAGAAAAACTATCCTGAATATTTTCCGCTATTTTACCCAAAAACGCATATTTGTGTAAAATGTTTCTCTTGTAAAAATTTTCATGATATATTTTAGTAGTGAAATTTTTATAATATGTACATTTTTATATATTTTTTTGCTTGCATTTTTTGAACTGGAAAAGTACACTCATGCTTAAAATTTTAGCAATATTTGTAAACGATCAGTTTTTTTTTTTTTTTTTTTTTTTTCTTTTCAATTTAAAAACTTATTTCTCAATGAAATTTTTTCAAACATTGGGTTTTAAAGAACATGTTCTTTCTCATATTTTTCAGTGAAAATTAGTTTAACATAATATTTAAGGGGCCGGTAACAAACTGAGCAAAATTAATAATGTTTGTGATCACCGTATATCGTTAAGTAAACAAAGTGATCTGTAACTTTAGGATATATTAATATAAACCCGGTACAATTTATGGATGAACTTGTAAGACGATAGCATATTAAATAACAAAGGTATTAGCATTTATTTTAAAACTCCAAAAAGGAAAAAAAAAAAAAAAAAAAAAAAAAAAAACCGGCATGTTTTTTATTTATAGTATACAGAGTTTTAACCGAAAATTTTCCCCACTTTTATATAAATTAAAAAGCCCTTTTGAAACAATATACTGCAATCGGAATACAAATATCTTCTATATCTCATGAAATATGAACTTTTTTATGAAACGCGTTTTCACTGCGTATGCGTGAAAGAGGGAAAAAAATTTTATTGTATAGGTTGAAAGCGAGATATATTGGGCAACTTTTGTCAAAAGTATATTTAAATAGAATAAACATTAAGCGAATTGGCGGCGAAAGAAGGAACTAGATTTTATGTATTTTCCAAGAGTTGAAATTTCGTAAGGGGTTTTTCATATCTATTCTTTAATTTACCGCATGTTCTGCAACAGAGTGCCACGTCAGCCATCGGTGGCTGACACTGAACTTTCCGTTTAGGCCGCGTCAACCACCGGTAGCTGACAGTATAAAACATGATATAAAACTAAAAAAAATTACATTGTTTTAAGTAATTACTGAAAATTTATTTAAAATTTACTTAATTTTTATTTATTACAGGATTATATCATTAAGTCATTTAAATGGATTTTAATTTTATTGAAACACGGAAACATAAAAACCTATTGCTCTACCGCAATAGCAGCATTTCTAAGGAGCGCGCGTGGCCTGACCAAAGAACTTCTAATCAGTGATGCCAGATGGCCGAAAATTATTTCCCCAAACAGGTCTTCAAATGTCCCCAAATCAGGGTTTTTTCTCGAAAAAATCCCCAACTTGATTTCTACTGAAATGGGAAAATAAAATTTTTTTCAAAAACAAAATATATATATATATATACTAGCAGGCTTTGCCCGCTTCGCTGGACATTAAACTTAAATGAGTTGTCAAAATGCCATATCTTTATTAATAACCTAAGTTCTCGCTGTGATTGATAGAAGTTTTCTCGCTTCCAATGTGAGGAGTCTGGGTCCCCACTGTCTTCGGCACAACTTACCCACTTCTTACTTCCTCACCCTCAGCGGGTGAGTTCGAAGTTTTGCAAAATCCCACTAATGTACATAATGCGTACACTTAATCAATATCCACACAACAAAATTCGCCATTCTAAGATAATTCAAAGCGAATTCAAACGGAAAAACATGTTTTTACACATGTTTATTGCCCTCCGACTCCGAGAAGGGGGGGGGGGGGATTTCGAATTTCGTGAAATGCAGTTACAATAAGTGCCGGGTGCATACAAACAATTTACGCACCAAATTTCGTGACCACAGAAGTCTTTAATAGGCAATATTATAAATAATAAATTATACAGACACGACATTATTTCATTATTTAAAACATGAAAATCTGACATTGACACATTTTAATTTAGTGCCACAGGCCTACTGCTAAACTTTTTAATATCGACAAATTCTTCTTTAGTTAATTCGTGACGATCTAAATTCCATGATAAAGTTTTCATTAAATCAAACCAATGTGTTTCAGCTGCAGATATTGTAACAAATAAAGTTGGAAGTCCAAACTGTCTTACAGCCGCAAAACAACGTTTTTTCTCTTTTTCCCAATGAGGGGGAGGTGTGCCTTGGGGGGGACTCATGTCAAAGGTGTGCCTTGGGGGGGGACTCATGTCAAAGTTGTACCTTGGGGGGACTCATGTCAAAGTTGGGCCTTGGGGGGACTCATGTCAAAGTTGGGCCTGGGGGGGAGTCATGTCAAAGTTCGGCCTTGGGGGGACTCATGTCAAAGGTGTGCCTTGGGGGGGGACTCATGTCAAAGTTGTACCTTGGGGGGGACTCATGTCAAAGTTGGGCCTGGGGGGGACTCATGTCAAAGTTGGGCCTTGGGGGGGACTCATGTCAAAGTAGTGCCTGGGGGGGGACTCATGTCAAAGTTGGGCCTTGGGGGGACTCATGTCAAAGTGTACCTTGGGGGGGACTCATGTCAAAGTGTACCTTGGGGGGGACTCATGTCAAAGTTGGGCCTTGGGAGGACTCATGTCAAAGTTGTACCTTGGGGGGACTTCATTCAATAAATCCCCATTCAATAAACCGACTGAAATAGGCCCTGAGCACTATTAAGAGTGTATTATAAAAATTCGACAACGCTGTACCGACTGAAATACGGGTACCTTGGGGGGACTCATGTCAAAGTTGGGCCTGGGGGGGGACTCATGTCAAAGTTGTGCTCTGGGGGGACTTCATTCAATAAATCCCCATTCAATAAACCGACTGAAATAGGCCCTGAGCACTGTTAAGAGTGTATTATAAAAATTCGATAACGCTGTACCGACTGAAATAGGGGTACCTTGGGGGGGAGTCATGTCAAAGTTGGGCCTGGGGGGGACTCATGTCAAAGTTGTGCCTTGGGGGGACTTCATTCAATAAATCCCCATTCAATAAACCGACTGAAATAGGCCTCTAGCACTAATTAAGAGTGACCTATAAAAATTCGACAACTGTACCGACTGAAATAGGCCTCTAGCACTAAAAAAATAAAAAAAGCACAGATTAAGTATCGGAACCCTTTGGTGACTTTAAATATTTTAAGCTATTTTTGCGATGAACTGAATTGGCTATCTCAATTGTGCAATTAAAGATCTTGGCGAGAAACGTCCGAGCTACTTCGGTGCCGAATTTCAAATTTTGTCAAAGCCAATACTAAAGCTGTTCCATATCGAATCTGGGTTGAAAACGGAAAAAGGGCAAAATAAATTAGAAATATCAGACCTATATTTATAAATTTGATACCAAATGAAAGGGGTGATTTTTCTGAATCCAGGGGTGCAAACAGTTTTTCGATGCGACAATTAGATTTTTAAAAAATAACTAAAGTGTGAAATTTAAGTGGCAACGGAAAAACGGAAAAAGGGGAAAATAAATTAGAAATATAGGACCTATCATTACAAATTCAGTACCAAATGAAAGAGGTGATTTTTCTGAATCCTGGGGTGTAAACAGTTTTTCGATACGACAATTAGATTTTTTAAAATTAACTAAAGTATGAAACTTAGATGGCAACACTTCATTTCAATCTTTTCATAATTTGTAGTGAAAATCACGCGAATACAAAAGTCTTTAACTTAAAAATTTATTTTTATATTTCATTTTTTCATTCAAAGCATTTTAGTGAAAAGATATTTATGGCGCATCCGCAGGCGTTTTTTACCCACAATTTAAACACTAATTATAATTTTGAAAATTTCTATAGATATAATTTCAAGTTGGGTGAAGACCTAAATTTCTGCCAAGTGCCGTTGAATTCCGTCCAGCCATTCTCGAGTGATGCCCGGACAAACGTGTTTCAGTCTTTTACCCCCTAGGGGGGAACGGGGGGGAATTTCCGAAAAGTTGATAGATATAATTTTAAGTTGGGTGAAGACCTAAATTCCTGCCAAGCGTCGTTGAATTCCGTCCAGCCGTTCCCGAGTGATGCCCGGACAAAAAAAGCGACATTCGGACACGACATACACACAGACACACACACACACACACACACACACAGGCAAAATTTTCTGAAGTCATTTTCGGCTTTCATGGGGTGTGAAACGTGAAGATATCGCAAAATTTTTCGATTCCGACAAATTTACAGACAAAACTCTGATTTTATTAATATAGACTAGCAGGCTTTGCCCGCTTCGCTGGACATTAAACTTAAATGAGTTGTCAAAATCCCATATCTTTATTAATAACCCAAGTTCTCGCTGTGATTGGTAGAGGTTTTCTCGCTCGCAAAGTGAGGAGTCTAGGTCTCCACTGTCTTCGGCACAACTTACCCACTTCTTACTTCCCCTTCCTCAGCGGGTGAGTTCGAAGTTTTGCAAAATCACACTAATGTACATAATGCGTACACTTAATCAATATACAGTCTGGGTCCCCACTGCCTTAGGCACAACTTACCCACTTGTTACTTCCCCTTCCTCAGTGGGTGAGTTCGAAGTTTTGCAAAATCCCACTAACGTACATAATGCGTAACTTCATAGTATAAACCCACAACGATATTTGGCGATTTTTTTTGTTGGCGATTATGGCTAAATCATAAATCTAAAAATCATAAATCATATATGATAAATGATAAAATCATAATCTAAATCATAAATCCAAAATAAACAAAATATTAGGCTGCCATATTATATCGCAAACAGTCCAGAACGACATCGTTATCCTTCAAAACAACGCCAAAGAAAAATCGCCAAATTCAGCTGTGGGGTTATACAGAAGTTATACCGTTTATTGCCCTCCGACTCCGAGAAGGGGGGGGGGGAGATTTCGAATTTCGTGAAATCCAGTTACAATAAGTGCCGGATGCAAACAAACAATTTACGCACCAAATTTCGTGACCACAGAAGTCTTTAATAGAAAATATAAGTAAATAAGTACAAAATGCACAGCTTTAGTATGGGAACCCTTTGGTGACTTTAAATATTTTAAGCCATTTTTGCGATGAACTTAATTGGCTATCTCAATTGTGCAATCAAAGATCTTGGCGAGAAACGTTACTTCGGTTCCGAATTTCAAATTTTGCCAAAGGGATCCAATACTAAAGCTGTTCCATATCGATTCTAGGTTGAAAACGGAAAAAGGGTAAAATAAATTAGAAATATCAGACCTATATTTATAAATTTGGTACCAAATGAAGGAGGCGATTTTTCTGAATCCAGGGGTGCAAACAGTTTTTCGATGCGACAATTAGATATTAAAAAAATAACTAAAGTATGAAATTTAAGTGGCAACGGAAAAACGGAAAAAGGAGAAAATAAATTAGAAGTATCAGAACTATCGTTACAAATTCAATACCAAATTAAAGAGATGATTTTTCTGAATCCTGGGGTGTAAACAGTTTTTCGATACGACAATTAGATGTTTTAAAATTAACTAAAGTATGAAACTCAGATGGCAAAACTTCATTTAAATCTTTTTTATAATTTGTAGTGAAAATCACGCGAATACAAAAGTCTTTAACTTAAAAATTTATTTTTGCATTTCATTTTTTCATTCAAAGCATTTTAGTGAAAAAATATTTATGGCGCATGCGCAGGCGTGTTTTACCCACAATTTAAACACTAATCAGAATTTTGAAAATTTCTATAGATATAATTTTAAGTTGGGTGAAGACCTAAGTTTCTGCCAAGCGCCGTTGAATTCCGTCCAGCCGTTCTCGAGTGATGCCCGGACAAACGTGTTTCAGTCTTTTACCCCCTAGGGGGGAACGGGGGGGAATTTCCGAAAAGTTGATAGATATAATTTTAAGTTGGGTGAAGACCTAAATTCCTGCCAAGCGTCGTTGAATTCCGTCCAGCCGTTCCCGAGTGATGCCCGGACAAAAAAAGCGACATTCGGACACGATGACATACACACAGACACACACACACACACACACACACAGGCAAAATTTTCTGAAGTCATTTTCGGCTTTCATGGGGTGTGAAACGTGAAGATATCGCAAAATTTTTCGATTCCGACAAATTTACAGACAAAACTCTGATTTTATTAATATAGATAATATATCAAGCAAATTTTTCTGATTTAAGCTCAGATTTTTCCCCAAATGAAGGCAATTTTTGAAAAAAAATGCCCAAATAACAATAAAGCTATTGAAAGTCTCTAGTCGTATGGATAAATCATTATGTTGCCAACATTGACAGAAAGTTGAAGAACTCCCCAGATTTGTCCTCAAAAATTTTAGAATTCCCCAAAAAAGTCCCCACAAACATATGGTCCCCAAAATTGTCCCCAGAAGCCTCAAAAATCCCCAAAATGGGGACAAAATCCCCAATCTGGCATCACTGCTTCTAATGGTACTGAAAGATCTTTGGCCTGACGGCAGTGATGCCAGATGGTCGAAAATTATTTCCCCAAACAGGTCTTCAAATTTCCCCAAATCAGGGTTTTTTTTTTCGAAAAAATCCCCAACTTGATTTCTACTAAAAAGGAAAAATAAAAAAAATTTCACATCAAGCATATTTAAGTGGATTTAAGCTCAGATTTTTAACCCAAATGAAGGCAATTTTTGAAAAAAATCCCCTAATGACAATAAAGCTATTGAAAATCGCTGGTCGTAGGGATAAATCATTACGTTGCCAACATTGACAGAAAGTTGAAGAACTCCCCAGATTTGTCCCCAAAAATTTAAGAATTCCCCCAAAAAGTCCCCACAAACATTTGGTCCCCAAAATTGTCCCCAGAAGCCTCAAAATCCCCCAAAATGGGGACAAAATCCCCAATCTGGCATCACTACCTGACGGGGGTTTTCTTAAGAATTCGTGTGGCGCTCAACGTGTTAATCGATTTTTAAAGTATGATAAATTAGTGTATGCTTTTAAAGAGAAGTGGTATAAGGAAAATACGCATGCTCTTATGATAAATTAGTGCTCTTATGATAATTTATGCTCTTATTAATCACAATCATATTATTAATCATCTCATTATGATAATTTATGCTATTACGATAATTTATGCTCTCATGATAAATTAGTATATGCTTTTAAAGAAAAGTGGTATAAGGAAAATCCGCATTTAGAATGCTTTCTTTGTTTAACAAGGCAAGTATGCACACAATGTTTAAATATTTTTCTGCGTGAATAAAACGCATTTTTTGTGGTTTATTACTGATATTTAATTTCCTGGTTTGACCCTTTTAATCATATATTTCTAACATTTTAGGTATGAAAAGTATAATTATAGTATTTTATTTTTCTTCTAAAGAGGTAAAGAAAACCATGCATTATATAGGATAAATCATTTGATTCTGTAATGCTTTAAGTCTTGAACTTTCTATGCATAGTTAGTACAGTATTTATTTTTAAAATGAACTTTATTTTATCTCAGAAACTCTTCCAAGTAGAGCTAATCCATAGAATTTTCTATCAAGTTATACGAACAATGTCACTTGCGGTGGACTATGTAATTCGTGTCACATGGACGTTCGATTAGACAAACAAGTATGGCAGTCTTTGGAATGTTCTTATATAAAATACAATAAACAAACAAATGAATTGTAACGATGGTTGTAGATAGCCGTTGGTTGTTGAAGTTAAATTTGAAAAACAGCTTTAAAATTCTTGCGAAGTATGCCGTCAATAACACAGCGATCGTTAATCCAGGCAATTTTTGTAGATAATCACGAAAAATTTTATTAAACATTTTATTTGATGTATTACTCTTTATAAAGTTATTATTATTGGAAAATTATAATTGAAAGAATTTTAATGAAATTGGAGTGGGAGCCCAAAACGTCGACTTCTCAGGTCAAGTCATAATAATGAAGTGACGCTCCTATTTCTTGATTAATTTTGCCAAAGCTCTAATCGAAACCAAATTCAAAATAGTAGAGAAAAAATGGTTGTAATTGTGTTACGTATAAACACATACAATTTTTGAAAAGGTTACCACATAATTATAATTCCAACGGACCTCACTAAAAGCCAACATTCGCCACGAGAACCCGGAACTTTTAAGCAAAATTAACGTACCATGTTATAAGACAAGGCATGCACTCATGGCGAAAAACTGCATTTTTTTTTTTTTTTTCAAGATGAAAAGAAACCGAATTAGAAAAAGTCATAACATGCTCTTGTAGATTTGCATTACGTTAAAGAACGAATAATAGATGATGAAAGGTTTCGATAGAGTTGCAATTAGCAAAAGATACATATGTGGGAAGAGGGGGGGGGGTGTATAAAAATTTAAAGAACATATTGTATGTGAATTTAAGTTGTAATTTAGAGGTCATAAAAATGGGTCTGTTACTTGAAAACTTTTTTTTTTTTTTTTTTTTTTTTTACTATACTATATTTAGAATATGTGATAATCGACATCACATGAATAAATTATACAAATACATCTTTTAACACGTTTAGAATTTACTAATATAACATACATTTCTATTTTCATGCATAGGAAAAAAGTACCTTGAAAGTGCTTTACTATTTTTGTTTAATAACAATATGCTTAATTTCAATCTCAAATAACCTCCATGGAAGAAACTTTGGGAAAAGGATTAGTTGGGGAATGTCTTATATAATTTCACAATTTCAATTTATATTCATTTATATCAAAAAGAAGTAATAATGATAATAATAATAATATAAAAAAACTAACTAAAAGTGGCTTAACTTTATCTTGCACAGCGGTTAAAAATTGTCTCAAGGAATTTACATTAACTTTCTCAGCAATTTATATTACCAATATTCCAATTTCCTTTGAAAATAATTGATTTTAGTTGCTATTGCCGCTAATATATATTATTACAATATAAAGCAATAACTTTACTTGAAAAAAAAAAAAAAAAACAACTACTGGATATTACAAGAGACAAGAGTGTGATATCCAAGTATCTCGTATTTTAAAACATTTTAATGATTTCGGTAGATAATTTATGTATATGTATGATATTTTTTTAATATTCAAAATTATTTTATTTCCAAAAATCTTAATTACTTTGTTTATTAATTTTAATAAATATTAATATTAACGACAGTAAAGCGCCGTTTATACGTCCTTTTAGTTAAGTCCCGATTCGTTTTAATGCAAAAGTTCTTCGTTTATACGCCGCTAATATCGGTTATACGTCTTTTCCACTTTACTAAAATTCGCAAAATTTCTCGACCCGTTATCATTTCTCATTCTAAATAAGACGGATTTTTCCTAAGAAGCATCTTCAACAGAGGAACACAGGAAAAATCGAAGAATACTGATCAAAGGATCAATTGAATTCACAGAAAAATTTTTAATACTCATAGAGAAGCAGCAAATCAGACGAACATTAAAGATTTTCAATGTTATTAAAGAACTATCTTTATGGACGTAAATCGTATGCTTATTATTAAAGATACGCAATACATATAATTAATATTCAAAATGTGTTCTTAAGAAATGTAATATAATACTCAATATATAGTATATGTAATTAGCACCCAGTCATGCATTAATAGTATGATTTTTCTCACTTTTTGCAATAAATCTTCTTTTTTTTTTTTTCATTAATTATTGTCTTAAATAAATAAATAAAGTATAATACACGTGTACTAACTTAAGAAACTTTACTAATTAGTATTTTCACATAAATTTTGCTTTAGTGTCATTAAATATGTAGTAATCAAAGTGATATTATTAAAATTTCGACTATACTTCTTTTCATTTATACGTCCTTTTACGTCAGTCCCTTGAAAGACGGATAAACGGTGCTTTACTGTAATTAATATTAATATAAAATTCATTTTAATATAATAATAATAATAATAATAATAATAATAGTAATAATTTAAAAACACAGAATTTTATTTTCCTGAAAAACACTATCTGACTTATTTTAAAACATTTTTTTTTAAGATTAAAAATTATTTTAAAGATGATTACCCCTTGCAAATGGTTCAATAAAATTTAGTCTCGAATTTGTGCTTCTGTCCATGCTGGAATTATTGCGCTTCACTGTAGACCACTGTAAAATATCATCATTTATTTGAAGAGAAAGAGCCGAAGCTGTGTAGATGTGAGATGTGACATAATAAACGCCTAGCATATGGTTTTAATACCATTTATCTAGCGAACTCGTTAATTGAATTTTATGAACTACATATCATTTAAAACACCTTTTTTCATTATAAGGGTTTAGCTTCCCTCCTGTATCAATTTACTGTAAGAAGCGGCACCTCTCCCTGTCATAAAACACTTTCAGCTTGTCACTTTGGGATTTTAAATCTTCTCTTTTATATTTATATATTTTTTTCCTTGAAACTTACGTCTAACCTGCCCTCTTACACCGTATAAAACAACTCAAATACCTGCCATGGCTCCAAAAATATTCCCCCGAAAGAAAAAAAAAATATAAATATAAAAAAATCTTAACAAAGGTCACCTTCGATTCGTGCCTTGCTTTGCTCGAGAATATTGTTAGATCGTCGGGTGGTCTCTTTCACGATGGCAGGAGGAAGGTTCCTACAGGTGAACCATGCCCCCCCCCCCCTCCTTCATCTTCGTATTCTGAAATGCTAAGTACAGGTGTTAGTTTGCGTAGCTTGTTTGTAGATTTTTTTTAGGGGGGGGGCGCGTTTATACATATATACTTGATTTTTAAGGAAAAAAAGGAGGAGGGTAAAGTCATGTTGTTAAAAGATTTGGGGAGTACCTGCTATGTAAAAGGGGTCATATAAATTATTTAGCTTCTTCTGTCCAAAGATGCAGGGATGGAGAAAGAAGATGAGGAAAAGGGTCACGAGGTCATAATCTTTCTCTTTCCGATTTTTCTCAATAGTGGAAAAACCAATCGAACTGCATATTACTTTGTTTTGAGAGGAATGTATGTAATTTTATTTTTTAAAGCTGCATAATTTTGCAATTAAAAAAATAAAGAAAAAATGTTTAAAGAAATTAAACTAGTGCCAAACTAATTATATTCATAAAATTTCTTCAAAATTAAAAAAAAAAAAAAAAAAAAAAAAAAAACTCATATTGGTAGACATGCAATATTTTTTTTACAGAATTGGTAACCTCGGTTTTAAAAATTAGTCATCTATGAACAGTGATAATTATAAAAATAAAAAATAAATATATGCATACATACATATGTATATGTATATATATATATCAGTTCTATTTTTTTGTGTTGGTATTGTTTTGTATCTATTAATTGCTAAATTTTAGGATTAAATTTTACTACGATATCTACCATTTATAATATATATAGTTTATTCTCTCATTGCTTGTTTGAATCTTTTCTTTTGGGTTTCATGCCGTTTTAAAGCACAGGCAACATTATTTTAATAGCAGCTATCTAGGAATAAAATTAAGGTAAATTTGAAATCAAATTAAATTTAAAAAAATCAATAAGTAAAATTTATTGTTTCAAAAATCAAAAAGAAAATTAGGGCCGCGGTAGCCCAGTCAGTAGAGCGCCGGCCTCGTAATTGGAAGATTGCGGGTTCGGTACTCGAGCCGGCCAAAGACCGTCGTGTGCACTAATGGTGGCTGGTGCACGTAAAATCTGTCGTGACCGCAATGTCCTCCATGTTCCCATCAAAAATTATACCTCTGGGGGTCACCGAAGCGGGAGAGCCATCCCTTCCGTGGAGGATCAAAATTGCGATGGCATGTCTCCGGGCCACCTCTAGGGGTGTGTCCCAGACCGTCGCCAATTGCCCATCTGCGCAGCATTAATGCGACGTAAAACCCAGCCATCCATCCATTTAAAAAGAAAATTAAATGTTTCAGTAATTAACAGTTAGTTCACAGGTAATTTTAATTTGAAGAAATATTTTTCTTATTGGTCTATGTGGTTTCAGTGGTCTTAAATCTGCTCCTCAACTTTCACTAAGTTTAAATATATATATATATATATATATATATTAATATATATATTTCAGAATGTTAATACTTTTTTTGAGTAGTATAAAATATTACTACTAGGATTAAAAGACAAACACAGAGAGAGAGATGGAAAGAGAAAGAAGGGGGAGAGAGAATGCGTTTTCAAATGTAGGCGACAGAAAGATAGAAATTATAAGCTTTTGAATGTATATCTTATTGGACAGTTAAGCATCAAAGTTTTCGTGAGATTCCATACTATTTCCAAAACAGGAATTTTCATAATGCACGTTTGCACGAAATTGAGCCTTAATCTCCCATGTTAAGAAAACCTTAAATTTCAAATAGCTTATAAAAGCTTTGAAATCAACAGTTTTCATGTTAATATCATAAATAATATTTTTAAACTGATCTGATACCTTTACGACGAAAACAGTCGTCGTAATAAATGTTTATGCAGATTTTTGCCTTATTCTTCCATGCTAAGAAAGTCTTAGATTTTAAATAATGAGCAAAATTTTCAAATAATGTTGTTGAAATTCGATAGTATTCTTGTTAGTGCCATAAGTGGTATTTTAAAACTAGTCCGATTTCCTTGAGATAATTCGTTCACGAGATAGTGTGCACACAGACAAAGAAACACAACGCTACAAACGGACATCCTATTAGATTTTGTAATTTTTGGATTCTTTAAACCTCAAAACATGTAAAAACATCTAAAAACCGAGGTCGAAAATTTTTTAAGAATGCCTAAGCTTCCCATATCTTAGAATACAGTATTAGTAGGGTGGGGAACTAATAATTTCTGTTCCACTTGTTTCTATTGAAGCGTACTCCCCCCTAGATATCGATCCCTCTTGCTGGACAATACGTCCCCTGCTACTTTCAGGAAATTCGGACATGATTAGGGAACAAATTCCTTGATCTAACGTCTGTACTGCGGTAGAATACACTTTTCTTCTTCGCATACCTTTCTTAAAAAGTCACCTGTAGATTATCTCCCTAGGAATTCGGCAGTATAATATGTTCTGGTATCTGTATGATATAAAAGAAGAACAAGACTATCTACAGAAATCCAGATTTAGAATTTATCTTTTCATAAGGATTACATACCATTTTTATTTTTATGTTTTCGGTTTTCATTTATTTATTTATGCATTTATTATTATTATTATTTATTTATTTGTTTATTTTATTTTATTTTATTTATTTATTTTTTGAGGGGGGGGGGGAGTATTTTCTTGGTAGTTCCGTGGAAATGTAATGGTTTTTCTAAATTTTAAGCAACCGATGTTTTGCTTTGTTCTTCTTCGCATAACTCTAAAACAAATGAAGATACAAACATGGAATCTGGATGATTTGTTAGTTATTAAATACTTAATCGAGTTTTCTATTATTTTGACATCGGAAAAAGATAAATGAATAGATATTGAATTATTTTTTTCGAAAAGCACATTTTTAAAGGATTAAAAAAAAAAATGCAAAAACTTTAGAAAAGGCGATTAAATAACTAATGATATTCAGGGTGGTATTAGAGAAAGGAGAGGATGAACATAGCCTCAAAAATTAAATTAAAACCTTTCATCTTGTTTCTTCTTTTCCTTTTTCTTTTCTCCTTTCCTTTTCATTATTTTTTTTTCTTATGTTTTAATTTCTTTTTCTTCTTCTTCTTCTTCTTTTTTTTTTTTGTGAGGGGGGGGGGGGGAGGGAATTGAATTGAATTATTAATAACAACAATAATAATAACTAATATACATGCAATAATTTTGGGTATGGCGTTTCTTTTAAAAGTATTTATGAATTGCTTTATTATTATAGTAATTTTCATAATTTAAACATTATTAGTTTTATTTTTTATGTTCATTAAAGAAGCAAAGAAAAAATGAGTGAAAGAAGAATATTCTAATTGTTATTTAACATTATTTTTTACTTAGTTTTCTTTTCTAAAATCAAGTAAAATTTTATTATTATTACTATTATTATTATTACTGAATAACATACTTTTGAGAAAAATAAGTTCAAAATTAAATAAAAATCATTTAAAAAGGGTATACCCCATGTCATAGTCATATAAAATACAATTAAAGGTTTGATAAAAAGAATGGCATCCAAATTTAATGTTATTGTGTTCATTTGTTTAAGGATTATGCGCAAAAGAAAAAGAAAAGGGGGAAAAATCAGGTCGCCCCTTTCATTCCAGTTGGAATCACACCATTTAAATTTTTCTTTTCTTAACATGTAAAACTCTCACTGATTCAAAATGAGAAATATTATAATCTGTATTCATTTTCCTACCTAAAACAATATATTGTAGATGGTTTCACTCTCCCCGTTGATGAATGAAAGAATGTTACTTTATTTTGATAATAATATCGGAATTTTGATAATAATATCGGAATCAGTTTCATTTCTTAGACAATTTAAGAGAATCAACTGCTTGAAATATTTTTTATTTTATTTTTTGATATTTATCATTTACATTTTAGTTAATTGTAGCATGTATTTATTTCAAAATGTTAATATTTTTATTAATTGAAAAGTTGCGATTTTAAGCGGCATCAGGGGTCATACTCAAGTAGAAATAAACACTTTGCTTTGTTAACTATATTAATACATATTCTGCTATTACTCCTATTTTCAAAAATTATTTTTATACATATTTCTTAAATTTTTGAAACATATTTATGGCTAAATATAAGATTTATTGTTTTGTGAATGAAACAAATTGGGAATAAAAGGGTAAGTTTTTGAAATTCTGTGTATTTTTGCGTTCTAAAAAATAAATATTTATGTATCTGCATGGATGCCTTCTGAGCACTAACTTGTATAAAGCTGATTAGAATATTACAAAATTTGAACATGTTATTGAAACAATCACCAGTCTGTTCTATTTTGAACATTGTTGCAAAAGGTTTAAACTCTTTCCCGCATGAAACGTTCTCTTGCAGTGAAAGTAGATTTACAGTTAAAGAGGAAACAACGCGCGCTCTTTTCTCTTCCATTGAGGTCAATCTTGATGACAAACGTGACGTCTTGATGACGAATTTGGAGAGTTAGCGACAAAATAGGACGAGAAACGGTAGTTTAGAGTTGCCAAAATTTTCAAACTCTATCTTCAGTAGGCGCAGCACCTAAAAATTAAATTGGAAATATGTTTCTAAAACTCTTGGTTTAAGAGATAATTTCTGAAACATCTGTTTTAAATTCCTCGGTATATATAGTTGGGAGCAGTGGCGGCTCGTGCAAATCGTATGATATGTAATTTAACATTAATACTATTCATTATTCAAACATGAAAACAAATATTATTAAAGTGGGATGTAAATATAAAATTTTAGAAAAAAAAAATGGCGAATCTTAAATTTAACTTTATGGAAAAAACTGCATAAAATTATCTCAAATATTGAAGTTTTATAACTACAACTGCAAAGTTCTGCAATGTTAAAATTCTGCAATCAAAATTTAAATATCTGGAAGATGGTAGACGGGAATTGCCAAGTTCGATACCAGGTCGTTTTCGTCGCCATATACATTTGGAGTTTTCCATGGTTTTCTCCGAAACTCCCATAAATAAGAGCTATGTAATACTTAGAAAGATTCTCTACAGAATGTACACCACTCAGGTATAGAACCTCTTTCAGTCAACTGGCTTTAACCCTAACACTACACACCATTAAGAGCGGACAATACCTAATCTCGCCGGCAGCCTTCGCCCATGCTATTCTATGGGAAAATTTGTTGCTACAATTACACATTACCTAATGAATATTTTTAAATTCTGTTTTCGCAGCCAGAAAATTCATAACCGTTAAATGAGTACTCATTTTTGAAAAATTCATTTTTTTTAATTTTTACATTTTAATTTTGAGTTCACAAATGCGATTTTTCACAAAATGCATTTTTCTCATTTTCTAATCGCAAAATGAAATACTAAAATTTTAAAAAATCAATTTTTGGAAAAGAAGTACTAATTTAACGCTTATGAATTTTCTAAATGTGAAAACAGAATTGAAAAATATTCATTAGGTAATGAGTAATTGTGTAAACAAATTTTCCCATAGAATAACATGGGCGAAGGCTGCCGGCGAGATTAGGTATTGTCCGCTCTTAAAATTTAAACTCAAATCTCTCAGCGTGTAATAATATTTAGCTTGTACGAATTATATCCCTAAATCTTTTAATTATAGAATTTCAAATGCTATATTCATGTTTCTTATCTTAAAAAATAAATAAAATAGACCTTAACCAATCTGTAAGACGTTATATTGAAATTTAGAAAGTCATGACTAATGTAATGTGGATACATATTAAAAAACACCATGTTTCTCACATTAAGGGCCCTCTTCACTCACCGCCGCCGGAAGCCCGAGCCAATGTTTTTCTATGGGGAAATTTTCTTTACAAATAACTTATTAACTAATACATATTTTTAAATTCTATTTTCACATTCTGAAAGTTCCCAGCTGTTAAATTGACGCACCTTTTTAAAAAAAATATTTTTTTAATTTTTTATATTTTATTTTGAAGCTGCAAAATACGAATTTTCCATATGTGAAATTTTTTCATTTTGCAATTTCGAAATAAAATATTAAAAATTAAAAAAATACATTTTTAAAAAAGGTCCGTCAATTTAACAGTTGGGAATTTTCTGAATGTGAAAACAGAATTTAAAAATATGCATTAGTTAATAAGTTATTTGTAAAGAAAATTTCCCCATAGAAAAACATTGGCTCGGGCGTTAGGCAACGGTGAGTGAAGAGGGCCGTTAAGAGCTTAATTTTAGATAATTTCAATTGAATGCCCACTGGCCCTTAATGACGGTCCGCCACTGGTTGGGAGGGCTGTTGAAATATATTTTAAAAATAAATAGAGAAGTATACTTGCATTTGCTATGTATACAATAATTATTTGTCCCTATCTTTTTCTTTCATGAAATTTATGAAACTCAATGTACAACTAATTTACTATTCTAGCTTTTGTATATACTGTGCTCATTAGCTTCATGCTGATAAAAAGCTCTATTATTGAAATTAATAAGGTTATTTAATAAGAAAAAATTCCCTAAACCATAATCCACTTTGATACGTCTTATCTAAATGTATTATTTTTTGAATACATAAAATAAAATTATTAAAATTATTCAATATAATTAGTCTTACTACATTTAATTACATAATAAAGTTTTATTTATTTATTTATTTTTTAATTAATTAATTGTTATTTTTATTTATTTATTTATTCATTTTTTTTTTTTAATATAATATTTATTTATTATTTAGTTTCTTTTCCTTTCCTTTCCTTTCCTTAAAAAAAAAAAAAAAAAAAAAAAATTCAAATGAAGTAGATTAATCTAACTTATTAGATTTACCATTCTGATATATTGATTCTACGCAACAAACTTTTATTAATATATTAATAAATAAATTTTAAATAAGTCATAATTCAATAGTGCCGTTTTCTTTTACTACAGGAATCTTTTTTTTTTTTTTTTTTTCTCCTTTCTTTTATCAGATTAACTCGTTTAGTTTCTTTTTCATTTTTACATTAAACCTACAAAAAATACAGTTTAACTATATTTTAATGAGATTTTGTGATTAAGATAATATTTTTAAATTATCATTCGCATTCCATTTTCATATTATTATTATTATTATTAAATAATTCTTTATATGCTTTCAATTATGAAGTCAACTTTCTAAATTGCTAAATACAACTAACTCTCATAAAATGTTGTTTTTGCGGGGTTCCATGAGTTTTTCACTTGTTATTATATTTTTCTGGTAATTTCCCATTACATATTTATTTATTTATTTAATTTTGCAAATTTATTTTTCATTTCAATACCAAGATAGGTCGTTTCCCACAATTTTTAGCTTATATGGTTGCTATGGAGTGAAAACTTGTGTTTTCTGCCCTACTGAAAAATGAACGTCCCTGAACAAATATTTGAGCTTTTCGGTGATTTTCATAGTTTCAATAATGTCTCATTTTTTATTTTTATTTTATTTATTTAATGCTATCATCTGGATATTTATTTTATTTTATTTTATTTTTTATGTTATTTTATTACTTTTTAATCAATTTTTTATTTATCACGTGGGTATTCAATATTCTGTTAGTTTCTTATCAAGTGAGTATTTTTATTTTTTTTGTTAAGAAAAAAAAAACTGTTAAGAAGTATGTTTATTTCTGGTTCTTGTTGGTATATTTAACATTTGAAGTACTGTTTTCTTGCATTCTGCAGCATTTTCGCATAGTGTATTCAATATTCTTTTAGTTTCTTATCAAGTGAGTATTTCTTTTTGTTCATTAAAAAGAAAAAAAAAATGTATTAATAAGTATCTTTATTTCTGATTCTTGTTGATATATTTGACATTTGAAGTACTGTTTTCTTGCATTCGGCAAAATTCTTAATTTTATTCCATTTTATTATTATTATTATTTATTTTATTTTATTTATTTATTTATTTTATTTATTTATTTAATTTAATTTATTTATTTTATTTATTATTATTATTTATTTATTTGGGGGGGGGGGGTATTTAAAAGGGGAAAAAATCTGTAATAAGTATCTTTATTTCTCGTTCTTGTTGATAGATTTGACATTTGAAGTACTGTTTTCTTGCTTTCTGCAATATTTTTTACATTGTGTATTCAATATTCTTTTAGTTTCTTCTCAAGTAAGTATTTTTTTTTTTTTTTGTTCATTAAAGGGGGAAAAAAAATCTGTAATAAGTATCTTTATTTCTGGATCTTGTTGATATATTTGACAATTGAAGTACTATTTTCTTGCATTCTGCTTAATGCTTTTAAAAGTGTGGTTGAACGACAAATATGTGATAATTTACAAACAAGTTATTGATCTTTTTTTTTTTTTTTTTCATTTTTAACAAAAGAAAAACAGAAATGGGAAAAAATGCATTTTTTCATATGTTATCGGTAGACAAAAAAATTGACTTTTTTTTTATGTTTACAATTATATTTCTATAACATGAAAATTGTTTTCATATCATGTGAAATAATTTTAATAAATAATAATAGGCACTGTGTTGTTGGGTTAGGTGCATGACTTCCTTATTCCAGGATTCTCATCCAGGAATCCCAATTTACTTAGAAATCCCGCATGAGGCTATTGATCTATACAGATGTCCGAACAAATCCTTTCTTCCAGTTAATAAATAACTAAATAAATGAATTTAATAAATAATTTTACTATGTGAATTTGTAAAAAAAAAAAAAAAAAAAAAAAAAGAAAGAAGATTGTTTTTTGATGGGCACAACATATTAATTTCTTTATGTTTTGGGCCAAATGTTAAATATAAGACAAGACCTAAAACTACAATTTATTTTTAAATTTTTGTTTATTTATTTTTTAAATAATTATTTTAGATATTTAAACAGGCTCATTTCTCACACTGTAAAAAATAGGTTCATAAAAATGAGTATATATTGTCTGAAAATAGCCCCGAAACAATATATATTTAAATTTGAAAACCCATGTACTCATTTTTGAGTACATTGACATGTCAAACATGGGGATACTGGGATTATTATTGGTCAACTCCATTTTTGAGCATGTCAATATACTCAAAAATGAGTACATGGGTTTTCAAAAGTATATATTGTTTCGGGGCTATTTTGCGACAATATATACTCATTTTTATGAACCTATTTTTTACAGTGCAAGAGCTACACTTTTACGAATTTATATTATAAAACAGGTCTGTCCAACCCGAAACACTTGACGGGCCGCGTTGGGAATCTATTTTACACAGGCTGGCCTGTATAAATGTATGAACCCTATACATATAGTAACCTTTTTTCTGGTAGGCTCGTGAGGATTTAAAGCAGAAAATATGTAAATTAAATAAATCTTTATTCTTAAAAAAAAAAAAAAAAAACTATAAAACAGTCAAAAACCTATGATTATACTTTCATAAGTATAATAGTAAGAATCAGTTATTGATCTGATAATATTTTATTAACATCAATGAGCGCGATATTTTTTATTTATTAGTTATCTTAGTTAGTTATCTTTTTCTTATCGCGATATTTTTTCTTTATTAGTTATCTTTATTAGTGCTAGAGGCCTATTTCAGTCGGTACAGTTGTCGAATTTTTATACGTCACTCTTAATAGTGCTAAGGGCCTATTTCAGTCGGTTTATTGAATGGGGATTTATTGAATGAAGTCCCCCCACGGCACAACTTTGACATGAGTCCTCCCCCAGGCCCAACTTTGACATGAGTCCCCCCCAAGGTACCCCTATTTCAGTCGGTACAGCGTTGTCGAATTTTTATACGTCACTCTTAATAGTGCTAAGGGCCTATTTCAGTCGGTTTATTGAATGGGGATTTATTGAATGAAGTCTCCCCAAGGCACAACTCTGACATGAGTCCCCCCCCCCCAGGCCCAACTTTGACATGAGTCCCCCCAAGGCCCAACTTTGACATGAGTCCCCCCCAAGGCACACCTCCCCCTCATTGGGAAAAAGAGAAAAAACGTTGTTTTGCGGCTATAAGACAGTTTGGACTTCCAACGTTATTTGTTACAGTATCTGCAGCTGAAACATATTGGTTTGATTTAATGAAAACTTTATCATGGAATTTAGATCGTCACGAATTAACTAAAGAAGAATATGTCGATATTAACAAGTTTAGCAGTAGGCCTCTGGCACTAAATTAAAATCTGTCAATGTCAGATTTTCATGTTTTAAATTAAATAATGAAATAATGTCGTGTCTGTATAATTATTAGTTATCTTTTTTCTTTATTAGATATTTTTCTTTATTCTTAAGATGTTTTAACCGAACATGTCAAATTAGAAATATTTGAATTCTGTCGTGGGCCGCAAAACCTTACACGGCGGACCACATGCGGGCCGAGAGCCGAGAGTTGGCCAGCCCTGTTATAAAACACGCAGGCCCTGATTACCCAATAGGCACGAGAAGCACGTGCTTCCCCTGGAAATTTTTGAAAAGGCCCCAAATTAGCAAAAAATGGGCTCCGAATTGTAAGCTTGTGGTCTAAAAGCATTTTCCGAATCTAAAAAGTCACAGTACACCTGACTGCACAACTATCATTTCTAGATTATATAAGAAATATGCTAATGAGCTTTTAAACATTCATTTATGGTGGAATAATTTCATATATTGTGGTGAATATAGGTTGCACCAGTTTATATTTTGGTATAAAAATTAAGTGAATTTACTTGTCTACATATTAAGCGAATTTACTTGTCCTCCATTCCAGGTAACTTCGAAATTGAATGAAAAATTTATAATTTTTTTCGAGATGTTTGTATGAGTCTTTAGACCAAGCAGTCACTGGGTGTCCCCAAATGGATTTGTGCTTCCCCTCAGTTGTAAGGTTAATCGGGCCCTGAAAACACGATCAAAAAATAAGGTAAGATTTGAACATGCTAGCTAATTAAAGGTTCAATAGCGACAGAATAAAATGCTTCATTGAATAATTATTCAGTAAATTGTAAATAAAAGATGTCAGAACTGAAACCTCTAGAATTCAGTGTTATCAAACCTTCTTCAAGAAGTAAATTTACCGGGTAAATAACTGTAATAAATGGCAACTTTATCTGCGCTACTCAGAAGAAAACCTCGACCACGCAGGCTCTCTCCAGTGTGTGGGCCTCTTTAGACACAGCATTTATCTGATAAACAACAGTCGAAATCATGGGTGAGTATTTGGCGTGACCTGCCTTATCGATAGCGTACAACGTACTTCAACTGATAAGTCTGAAACGGCTTTAAAGTAGAGCTACTTCACCGAAAATAATGCACTTGGCATCTTCAGTTTCACATGATGAAGCTGGAGAGGAGAAATACTTTTCTTTAACGTTTGTGCAATAGTTTCATTTTTTTTTTTTTTTTTTTTTTTAAATTTGTTGAAGAACTTTAATGAATATCTATATATAATTTATTTTTATTTTTATTACCATGTTTTTATTAACTTCAATTCTTGTTTGTTTGTTTGTCCGGTACAAATCTTGCAATGGATTTTTAACTAACTTTCCAACTAGACATTTGAAACTTTCAGAATAGCTCGGAACCCGATGACAATACAATACTTCGAAGCCCGATTTTCGAATTTTTGATTAGTTTTCTTTTAATTAGTTAAAATGTGAAAATAATAACTTCCTAATTGCTTTAAAAATAGCCATTATTAACTATAATTTAATTGTTGCAAAAAAAAAAAAAAAAAAAAAAAAAACGACTTTATTTTCTTTCGATATAAAAATAAATACATTTAATTAAACGTGAACGTTAAAAAATTGTAAAAACTTAAATTATGCATCTCACAAAAATGGACGTCATTATCACTTTAAAATTTTTTATAAACATTGATAAAGTGCTAATTTAGTTCTATAGCTATGATTCAACAGAAAATTTAAAAACATGGTATATAAAAAGTTTTTATTTTATAATTATTTTTATTTATTTTTTGTTTTAATGGGGATCAAGCACCTGAATTCAAGATCTCGATATATGGATTAAAAAAAAAAGAAAACTCGGTCATGGGGGAAAAAAAAAGTAAATAAAAAACTTTTTTTTTTGTGTGTGTGTGTGTGTGTGTGTGTGTTTACAACCTTTAGAGAATATTTACAACCTTTAGAAATATTGTTAGACTTTTATTCAAGCTCCCGATTAATGAGTAAAAAAATAGGCAGCATGGTCTAAAAAAAAAAAAAAAAAAAAAAAAACTTTATCAACTATTTGAATTTAGAATCAGCATATATTTTTTTTTGTTTTCCATATACAGTGCGTATCGAAATGATAGATCCACCCGAATTTTTCAAAATTTCGACTCTTAATTGAGAATAAGAATCACTTTTTTGGTAGAGATAATTAATCAGTAATTGTTATAATTATTTATGAAGAAATTTCTTAAAAATAAATAATTCCTTTTTATTTTAGGCAAATTCTCCTTTTCAGACCGTTTCGAAAAGATAGGTCCGCCTTCAGAAATTTTGCACAACTCACGTTTATTTCCAAAAAATTTGCAGAAATATTGTTGCTTAGTCTTACTGCGGGATTATGCTGGCTGCTGTGGAGGTATTTAAACAGATTTGAACATCACATTATAATCAAACGAAATGGGTCGTCATTGCAGTCTTCCGCTGGTTGAGCAGGGAAAAATTGATGCATTTAAAACGTGTGGGAAATCGAATAGAGAAATAGGTAAACTTTTAAACAGATCACATAATGTTGTAAACAATCATTTGCGACTTAGAAATGCTTATGGCAGTAAAAAATCATCTGGCCGCCCATCAAAAGTGACACCCCGACAAAGAAGGACTATCGTAAAAGAGTTAAAATCTGGAAATATGAGCTTATCCACTGTGGCCAGACAACAAAACCCTCCAATATGAAAATCTACAGTCCATAGAGTGGTAAAGAAGTTCGGCAATATAGTTTACGTGAAGAGGAAAGCGGCTCCGAAATTGACTAAAAAGCACAAAGAAAAGAGATTGAAATTCGCACATGAAGTGATGTCCTGGAAACAAGATTGGCATCGCATGATATTCAGTGATGAAAAGAAATTCAACCTGGATGGTCCAGATGGCTGGCAGTACTACTGGCACGATCTGCGTAACGATAGACAGATATTCTCGAAGAGGCAAGGTGGTGGTAGTTCCGTTATGGTATTTGCCGGATTCGGAGGTGCAGGAAAAACTAATATAGCATTTGAGACAATCGTTTGAATGCTGCAGGCTATAAACAGCTGCTTTAACAATATTTTCTTCCACAAGCAGAGCACATTGGGGGCCCATTCTTCATGTTCCAACAGGATAATGCTCCTGTGCACACTGCAAAGTCCACTTTCGAATGGTTTCTGGATAATGGTGTACATGTTATCGATTGGCCACCTTGCAGCCCCGACCTGAATCCGGTACAAAACATGTAGGGTATACTCGCAAGAGCGGTGTATGCCGGCGGAAGGCAGTACAACAATACTGCAGACTTGAAAAAGGCTATTTCCTCCGAATGGTCAAAAATCGAGAAAAAGTGTTTGCAAAAACTTGTAGAAACCATGCCGAATAGGATTTATGAGCTTATTCTGAAACAAGGTGGAAAAATTTCTTATTAATTCAACATTAATTTGATGCTTGGTTCCGTGGACCTATCTTTTTGAAACAGCTTTTTCATGTAATTTTTGTTTTCCTTATTATTCCTATTATTTGTATATTATTCATGTATTATTTTACATTGAATGAAGTAATGTAGTTTATAAAATAGTACTTTGTACACAATAAAACCTTTTTTTACCAACATAACTTTCGTTTTTACTGGTGGACCTATGATTTCAACACGCACTGTATGTATGTGTGGTGTGTATACTTTCGCCTAACCCTCGACTAAATATTCCTCTTTTTAAAAATTTCCTTCAAAGCTGAAAACTAATTATAAATTTGGTTCTCCCAATCTCTCCCTTTGTCTGGCTGTTTGTCTGACTGCCTTTACAGGTTCCCATTTCCATAAATACTTGAAAGTGCAAGGAAGAAATTCATTATAATATGCATAGAGGCGAATGCAGTTAAATGAATAAATTATAATTGTCCTGTAACTGACATATTCTAAAAAAAAAAAGAAGTGCTTATAAATTTAGTTAGTCTGTCTGTTCACATTCTCTTTTCTAAAAATAATCTTAGACTGTTTCGAAACTAATATACTTGATTAATGTTGAAAATAACATGTTTCTTTTTAAAAGTAGTGAAAATAGTGCTAACGACGATTTGTGCAAGAAGATCAAGTTTGTGAAAAACAATTCGGATACATCAAGATCTATGGGAGCTGTTTTTAACACTTATTTATATCTTTATACTACAATGTTAAGAACCTGGTGTTAATATGAACCAAAACTTGATACTGAAGTACCTGCAACTATCCGATGGTTTAATCTTTTACCATGATTCGATAATTTTATATTGAACCAAATATTAGTATTATGTTTTAAATAATAATAATAATAATAATAATAATCAAAATTCAACCGGGACGGGGATCGAACTGAAGACCTTCTTGTCTCAAGTCAAATACCTGGCACTGTGCCACGCTTTCTTGTCCACTAATTCTGTTTCCTTGATTTTGATTAAAAAGGCTAAATTTTAGGGTCTTATCTCGGCCTATGGATGAGTTGTCGCACAAAATTTGCAGTTTACTTTATGTTTTCGACCACGCTCACGTTTGGTTTCAATAGGAATTTTACTGATTCGTACACTGTTTAAAAAATGCAACTTTGCTGCTAGAAATTCTCTATAATTACAGAAAAATACGTTTTGTCGACGTAATTTTTTCGTAATTTACGACTTTTTTCCTCAAATTACAGAGAATTTCTGGCAGCAAAGTTGCATTTTTTTAACAGTGTACTTCCCTTGTAAGTGGATGCACGGTAGCTCCAAGTTTTGGGGCAACTTAAATTTAATCGCAAAAAGTAGAAAAAATAAAAGTGAGGTTGAACCATATTATGGTTTTGCTTATAACATTTACTCCATATAGTGGTTCATGTTTGAACTGAAATTTTTAACAATGTACGCAGAACTTAACGAGATTAATACATCGATTAAAACTTAACGAGATTAATATACATCGATAAGAAACATGTTTCCTAAATAACATGATTACCATCATGAATGACTTGCAAAGTTCACACAAAATTAATGAGATATATTATGAAATATATTTAGAATTTACTCCAAGTACTTTTTCAGATGTGTTGTATGTAAAATGTAACCTGCAGTTTTAATTGTTTTAAAATTTTATCTCCCTATAGGATGCGTATGCAGTGTCATGTTCATATACAGGGCTACACAAAATTAATTTACTTTATGTTTTCTTTTTAAAAGTAAAGCTACAAAGACCATTCTTCCGAGTTCCCTTTCGGGTCAAGGTAGCCTAGTCGATAGAGCGCCGGGCTCGTAATTGGAAGATTGCGGGTTCGGCACTCGTGTACACTAATGGTGGCTGTGCACGTAAAATCTGTCGTGGCTGCAATGTCCTCCATGTTCCCATCAAAATTGTAACTCTGGGGGTCACCGAAGCGGGGGAGCCATCCCCTCCGTGGAGGATCAAAATTATGATGGAATGTCTCCGGACCACCTCTAAGGATGAGTCCCAGACTGTCGCCAATTGCCCATCTGCGCAGCACTAGTGCGACGTAAAACCCAATCAATCAACCAACTGAGTCTTTCACATATTTAAAAACAAAGTATATATTTTAAGATGTCCTTATTTAAGTTAAGATGATAACAGTTTAAAAGATTTAACGAGAAGTACAGTTGAGAAGTGTAGCGTAGGCTATACAAATTGCAGGATTTTAATTTATTTTTTATATTTTTTATTTATTAGAAAGGGATAATTTGTTCTATTTAAACTTTATTGGGATCTATATATTATTAATGTAATTAGCCTGTTTTGATGTTAACTTGCGTATAAATTTGCTAGTCGTCATAAAAATAAATACACAATGTCATTCTTCTATATAAAAATAACACACACACACACACATATATATATATACAGCCCTCTGTTTTTAACTCTTCCAAACCAAGTTGATAAACGTTTAAGATTTCGGTTTGTAAATGTCTGTCAGTCTGTTCGTACTTTAGTAAATACTGTTAAAATATCTTCAAAGTGATACATGTTCTTCCTATTAACAATAGTATTCTTCACATTGAAAATGGTATAAATAGCAATAGTAGTGAGTGTACAGGACATCTAAAGGAATTCTAGTGCACTGCATTTTAAAGAGTTATTTTTATAAAGCATATTTTATCAGCATTGCATTGCACAAAGCATAGTAAAATTGCCACGAATCCCCACAGTAAGATTCAGGTTTGAATCCCGGAGAAGCTACCAATTCGGCAACTCGTTTCTATAGCGAACGCTTGAGAAGCAACTGGCGTGCCAATGAAAATAAATAAATAAATAATAATAAATAAATAAAATGATTTAGAATTGCGAAATACTTCAGAAAAGTATTCTAATGAAGGCAGACAATTTGTTACAATTATGTTTTTGGGAGAAAATATTTAATTATTTCAAAGAAGTATTAAAAAAAAAAAAAGTCATTTGGCCCCCTTTAGTTTGTATTTCAAGCTTAATAATCATAATAATGCCTTTAGAGCTATAATGACGTCGATTTTACCCTGCAAGTTTGATTTTTCACAAAGTTTTATATCAATTTTAATATTTACGCGTGGATTTCTTTTCATTAAAAAAAAAAAAAAAAAAAAACTTGTAAACTTTTTTGGCACCAATTAAAAATTAAAATAAATTATGTATTTTTGTCTAAAAAAGGGCTTCTTCAACTTTTTCGATACTGATTATTATTAATTTTATTTAATATTATTTTCCTTTCAATAATTAAAAAAGAAAAAAACAAAAAACTGTTTTGATGAAATTCTGGCAAAAGCAGAATTTAGTT
The DNA here is from genome assembly GCA_963930645.1 of Salticus scenicus. Classification (NCBI taxonomy): domain Eukaryota; kingdom Metazoa; phylum Arthropoda; class Arachnida; order Araneae; family Salticidae; genus Salticus; species Salticus scenicus. The sequence goes on from OZ005653.1 coordinate 336,823,517, forward strand.
TAGTATGGAGGACTATTAGTTTATTTTATTTAAATTTATTTATTTATTTATTTATTTATTTTTTCAAATTATAACATCGCTTTCAAATTATTCAATTATATTTTCGATAAATTTTCGATTTCGATAAATGTCCAACCATCGTAAAACTGCCGACAATGTTTTATCCGTAGATTGAGACTAATAGTCCTCCGTACTAATAAATAAATAGACATTTGTTATTTATACGCACAAAAACATGTTTTGTACGAAATAAGATATGACTAGCATCAAGGTTTATTTAAAAAAAAAAAAAACTGCGGAAAAATATTGGGATACATTAAGGACTATAATTAGAAACTTTTGAAATTGCATTTATAGATGTGCTAAGCATTTTTAACCCGCTCAACAATGTTTCAGAGAAATTATTACTTTATGTCCTTTTATCTGTTCGTTTAAAAAACGCCTTTTATCTGTTCGTCTATCGCGCTCTAATTTTCATTACACTTACAGAACGCCTTAAAACTAATAGATGTTAGTCATCTTCACTATGGCATGTTCATTTTTGAAATTGGTATAAAACCTTAGAGAATTTCAATACACTAGCAAACCCATGCAAAAATTTGGCACTTTCTTTTTCTTTTTTTAAGACTGAGGATTATTAATCTAAATATACGGATTTTTACGATAGTTAGATATTTATAGAAATCGAAAATTTATCGAAAATATAATTGAATAATTTGAAAGCGATGTTATAATTTGAAAAATAAATAAATAAATAAATAAAAAATAATAGTCTTCCGTCCTAAACTAAATTCTGCTTTTGCCAGAATTTCATGAAAATCTTTCTTTCTTTCTTTCTTTTCTTTTTTCTTTTCTTTTTTTTTTTTTTTTTGAAAGAAAAAAAAAAAAAAAATAAGATAAATAATAATCAGTTTCAACACGGACAGTATCGAAAAAGTTTTTTTTTTTTTTAATAATTTTCAATTAGGAAATAAAATGCGCGCGTGCAAAATGAAATAAAAAATAAAACAAGATAAGTACCGTTGGAAAATATTTATAATGTATGCGAACCGCACGACTTTTCTTTCTTTTTTTTTTTTTTTCCCCTTATTACTTATTTGAAGAAACACATAAAAAATTGCAATATATAATCATCTGCTGTCTCCATATAATGACTTAAACTACTGCAATATACATATATACTTCTGCAAAGATTTCTCTTTTAAAAAAATATGGTGTGTAACAATCACACGACTTCCATTTCTCACTACTACACACATTTTATACTCTTTTTGCAAATAGTAAAGTCCGAAGATATAAAACTGATTTAACAAATTAGTCATCTAACAGTTTTCCAGCAAGAGGAAACTGATACATACGGCGTGAAGACACATAAAAGAGAGTTTACATAGCGAGTTATAAAAGGAATGTAAAAGAGAGTTTGCGTAAATCGTTAGAGCCGTTTTTTAAAGCACCCATTTCCGAGATTTATATTTGACACGCCTAATCATTACGCCTAACCATTTTCCTGTAGTAATAAAGTAATGCATGCTAAAGGACATCGAAAAAGGGGTTTATGAATCAAATTTGAAGAAAATCGTTAGAGCCGTTTTTGAAATACTTTCAATCCCACTGCAGATTTTTCCCAGAGCTTGTCAAACTCATCTGTTCACAGGAAAATAACAGTTACATGCGAACGAATATCTGAAAGGAAGCTAATAAGGCGAATCAGAAGAAAATTTGTACAGCCGTTTTTAAAGGAACGCACTTGCGAAGCCTAAAATTGTTGTATTTACACAGGGGATATAACAATTTTCCTGCAATAACCATCTAATACATACGAAAGGAAATCTAAAAGAACTTTTATATAGTAATTTTGAAGAGAATCGCTTGATCCGCTTTTGAGATATCGGCCTACGGTCTGATTTTCAGTTTTTCAATTTTCCCCAAACGTTGAAAAAATCATTTGTACACTAGATTTATCTTAATTCTGAAGTTTCGTCGTTTCATTATTGCGTATTAATTTAGTATATATGATAGTCAAAAGATTCCTCACACACATGCACGCTGACCAGTTGCCCCAAACCCCTTTTTTGGACTCAGGATGCCTTAAAATATGTAAAATAGATGAAAACTCGATATCAAAAAATTTTGGCTGAATACAATACTTACATTACAGTACCTACGGCAATCAAGTAATAGAAGTAAAGTGCTTTTCCTATCCCACATACATTTTTTTATTTCAAATATTATGATTTATACTGAATATTCTTTAAAAACTTACGTATTATTATAATTGCAATTTAAACAAACCGATTGAACATCTACATGAAATAACCCAAGTTTCTTTCCTTTTTTTTTTTTTTTTTTTGTACATCACTGGAAATTTTAACGGGGAAAAATTCCGAATGGCTCTCGATAATGAACTTATCTTTAAAGAAATCAATCTTGACCAGTGTAAGATAGTTTACTCGCTTTCTTGAATGAATAAGTTGTGATTCATGTTATACAATCAAGTTTCATTCATGAAGTGTTTAACTAAACAGTCCCTTCTTTATCTCAAAATTCGTAATGAATGGATATTGTTACTCCGATGAGTAACATTACACTGATTTCTTGGACTTAACCCCATCTCTCTTGCATACGCTTAACACAGTTTGGGAAATTCGCGATATTCATAGACGTGTAAATAATGTTATCGATAATTTGTGGAATTTTGGACTGTTGCTTGTTTGCTGACGCCAATATAAGTAGACATGTGATGAATGAATGACCATCTCTAAGTACATGGAAGGGTCATCTTTGAATTCTGTTCCCCTTTTCCCATACCCATACCTCTATCCTATACTTGATATGTACAGGCATTGTCAACCATTTGACTATCGTCTGTCGACATGCCAGTCTAATTATTAATAATCTGGTTTAATGTCCTGTATAGTGTCACATGCAATCGTATCCAAAATAGCCGATTAAACCAATTTAACCATTAAAAGAAACAATTGGATCATGCATATGAGATAATTTGAACAAAGTTATCGATTTTTTTTTTGTTTATTTTTAACACTAAGATAAAGCCATTTTTTCTTTCTCTCGTTTTCGCAATTTAAAATGCAGTGGTGATTGTTTTAGTTTAAATTGCGTGAGTTTTGAATAAGAAAATGTAGAAGAAGGTTTTGTGATGACCACAATATACTAGTTTTACTTGTCCATGTATGACTTATCCTATTTTATAATTTTCTTTATAAATGTAGTTTTAAAAAAATAAATTCTTAATGTATACTTCTTCCTCCATAATTAATAACAAATTTCGCTTAACAGTCTTAACAATTGACTCTTAGAAAGACTCCCAAGGTGGGCACACCACATAGGCCTAAGATGCTCATTGTAGGCAGTCGGTCTTAACACTAATACCACATCACCTTTAAATATCTCCATCTCAGTGGCGGATCCAGAACATAACTTTTTTTTTTTTTTTTTTTGGGGGGGGGGGGGGGGGGCTAAGATATTTCAAGATGTTACTCCAGATCAATGGAAAACTTCAATTGTAATATTCAATTGTGTATGCCAGTGCTTTTTTTTTTTTTTTTTTTTTTTTTTTTTTTGCGAGGGGGGGGGGCTTCGGCTCCCTAGCCCCCCTTAGATCCGCCCCTGCTATATCTGAGTTAGAAATTATTTTATTCCTCTCATCGATATTGAGATAAAAATAAAAAAAAAAATCAGTGCAAGTCCAATCTGAAGTTTAATTTTGCCAATTATCTAAAAGAAATTTTTTTTTCTCCTCGTTTATAAATATATTTTTGAAAGACCATCCATTTTTTCAAATGAAATTAATTTCATTTCCATAAAAATGTCGAACAATTAAAATTTTAAAAGGAATTTTATTTTTTGTCACAGTGAATTTCTCCCTTCTGCATCTGGAAAACAATCTATGTTTTTCCCGCCAATTTTAAGGAAAAACAAAAGGACAACCAACACGCGTTCAATTGCCTTTCCGAGAATTGTTTGTGTTCTTAATAAATGCATCGTGAGTACTTTTCCTTCCTCACGTGTATATGGCTGACTAAAAGTATACCTGGTAAAACAATAAAAGTTTATTACTGTTGCCCTGAGAGTTGTTGCCAAAGCAGCTAAACAAATAAAGAAAAAACGATGCGCTGAAAGTCATGACATTCAAAGAAGCAGTTCATCATTTTCAAAAAATGCAAGTCGTTGTTTCTACAAATTCATTTAAGAATTTTTCAAATTAAAAAACTACTGCTTTTTATATACATCATTTTTAATATATGGCGTTCTGTGTTAAGTTCTAAATTTCGTAACGTCTAAGCATATTAATTTATGATAATTAGTGTAAAGACAGGAATATAGATGAACCGATGACATAAATCAGCGATTTTCTGCCTGTGTGCAACGGTTTTATCATCGTGCAGTGAGGTGATTTCGGATGAGCGGTGAAAGAGTTCACTGAAACAGTGTTGGCAGATGGTCGACAGACAATTTCCCCAAACAGGCTTTCAAATTTCCCTAAATCAGGGTTTTTTTTTCAAAAAAATCCTTAACTCGATTTCTACTAAAAATGTAAATTAAAAAAATATATATATTAAACACATTTAAGCCCAAAATTTTCCCCAAAGAGAGCTCATTTAAAAAAAAAGTCCCCATTAAAAAAAAACTTTTTACCCACTAGTTATAGAAAAATTATAAACCTGTATAAAGTACGTTAGTGCTGAGGATGTACGTAGGATTTACTTTCATCCTCAGGATATCCCGAGGATGTCCTGGGAAGAACGGATATCTTAAAAAAAAAAAATCTACTAAAAAAACTCTGCTAAAGAAAACTGTTCAAAGTCCCTACGAGTAGAGACTGTGAACAGAGTAGAGACTATCAAGAGACTATCTACGAGTAGAGACTATCAAGTAGACAAATTGAAGATAAATTAGATGAAAAATTCCCCAGATTTCTCCCCCAAAATTTCAAAAATCCCCCACAAACATTCGGTCCCCAAAAAGTCCCTTGAAGCTCAAAAAGTCCCCAAAATGTACACAAAATCCCCAATCTGGCAACACTGCTCTGAAATTCTGTCAAGAGTTTTCGTATTGATGGAAGCATTATTGCTTTTATTTAAGTTTACAAAAGTATTATTGTTTTAATTTAAAATTTAATGTAAAAAGATTATGTTGCTAGTAGGTTTAATTTACTCATTAAATAATACTAAATAGAGTATGGGTAGAATAGATGAAAAAGTTCTCATATTTTAAGAAGTTGCTATTTTCTACACTGATATGAAAGATTTAGTTGTAGAATATGCAATAATTTTATAAGAACTGTTTGAAACAGTAAGAAAGGTTTGCTAAAAACCTCTTTAACATAAGATTGTTTATGCATCCATTTAAAGGAATTATAAATGTCATATACCGTATACATTTCATACATACAAACATAGAAAATTTGGAATGCACGATAGAGAAATTTTTTTAAACTGCATCAGACTATAATAAGATAATAAAAAAAAAAAGTACTTGCAATTTTCATGACTTACTAATTAAAAAATGACTCTGTGAACATCTGAAAAAGCTTCGTGAAGTTGAGTAGGAAAAATAGTATTTAATAAGAACTTAATTAAAAAATTTAAATGAATTAAAACGTCTGTATTAACACCATAACGAAATGCTGATGTCTTAGTTTATAACTTGAGGCCAAAAATTTGCTAATTAAATAAGATCACAGTTTTTTATTAATGCTTTTAAAAAATCGCAGTTTGTTTTATTCTGTATTCAAAAAAAAAAAAAAAAAAGAAAAAAAAGAAAAAGAAAAAGAAAAAAAAAAAGTACGAATTTCATGAAAACTTTCTTTTTCTAATTTTTTATGAATGCATTTGTCTTGAATTCGCTTTGGCTGTATTATTATTAAATGGCGTAGTTTTTAAAACGATTAATCTCTTTTGTTTAAAACATTTGTAATGTGGAGTCCGATTTAGAAGACTCTGACCTATAGGCAGAACTAGATTACTAAGGTTCATTAACACAGGAGTTGTTAAAAGGAAAGAAGGGACATCTTAAAGAAAAACTCTACATGCTAAAGAAAATTGTTAAAAGTCCCTACGTGTAGAGACTGTGAACAACATATCAAGTAGACAAATTAGATGAACAATTCCCCAGATTTCTCTCCAAAATTTTCAAAAATTCACTCGAAATTCCCCACAAATTTGTATTTTGGTAAAAGTAAAAAAAAAAAAAAAAAAAAAAAAGCACTCTGTAAATAAAGTGGACTGTTCGCCTAGGAAAAATTTTATTAAGTTGCCGTTTTACTGACTTTGAGAAGGTATTATACCAAATACCAATTTTCTGAGGAACCTTACAGCCCAGTGTGCTGGAGAAAGTATTACTCTATGACGTATTTTAACAGTGTGGAGTAAGATAAATTTACTATAGTTTTAATTAATTTATGCCGTAATTTTCACAGTTTACTGTAAACAAATTTTCTGTAGTTATTACACACGTTGCAGTGTCCAATCCGTGATACACTTTTTTTTCTTTTTCCTTCTTCTTTGTGATATCGAAAATCATGAACATTATCTTGATGTTTTCAAAAGGATATTTCTGATGTAACTCTATAGTGTTGAATTATTTAATTATAAGCATTATTGTTACGAAGTTAAAGATAAATAAAACATTTGAACGTCAGCATCGAATTTTGGGTGATTGTGTTCACAGTGCAATGTCCACGGCCAGCAACTTCAACGAGTTTGATCTTTTTTCACTATTTTATCAATGCATTCCTTCATAAAAATATAAGAAATTTAAGCATCGTCAAAAAGTGCCTCTATCGTCAATTCCTTTCTTCAAAAATAGATCAACAAACTCTATCACATTCTTCTTCTTTTTTTTTTTTTTTTTTTTTTTTTTATATATATATACATATGAGGAGCTTTCATACATGCTTTCCGCGCGATTCAAACTCGTAATCATTTTTTCGAAAGGCCAGTATCCTACCAACCAGTGTTGATATTTTGCCATGTCTCTAATGGCTGCTCAAAATATCCCTATATTGATGATAAAAGACCATAAAATCGTTGGAAAAAAAAAAATGGAAAAATTAACATAATCCATGAAACAAATCTGTAAAATGTCGTACAAAATTACCCCAGAAAGTTCGTACAAATTCAAAATCCGTCCCTACATCCTGAAGAAAATTGATAAAAGTCGTGTAAAGACAAATCCCTACAGTTGGCAATACTGCTTTCAACGGGGCCAGCTGAACCACAATTTTGTTTTTCGTTACCAATTTAGAACATAATGTGAAGTAGCCAGTCTTCAATTATTTTTACAGAACTATCTGTAAAAATGTACAGTAACCTGAGCTCCACAGAGTTTTTTTTTTTTTTTTTTTTTTAACAGTGTAAATATACTCTTAAAATATAATTTAGTGATCTTTTTAGGTCAAATTTGAATTATTTCACAAAAATAATAGACTTTTCTTCTTTAAAAATAATTAACTTTTCACAAACCCTTCAATTGAGTCTATTTTTCAACTAAAATTCTTTAAATTAAAACCAACTGTGTGATAAAAATGGTTGAAGTCGACAAAGACCCCATTACATTGTAACAAAACTAATGAATAGATTTCTCACAATTAAAGAAATGTTCATAATTTGATAGGAAAAGAAATTTTAGGAGGTTCTTAAAAGTTATGGAGCTTTGAAATCCGGATCTATTGTGCCCAATGGAAAATGAGTGTATGACTTTGCTTGTCTTTATAGATGCTAAAACTGAAGATCTTTCATAAGTATCAATTTTTTGTTGGAACTGGATATAAATTGATGCCTGTTAGATTTTGAAGAATTACGCTGATAAAAAAATTCTGTAATTAACATCTAGAATCTAAATTATGGGTCTAGAAAAAATAGTTCCATATATCGATTTGAATAAAAGAATATGCAACATTTTAGAGTAATACTGTTATGTCAATTGCACCCTTGAACATGCAAAAAGTGGGCCCGCCAATAATGGCATGCAATGATGCAGTAAGCACAACAAAGATCCTTTGCGCATAGGAATCACAACAAAAACGCTTACATATTCCTTTTTTTTTTTTAAACCATATAATAGAAATGCTGTTAAGAATATCTTTTGAGAAACTGATAAATTGATTGTAAAATAAAATTTCAAATTATAAATATTAAATAAATAAAGTATAAAAGTCATTTATGAGTATATGATTTTTATGACAATAAGTTTACCCCTGCAGTGGTACCCCTGCAATGGTAACTCGTTCCACTTTTTTTTTTTTTTTTTTTTTTTTTTTTAAGGATTTGCCTTATTTTTCCTTGGACGCAAATTATATGAGTGTGTAGATTTTGGAATAGCATTGAAATTATTTGGTGTGCATTTTTGTCTTGGACGTAGATTATATGAGTGTGTAGGTGTTGATATGTTTTGAAAAGCGTTTTGATCATTTGTAACACAGTTATCAACTAAATGTGTGTTTCTGGGTGGAGCTAGCAACAGTCTATCCACATGTACCTTAAATGCAGACTCATCAGGGTAGTTTATTCTTTTTATTGAAAATACAACTGGTGAATGCTTTTTAAATACAATAAAAGGACCATAATATTTAAGTCTAAATCTGTCAGTAGATTTTAAATATACTATATCTTTTTCGAAAATGTTTCTTAACTTTGTTTTTCTTTGATAATAGTTATAGCTTCTTTCTTGAGACATTTTAATATTACTGTAAGCTTTATGATAAATTTTATCAAGGTCATGCATTAGTTTATAAACATCAACATTTCTATCAAGGAATGGTTGGTTGCACTGAGAATCATATGTATCAAAAATTAACGATAATTCTCTGCCAAAGTGTAGGAAATTTGGTGAAAATTGTGTAGACGAATGTTTTGATCCATTATACAAAGATTTATGAATATTGATAGCATTTACAAATGTGTGTCCTTCTTGTAGGAGTGTTTTTATGGAATATTTTATACTTTTGTTTATTCTTTCAGAAATAGCGTTGCTTTGTGGATGAGCAACAGAAGAGTGTAAAATTTAGATACCTAGTGTGTCGTTTAAATTGTTATAAACATGTGACGTGAACTGGGGTCCAAGATCTGAAAGAATTACAGATGGACGACCATGTGTGGATATGTAAGAAAATAAACATTTAACAACTTTTTGTGCAGATGTATCCGTTAAGGGATAAAGTTCTGCATGTCTTGAGAAATGGTCAATTATGGTCAATATGGATTGACCATTTTCGAAAGGACCTAACAAATCAGTAGATATAGTATGTCCAGGAAATTTTGGTGTGTAAGTTGGCTGTAAAGGTGCATTAAGTATACGATGATGTTTTGATTGTAAACAATTTGTACAAGATGCAACAAAATTTAATGCGTCGTTGTACATTCCTCTCCAAAAAAATCTAGATGATAAAAATTCGTAAGTTTTTGTAAATCCGAAGTGTGATAAATGAGAAATAGTTAATGTCTTAGCTTTTAATTTTTCTGGCACAACAATACAGTAAGTATATGTGTCATTGCAAGTGTCATATTTTTTTATCATTAGAACTTTAGTATCAGGATGTATAAAAAAATTAGAAAACTTCTTAGATGATCCTTTTCTTAAAATTTCATTATATATAGCAGATAATTTATCATCCTTTTTCTGCTCAAACATAAAAGTGTTATTTGATATTTCCAGGAGGGGATCTTTATTACCATTTTGGCCAGAAATAAGAAAGTTTAATTGATAATTATTTTTACCTTTTTCATAATTTTCATGACCATTTGTACTCACCTTATCAGGATCAATTTGAATGACAGGAAGATTTTCTTCAAAAACAATCTTCGGATTAGTAGACAGGTTATCTTGATTTTCATCTAAGTTACATCTGGACAAATAATCAGCTAAAATATTGCTAGAACCAGGTATATGTTCAAAAGAATAAGAATATTCAGAAAGGTCCATAAGCCATCTAGTGATAATGTCTGCAGGATTTGTTGTTTTCTTATATTTTTTTAAAGGTGCACTGTCCGAAAGAATTACAAAATTTCGATTATATAAATAGTACTTAAATGCAAGTACAGATCTATGTATGGCCATTAATTCTAGTTCCAATGAAGGATATTTTTGTTCAGAGGGTTTTAATGATTTTGAAAAATATGCAATGGGCAAAAGTCTATCGCCAAATTTTTGCATAAGTACACCTGAAATTGCAACTTTTGATGCGTCTGTGTTTACAAAAAATTTTTTGTTCCAATCAGGTAATCTAACAATTGGAGGTTTGAAAAATAATTGTTGCAATTTTTCAAAAATTTCTTGATGTTTCTGAGTCCACTTAAAAGCGACTTTAGGTTTGGTTAAGTCAATTAATGGCTGGACAATTTGAGAAAAAGTTGGTAATAATGATTTATAATAAGTAGCAAGTCCTAAAAATCTTTTCACCTGTTTTTTAGTAGTGGGTACAGGAAAAGAATTAATTTTAATAATATTAGCCTGCACCGGGGAAATTGTATGATTTTGAATGTGAAAACCTAAATACTCTACTTCTGTTTTGTGAAATGAACATTTGTTAGGAGTTAAAGTTAAATTGTACTTTTTTAAAACATCGAATACTTTCCTTAATTTAAACATTGTTTCTTCAAATGAGTTAGCCCCTAAAATTAAGTCACCTTGATAGGAATAGATTCCATCTTCCTGAATTTCATCTAAAAGACTATCCATAAGTGATTGAAAAATAGAGCTAGCTGTTTTAAGACCAAAACATAAACGTTTATATTTATAAGAACCAAACATTGATGTAAAAGTAACATAATCTTGAAATTTTTCCGGTAAATCAATTTGATGATATGCTTGTTGAAAATCTAATGACGTAAAATATTTATATGATGATAAATTTGAAATAATAGTTTGAATTTTTGGTAAAGGGTAAGAAGAACCCTGAATTACCGTGTTTAGCATTCTTAGATCTAAAGCTAGTCTGAATCTTTGTTTTCCTGAACCATCCGGTTTCTTTTTTACCAAAAGGATGGGACAGGCCCATTCAGAGCAACTACGCTCAATGATATTAGCATCTGCAAGTTCTCTAATTTGATTGAGAGCTTCGTTTTGCAGAGCTTGAGGTATTGGGAAAGGAAGAGTTTTTATTGGAAAATCATTTGTGAGCTTTAAATTTGGAATAACTTTATCAGTATGTCCTAAGGTTGTTAAAGATTTTGAAAAAACAGCAAAATTTTCGAATAGTAATTTTTGCAACTGCTCTTTTTCTTCTTTACATAAGTGATCAAGTTTGAAGTCAGAATGAGTTAAATCTGATTTTCTTTTGTTTAAAATTTGTTCTGATGGTTGAATTAAATTGACAGAGTGTTCAGTTTTGTTTTTAAATTCCGTGTGATTGCCATCATTGAAAATAATTTCACTTACATCAAAATTTTTGATTTGTTGAACCAAAGCAATTTTACCTATATTCATGTTTTTGTTAAGATGAACACTCTTTTCAGAATTATTTGATACATAAATTTGGAAATTATAAATTTCTTTTATATGATTTTTCCTATTGTAACTTTTTTGGAAGTCCTTGAATGATATAAGAGAATCGTAAAAATTTATCTGTTTATCTTCATTTCCCTCAAAAATATATTCAGTAGGATCAGGTTTTAATTTGGTGAATACCTTAATTGCTTTTGTTTCATATGGGTTGAGAATGCATTTAGAATGTAAATATGCAGGAATGCAATTTTTTTTATGTGTACGGTCAGTATGATTGTGATTACAAGTACCATCATCCTCTTCATTACAAGAGTAAAATGGAATTGATGTATCATTTATTTTTAGTAAGTCGTGAGCAAAATCAATTTGGATGTTATTATGTTTAATGAAATCAATTCCAAGAATTCCTTGGAAGGACGAGGATGAAAGGATATCAACAATATAAAATGTATGGTGAAAATTCTTTTGTTCAATTTTAAAAGATGCACTTATACATGATGAGAAATTAACCTCAGAATTGACAGTCTTAATTGTAATATTAGAACCTTTTCTTTTATATTTCAAAGATGTTTTGATTTGATTAAACAATTTTTGTGAAAGTAGACTTAACGAACTGCCTGTGTCAATTAAAAAATTTACTTTTGATTGAGCCATCACTGCATTAATAAGTGGTAAAGAAGAAGAATTTTGATATACATTACAAATATATTTACTTCTTTGCTCCGTTTCTGTTTGAATAGCTACATTGTTTGAAATCGTAATGATAGAATTTGTTTGAGAAGCAACAGAATTAACTAGCCTATCTTCGGATCTTCGGATGGAATGGTTGGGAGGCACCTGTGACAGCGTCACGCATCCTCCAGTACCTAGATGTGGAAGCTAACGGAGTGAGGGTCCCGAACAACAATTCACTGCAATGGAGAAAGGGGGGGGGGGGAACATAAAAGGCACAAAAAAAACAAAACAAATAATTTTAGAGCTTATGGAAAGAGGAAACACAATAATAAAAATGAGTAGGAAGGTTAAGTACAGCATTACACATCTAGGAGAAAGTTTAGGGATAGTAAGAATATTTTTTATTTTTCAGAGAGCAAGTTTTATAATTTTTTTGGTATTTTAAAACACAATTTTAAATTTTTTTTTTTTTTTTTTTTTTTTTTTTTTTTTTTTTTAACACAAGGACAAAAATAACATATACAGGACAACACAAGGACGAGGACAGGATATAATCTCCGAAGAGAAGTCAATGCCCGAGGGCGATAGAAAGATGAAAAGATAAAGAAGTTAACATAATAAAAAGATTAAAGGTGGGAGTTTAGACTGAGGCCCGCTCTGGGTCTGCGTCTATTCAGAGGAGCATTATGGTCATATGTTGCTAGTGTGTTTAAAGCAGCGTTATCTAATGATTCAAGAGCCAAATGAAATTGTATATTTAAGTATTGAATGAAGTCGTTAAGTCTAGGAGTTTCAATTTCTTTATATATGTGAAAATTTCTAACGTACCAAGGCATATCAAGAATTTGCCGAATAGTTGAATTTTGAGCCCTAATGAGTAACTTGATATGCGATTTGGCAGCATATGACCATACCATACATGCATAAGTGAGAATGGGTCGTAAGTAGGAAGTGTACAAGAGCAATTTGTTATTAAAGTTTAATTTACTATTCCGAGCTAAGAGGGGAAGTAATTTACTTTTAGCAGCACGGAATTTATTACGCGTGGTGAGAATGTGTTGTTGAAAAGTGAGAGATTGGTCTAGAATAACACCAAGGTATTTACAGTGATTTGACCATGGTAGGGGGGTGGCGCCGAGGCTAATTTGGAATTTATCACGTTTATCAGATGTCATAGCATTTCTTCCACGTGAAAAAAGAATAGCTTCAGTTTTGGTAGTATTAAATGCTATTCTCCATTTATAAAACCAATGAACCAAAATTTTGAGGTGACGGGAAATTGCCGAAATAGCATAACGCCTGTTGACGCTCGAAGCGAAAATACAGGTATCGTCTGCAAAAATAGCCAATGAGGTGTGAGGGTATCTAGGTATATCATTAATATAAAGATTAAATAATTTAGGACTGATTTTGGAGCCTTGAGGAACGCCGAAATGGGCAAAAAAGTTCCGTGAAAGAGTGTCTTTCACCTTCACGTGGAAGTTCCTGTCAAGTAGGTAACTATGAATTAACTTAATAAGGGCGGTAACTAGCCTACGATTTGTTAATTTTGGTATATCATTATTTAGCGTAGAAAATACTGGTGATTGTAGAGATTGAGAAATATTCTCACCAGTAGGAATAAATCTCTCTATCAGTTTAAATTCCTATCCTCTCTAAACTTTGTATTGTCTCGAAAATTTGCTTCAGAATTTTGTTGGTGTGAGTAGTGTCTATAATCTTGTTTTCTTAAATTTTGTCTCTTCCATCTGAAGCAATATTTAGCAGTGTGTCCATATTTCTCACAAATTTGGCAAATTCTAGAATTGAATTTGTTTCTACTTTGTCTATTTTGGAAGAAAGTTCTTTTATTTTTAAAGTCTGTTTGATTATCAGCAAATCTGTGCATTTTTGGAGAATATTTTGTTCTCTTGTTTTGCAATTGATGGTTCTGCTTATCATGATAGTCTTTTTTATTATCCTGTTTACATGATAAGCTGTTAACTTGTTCAGTCAAAAAATTGATTTTCTCCAAAATGATGTTACTGTTTGTGTCTGTGTTTTCTGTGTTTTTTGTCATATCCTCTGTCACATGAATTTCAAATAGTTTTTGTGCCCTATCAACAGCTTCTTTGTATTTATTAATACCTTCCTCTTGAAGCTTAATTCTAATGTTTGGTGGTATACATGAAATAAATTTAGAGAATTTTAGTGAGTTTAGTGCTTCTGTGTCATAAATATCAGGAAATGCTTTTGATGCGACACAATTTAATCTGTGTGCAAAATGTTTTGGCGACTCCGATTTCATCATTGTGATGTTATTAAATGAATTAATATTGTATGTTGAAGACGGTAAGGCAAAGAAATTAGTAAATTCTTTTTCGATAAATTCCAGATCAGTTGCATTATATAAAATTTCATTTTCTAACATGAATTTTTGTGCAGGACCGATCAATTTACTTTTTAGAATCAAAATGATTTCTTTAGATTTTATACCACCGATCTCTGCATACGATCTTAACTGATCAAAAAAGAATTTAAGAAAATTTGGATCCCCATCAAAAATTGGAATCATAATATTGGTGGCCATTATTACTAAATAATTTAATTACCAAAATTGAAAAACTGAATACTATGTATATATACTATATATTGAATATGTACTATATATATATATATATAAAACTTTCACTACTAAAAGATAAAATTTAAAAAAAAAAGATTGCACAAAATATATTTTGGTTTGAATACTTCCTTTTCAAAAAAATATTAAATATATATATAAGATCTTAATATATATAAGATCAGTCATGGCAGAAATTAGTTGTTATAAAAATATATGTTGTGCAATAAATGTAGAACCATCATAAATCACACAATGTAAAACCTTTAAAAAAATTACTTTCAAAATTCTCAATATTTTAAATTTCTTTATATTTATACCATGACGTAGCAATCAACATATGTATGCAATCTATATATTTAAATATTTATTCACATCCAATCAATAGTGAGTAGTAATAATTAAAAATGAGTACTAAAATAATTCATTTACTAAAAAATTAGCTGAAATATATATAGCATAAATAAAAGATTTCATAAACTTCAATATTTAAGTAACTGCATGGGAGATAGAAATATTATACGATGAGCATTAATATTAGAATGTCCTGATTTTAATTTTTATTTATTTATTTATTTTTTAGCAATTTAAAAAAAATCATTTAATTTAATAGTAATTTCATATAAAGAGCAAGAGAAGAATTAATGACTTTAAAATGCAATAAAATTATAATCATATTATATAATTCATTCATTTATTTACTCTTTATTATTTTAAAATGAAATCTGTTTACTTAAAAATATATTAAAATTACTTACTTGAATAGAAAGATTTCTTTTCTTTATTTTATTATTATTATTATTATTATCATTATTATTATTTATATATGACGAATTTGTATTTTATTTTATTTTATTTATATACTTATTTACTTTCTTTTAAATATATATATATATATTATATGTTGCGTTTTGTCATACCTTACTGTTGTATATATTTTAATTGTTGTGATTCTTGCTTCAATAGTAGTCACTAATAGTTAAAAATTTTGTATCTTCATAAAAAAGTTATTTGAAAAATCGGATAGTCACAAAACAAAACATTGAATAATTTTTCGTAGAGATCGTCTTCAAGCTGGTAAATAATGGCATTTGAAAAAATACGATGATTCATCATTTTTTTTAAGCGGCTGACGATTGACGATTTCAATTAATTTTTCCACACACTCTTGAAAAAAGAAAATACCGAAAGCGAACGGAATAGTCAGTATCGGACTGACTTTCGATAAAAATGCTTTGAAGGAGCTCACATGACGAAACAGCTGTTGAGGGTCATACAGTAACACAGGAAAACTAAACGAAACCTCTCCTGAAGAAGACGCTGTCACGTACGAAACATCTGTTGCACACCATCCATTAACAGAGTGAAGAGAAATGGAGTTTCGCCGAGCATCGAACTTGAAGAGACAGGAGCCAACACTTTCAGAACAAGCGAGAGAGACATAGCGATACAGCACCCTTCATGATTGCAGCGTATTAAAAATGCAAATGTTAATCAAGGCAGCACACAGAAAATTTTTAAAGTTTCAAGAAGGCTTTTTCTCCTCCCCGTGTCCATTTATTTTAATTTTATAAAGTCAGCAATTGTCTTTGGCACCATAATTTGTGCTATAGAGTTTGTTGCACTATTTTGTATAAACGACTTGATGATAATAGCACTTTGATGATGCATAAATTTCCCGTATTATTATGAAGCAATACACTGGTAGAAATAGTGATAAAGGATCAAAGTCATTGAGGTGGTTGGCCGTGCACATTGCACTGTTCACAATAATCCAGAGTACGTTGCTGACATTAAAATATTTTATTTTATCTTCACTTTGTAACAATATTGCTTGTAATTAAAGAATTCAACACTAATGATATACATCAGAAACATTCTTTTGAAAAGAATGAAGATGTTCGTTTTCTAATACATGAAAACATGAAAATGAACGGGATGGACACGGGGAGAGAAGTATTCACAAGTTACGTCTTTTCAGCAGCAGAGAAAATGCAGAAGTGATGAAATTGTTGGCTGAATACATTACACCAAACCACAGAAATCTTTGATGCCAAGGACAACACCCAACTTTTTCAGTTACAGCTAATTTAGTATAACTTTTTAAAATATATTGGCGATTGATTTGTTAGCCAAAAAATCCGTTATCAGTGCATGAGAATCTGGCAAACCAATCTTAACTCTTGACCACAAGAATTTTATCGTTAAATTTTTATTCATAACCCTAGTCTAAAAGAATACGCGATTTCTATTTATAAGTAACAGATGCGAAATCTGTTCAATGTTAAAAAATGACATCAGGAAACATTTTATTCTTTTTTATTTAATTGAGATTAAATGAATTGTTCTCCACAGAATTAAGCGATTGAAAGATCATCTCTTGCTTTTATTATTATTATTTCTTTTAAATGAAAGGAATAGTATGGCTTGCTCTTTTTGTAAGAAGGAATAAAGAATGAAACCGCATATATCAACTCGCTTTTTATACAGATAGAAAATGAATTGGGAAAGAATTAAATTTATCAGAAATGTAATACATAATTTAGAATATGTGATTTTCGATATCACATCATTCTTAGAAATTCTAGTCCTCTTTGAAAGCGAGTTCTAGAAACCCCTATTAGAATTCTAGAGCGTTTGTCTATATTCTCGAGGGCAAAGTTATTTAAAAATCTCTGCAAATAAATGCGAATACAAGAGGTGAGTTTTAGCAACTATCTTGTTGTATGACCCAATTCTAGAAAATCAAGCGAGAATTTCTAGCAATACAAAAGATTCAGAATATTTATTATATTGTTTCACCATCTAGACATGTATAAACTAGAAATTCTCGATCTTTTCGTCTATTCAGCTTACTGACGTGCCTTATACGCATAGCCTGGAAATGCATATTTCTAGTTTAGGGATTTAGGAAATGACCACTAATTTGTTCTAGATGAAGGTAGAATTTTTTTTTTTTCTCATAGTATCATCTGAAAAGTTATACTGCTGTTTCCATATTGTTTATTAAAATTTTCTTTACCTGAAATCATACTTAATCTAATACGCAAACTTACAACATTTAAAATTGCAGTTTATAAATGTGAAGACAGTTCTAAAGGTTATATATATATATATATATATATATATATATATATATATATTACACATTTTAATAAATATTTAATGGGATTTTTTCGAATCTTAAATGCTTACATTTTTCACAATTTCACAACAAAATATATAATAATTAAAATAATAATAATAAAATTTTTGATTTATTTAAAAATTTAAAATAGTTTTAACATATCTTAATATACTTAATAATGTTATACATCTCAGTGCATGCATTTCAATTTGTAAAATTAAATAACTCTAAGACAGTTATTTAGTAAAAAGTTTTATAATTTTTAGCAATCTTTTTTTTTTTCTTTTTAACTTTATAAAAGAAAGAAAACAAAAACAACGACAAAAATGCAAAAAGTAAAGAAAACTTAAAAACTAGCAAACACAAGCCGTTTCGAAATCCTCAAAATTCCATCTTCAGAGTGCTTCTGAAAATTTGAAATTAAATGTGAGAACAAGATAAAAAAAAAATAAAAATAAAAAAAAATAAAATCATGTGTCTGTTATTCATCTACATACGATAATTGAGTACTGGAAACTGCCTGTCGAAATTACCATTTACATTTGACTTCAATTTTACACAAGGAGAGTTGCCAAGTTTCTTAATTTATTCCGTAGCACTTTTAGCCCTGCTTTTATTTTACACTATTTAATTTTTAAAGTAATTTTCTATAACATATAACTACAATAAAATACGAAAAAAATATTCTTATAAAAAAAGTGATATGAAAAAAAAAAAAAAAAAAGACGGGGCTAAGAATGCTATGGAATAAATTAACCCTTTGCCGGTTCTAACTCACTAAAGCACTCTAAACACTGTTGCCAAATTTAGGGATTCAACTATCAACTATTCAACTATCACCAATAATTTTGGGGAGTGATATTTGATGTACATAATAGACGAATAACCTTCGAAGTGATTAGCCAACCATTACAGTTAAAATTTAGGGGTGGATGAATAAAACATCCCTAAATTTGACAAAACTGACCGTAGGAGTAAAATTGAATTCGACCGGCAAAGGGTTAAGTACCTTGGCAACTCTACGCTAGCATTGAAGAGCGCTTTCAGAAGTTTAGAGGATCTAAAACGGCCGTTCACTACACTGGTGTTCAAAATTTAAGCAACAAACCGTTTTCTCGTTTTCTTCTTTTGCGCATAATTTTTAAACACATAAACATCTGAACATAAAATTTGGATGGCCTGTTCGTTATCATATCATTAACCGAATTTTATATAACTTTAACATGAGTAGTAATTTTTAAGCTAATAAATATTCATTTTTTCTCAAAAATAAGCTTTGGAAAAAATGAAAAATTTCAACAATTTTAGAAAAAAAAACTTAATGAGGAATGGTCATAAGGATGCATGACAGATAGGTGAAGATGCACATGCATCCATGAGTTAGATTAAAACCGGATCTTTTTACCTGTATTCACCTTTCTATTTCTTCTTTTTTCTTCATCTTTAACACAACTTTTCATTAAATTTTCTTTTCTAAAATTGTTGAAATTTTTCCTTTTTTCCAAAGCATACGTTTGAAAAAAAAAAGAATAATTATTAGTTTAAAAAATATTACTCAAGCTAAAATTATATAAAATTCGATTAATGGTATGATAACAAACATGTGATCTAAATTTTATGTTCATATGTTTATAAATTATGCGCAAAAGAAGAAAACGAGAAAACAGGTTGTTGCTTAAATTTTGAGCACCAGTGTAGATTAAAAAAAAATTTTTCATCTGTGCTTTTTTAGAATTGTTTTTGCTTAATTTTTAATATTACCAGCACAATTATTTTGAAACTATTATATCCCAATTCCGCTTTGTTACACACACACACACACACAAAATAAAGTTATAATAAAACAAACAAACGAAAAAAGTTCCGAGCTTACCACTTTTTATTAAAATGGCAACAAACTTAGTTTAGGAGCGGTAAAGTCGTTCCAGTGTTTGAACACGCATTAAATTGAATTACAAATGAGTTTGAATTTTACTGAATGCAAAATAATAGCTGATACGCTGCATTGTTCTATTATGGTACGCGTAATACTAATGATGTCACTCTGTGAGTTTGAAGCTGAGTATATTTGTAAACAAGAATTAGAATGTTACGATGTCATGGTGGATGATTTTTAGGAATGGTCGGAGAGGAAAAATAGAATAAGCGTAATTCACTGATTCTGTCATATCATCGTATAAAATTAATAGGGGTTTCGATTAGTTAGAAATAATGTCCCCTATTTCTTTTTATATACATATATACATACTAGCAGGCTACGCCCACTTCGCTGGTCACTATTTTTAAATGAATCACTAGAATTAATAGAATATCAAAATTGCATTAAATTTTATCATGTGAGAAAAAAAAGAAAAAAAAAATCTTATCAGGAAAAACGTCGCACCGGGTCCCCACTGCCTTTAATAGCGCAGACCATTGTGCGCTGTCGAAGTGTGCGCAGGCCATTGTGCATTTATTTTCGACACTCTTAAGGAATCACTATACTATCGTAAGGGAAAGACAAAGTATAAAATACAAAAAAAAAAAAAAAAAAAAATTCTTCTCTCATTGGTGTAATAATCGGTCAGGGCCCCCACTGCCTGTGGTAGCGTATACACCCTTCGCCCACCGTTTCCTACTTTTAGATAAATTGAAAAAAAAAAAAAAATTGAAATAATATGCTGCAATACAAATATCTTAAATGTCTCATTAAAATATGAGTATTTTTATGAAAAGTGTTTTCACTGCGCATGTGCGAACGATAGAAAAAAAAAAAAAAAAAAGAATTGCATAATCTGATAGTCAAATGTCTTGTTTACCTTATACCACAAACATTGTCAAGTAACATAAAAAATCATAAAATTGTACGCAAAAAATGTAAGCATTTTTTCAGTTATTGAACGAAATTGTTGTTCTTTCAGGGGTCGTTCACACATTGATGTTTTTTTTTTTTTCAAGTGAATAGAAAATTACGCTAAATTACGATATCCATTGAATGTTTTAAGTACGCATAGTAAATGTGGTGTGCCCTCCATGGGGATCAATTTTAGGTGGTCATAGTCCGCAGTCCGTATTCACGCGAGTTCCTGAGATAACCATGATAAACGAAGAACGGCCTAAAAGGTGTTAAATGTAAATATTATTTACATAAAACAAACAAATTAATTTAAAAAATATTTTTTTTTCTTTTACCATCTACTTTTCTTTCGATATTACAAGATATTAATTTAATTATATTTTATAAAACGGAACTTCTAGAACAATCGAAATTCAGAGTGGTATATACCTACACTGGATGTTTTCGAATTTTTGATTAATTAAAAATTAATATATTATTAAAAAAGAAAAAAGAAAAACAAACAAATTCTTCCTCTTTCTACATTTTATTCAAATAATTTTTACCTTCTCTTATCCATAAGATATGCAAAATCTATTGTCGTTGGATCGAATTTTTGAAATTAATTTGGTATATGTGTACGTTTTGAGGTCCTCTGAATACTCTATCACATTTTCAGAAGTTAGTTTGTGTGTTTGTGTATCTCTCTGTATATTTGTTATCAGCATATCTCAAGAACATGTAACAGCAGGAAGTTCAAACACAGTTTTCTGAATGCGCATCAAAATCACAAAAAGAATTCTGATACATGTTTGGTACATGTTCTGATACATAGAAATTTTCTCAAATAAAAAAAATTGTGAAGAAGAATAATTTTGAAGTTGAGGATTTGTAGATGGCCGTCGATTATTGAACTTGAATTTGAAAAACAGCTTTAGTTCTTGCGATGTGTCCAGACAATAACACAGTGCTCGTTAATCCAAATAACAGGCATTTTCTTGTAGAAATTATGATGAATTTATTATATGCGAATTGTTGACTTATTTAACACAGCTATAGGTGACCATATAAGCATTTTATTATAAAAATGGTAGGTAGAATTGGGGTAATTAAATAATTTGGAGGGGGAGCCCAAAAGCGTCCACTTATCAGTTCAAGTCATGATGATGAAGTGACGCTTCGATTTCTTGATTAATTTCGCCAGAGCTCTAGTCGACGCCAAATTCAAAAAGAAGAGAAAAAATGGTTGTAATTATGTTAAGTGTAAATACATGCAACTTTTGAAAAAGTTACCACATGTTTATAATTCAAACGGTCCTCATTAAACGCCAAAACATGCCATGAGAACCCGGAACTTTTGATGAGCAAAATTAACACACCATGTTATGAGACAAGGAATCCACTTATGGCGACAAAACTGCATTTATTTATAAGATGAAAAGAAACCGAATTAGGAAAAGTCAAAACAAACTATTGTAGAACTGCATTAACGTTAAAGAACGAATAATACAGGATCAAAGTTTTCGATAGAGTTGCAATTAGCAAAAGATACATATGTGGGAAGAGGGAGAATGTAAAAATTTAAAGAACATAGTGTATGTGAATTTAAGTTGCAACTTAGAGAGGTTATAAAAATGTGTTCGTTACATATTTTAATTTAATTTAATTTAATTTTTATTTTTATTATTATTATTATTTATAAATAAAAATATATTATTCTAGCATATGTGATAATCGACATCACAACATTTTCTAAAAATGATTTGAAGTGTTTAAAAGAAAAAGTAGAAATATTCAGATACGGTACATCATATCTTATACATTAAATTGCAACTAATGTTGGATAAGTGGAAGTTGTGAGAGTGACACACCAAATTATATATATATTAAATAGCAACATGTAGTTAAATATTTTAAATATTTTTATATTTAAAGTTTAACAATATAAATAAGATAAAATAAATCTTCATTTTTATTAAAATTTTATTATATTAATAAGCTTCTCATGACTATTCCTTTACTAATCATTAAACAAAGGAATTAAAGCAAATGTTTATGATTTAAACCATAAAATAAAATTTATTACAATATTCACGATGCAACTCTTATCATTTCCAAGTATATAGACGTATTTAAAGCATTAAGTGGCTATATGTAATTTACTGTAATTATCTATTGATTTATAAAGAAAACGTCAATGAAACCTGAAAGAAAATCAACTTAGGTCAAAAACTGAAAAACTGCTTACATTTTTCGCGTACAATTTTATCAATTTTTATGATACTTGATAATGCTTGTGGTATAAGGTGAACAAGACATTTGGCTATCAAATTATGTAAAAAAAAGTTTTTTTTTCTTTATCGTTTGCACATGCGCAGTAAACATACTTTTTATAAAAAATACTCATATTTCACGAGATATTTAAAGTGTTTGTATTCTGATTACGACATATTATTTCAAAAACTTTTTTTTTTTTTTTTTTTTCAATTTATCTAAAAGTAGGAATAGGTTTCGTTTAAAACTCTGCATGTTATAAATTAAAACATTCTGATTTTTTTGTTTCTTTTTTAGGTTTTAAAATAAATACTTATATTTTCTTTAACATGATGTCTTTACACAAATGCATCCACAAATTGTACTAAGTCTATATTACCATATTTTACAGTTACAGATCATTTCGTTCATTTAATGATACCGGGTAATCACAAACATTATTGATTTTGCTCAATTTGTTACTGGTCCCCTAAATGTTGTCTTAAACCAATCTTCACTGAAAAACATGAGAAAGACCCAGTTCTTAAAATACCCAGTGTTTGAAAACATTTCATTGAGAGATAAGTTTTTAAATCGAAAAACGGATCGTTTGCAAATGTTGCTAACCTTTTGAGGAGGAGTGTAGTAAATGTTTAAAAATCCAAACTCCTCTGATGCTTTTAGTAATTGTGATAATAGAATATTTTTCATTCTAATGTAACTTAAGTATTATTTAAATATATATACATACAGGGTTTAAACTGCCATTAGTTTTTTTAGCATTTTGCTAAAAGGTATCATATTTTGCTAAAACATGTCGGTGAGAATTTCGCTAAAAAGCTAAAACTGGATAACTGTATAAAATATCTCTATATAATAAATAACTCAGATATTTTTTTTTTTTTTTTTTTTTTTAATATTTGCAGGCAAAAACTACGAAAGGACAAATTTTTGGGAATCATTATTTACATAGTAATTTGGATTTATTTTTAATTTTCAATGATTGAATTTAAATGCAAAAATATTTAAAAGTATGTCAGAATTCAGAATTTGCTTCATAGAAGCATTCTTAGCACTAGTATTTCACGATTATCTACCACTACACTTTACTTGATTTTTAAATTGCTTTTTTATTTTACACATATGATATGAATACCTCTTTTTCTATTGTTAAAATCAAAACATAGTTTTCCTGATTCATATTTTTAAAGTCACAAATATGGATGCTTGGTTAAAATCATCAATGAACAAAAGGAATAGAAAACAAAACTGGGGATAACAAAGCTAAGTAAAAGAAATCAATGGTATCCAAAGAATTAATTAACTTTCGAAAAAGCTAAAATAGTGCTTGCCTATTTTCGCTAAAATGCTAAAGTAATTTTTTTGCCAGGTTAAACCCTGTATACATATAATATATATATTTAATAAAGTCTAGCGACAAAAACAATAGTGCATAAATAATTCCTCTCCTCCTCCTCCCTTCCTCCCTCTGATAATAATAATAATTAAAAAAAATAATATTCCCCTGATAATAATAACAATAATAATAAAAACTATTTATTTTTATTTTTACAGAGGCTGTTCGCACATTTTTTAGACGATTTTGATGGAGTGTACTGAAACAATTTCCCTCATATTTCATGTTTTATTTGTTCAGTTTGATAGCCCTTGTTCTTAACTATCATTCTACATCGTAATTTCTATGATAATAATGCTTTTTACAATATCGGAAGAGGTATATTTTTCTACTCCTCTTGAACGGCTTTTCCAAAGTTCACAAAGCGTTGTAGGTCGGTGTTTGGATAATGCTGATTTTAAGAGTCGAAAAACACAAAAATCCAACACTGATACATCAGGAGATTTAGCAGAAATATCAGTGAAGGGTATGGTTTTAATTCCCGTTTTTGTTCCATTTTTTTTTCTAGAAAAGCAATTGCGGATTGTGATGTGCGGCTGCTTGTTTTGTCTTGATACAGTTCAGCGTATTGATAGCATTGTGGATAAAGATCTGAATTTTCATTTTTAAAAATTGGAATTAAAATATGTTCTTGAGAGTATTTAGAGCTGATTTTGACATTTTTGTCACCTTTTTTTTTGCTTTTATCTTGTGCTTGTATGAAAAAACAGTGACAATCATAAATCCTTTAGAAAAACTTTCTTTTGATTCTCTGAGCCATGTACCAAAAAAAATTTTCTCCACTTTTGTGATAATAAATTGATCTTTTTTTATTACAACCACTTAAATAGACCCAAGATTCATCTATTATTGCGACATTTTTCCATTTTTCTCTTGATAAATGCTTTTCATAACGATTTCACTAAAAACTCTCTTTGGAAAAAGCGGAAACGTATCCTTCCATCCACTGCCTTTTTAAAAGCGCATTTTTGCATCCAAACAAAAATTATAAATATCAGAAGATAAAATCGTCTAAAAAATGTGCGAACAGCCTCTGTATTTATTTATTTATTTTGATATATATTCTTATTGAAGGGTAAATTATGCAAAAAATCTGTTGTATACCAAACAATTTAAAATTCTGTTTTTTTTTTTTTTTTTTTTCAGTATTTATCGTTGTCTTACTATATTTTATAAATAATCGGCGCAGGGCTTGACTTCTAAAAGAAAAAAAAAATATGGGAAAGCTAATGTTCTTCAGAATTTACATTCGCGTGGTGTCTCATTTTAGAAGTCTGTTGATGATCTTTGAAATATTATATACTCCAGTTTTCGAAGTCATAAATCAAATCTTACAAAAATTAGCAAAGTATGGTTTCATTTTTCTGCTAAATTTCTCAATTAAATTGATTGTTTTTCTTATTTGGGAACGAACAGCTGTTTGCTTTCCTACTTTTGATATTTCATTCATTTAATACATATGTGACTTGAAATCATGATTACAATTTGATAACCAGTAAAAGATAAAAATACAAACTGTTCCATTTACGGTTAATTCTAACAATTACTGGTCACTGTGTGGAAACTGAAAGAAAAAATCCCTAGTCTATTCTTGGAAAAAATAAAAGAGACAAATTGTGTGTCAAATTGCTTTACAGATGCAGCTATTTTTGATAAATAAAGAATAGTAAGATTGTAGGAGAGATATATAACAAATTATACATTGATTTTTAGAAATGAGGCACTGGTGAGTTCCAGTACGCAAATTTAGAGAGTTTCCATGCATTCTGTCTCTAATATGTAAAAATTCACCGAAATTAAAGAAGTATGGGAACTGAGTTCCCGTGCAAATTAAGTCAATCGGCATCATGTGATTTGATCGAATGAAATGTGCAAAAGTTATTTTTAGTACAGTACAGCTAGTGTTGCAAAAACTGGAAAAAACTCGTTTCTTCCCCGGAAGTAAACCGGGTTTTCGGGAGGGATTTTGAAAATTTCTGGGAGTTTTGAAATATTTGATGCATAGACACATTTTTTTTTTTTTTTTTCATTTTTATTATTTTTAATGATTTTCTATTTAGCATTTTTAACTGTAACTGTAAAACGCAACCAAACTCTTCTCTTCTGTATGTATTTGTAAACGCGCGCTAACGAGATTTAATTCTCAGTGAATACCCGCTACAACAACAACGTGGTTTAATATTTAATTTCGAATACGATTTTGAGTTTGTTTTTGTGTTTTTGAAGTCTATTTGTGTTTAAAACAGAACATACATAATTTAAATTTATTTAATTGCTAGGGAAAAAAAAAAAAAAAAAAAAAGACCAAATTTTAATAAATTTGTTAGTTTGTTTCTCTTTTGGAAATGTATTAAAAAGTATTATGTAATGGTTGCAATGAACAGAAGCAGTTTTCCATGAAAATTACATTGCCCCTGCATTTAAAACAAGTTTATGAAATCCTCATTGACATTTTAAGTATGTATTATGTATATGTATGTCCAATGCGTTGCCCTAACTTCCATTTTGAAAGTGACTGGTTTTGTTTACTTTTAAAATTCCCAATATTTCTCAAAGTTCCGGGTTTATTCCCCAATTTTCCCAAGTTTATTCCCAGCTTTCAAAAACTGCAGGTTTTTTGCAACACGAAGTACAGCCTCGCGGACCGAGGGTATCTCGGATAATCGAAAACTCGGGTAACACGTACTGTCGTAAATCGAAGGAGAAACATACGGCAAAGTTTTAAATGGATGAAAACGTAGTCAATGATATAAAGTAATACGCATATTACATATTTAAAAATTGGTCAGTTAAAAATGCAATACAATACATGCATATATAAATTATAAAACATAGTGATGTATAGTAAAATTTGTTAAAGTTATTTACGTCATTTGTCAAAAGGCACGCCTCCTCCGGGCCATGACCTATTCGGGGCTACCTCGGTTAACCCGGAACTCGGTTAATCGGGGCTCGGATAACCGCAGCTCTACTGTAAATATGGTAACGTAAGAAATACTAACCGTACTTGGTGGAGGGTGATGTATCATATAGATATAAATGCAGAAGTAGGTCCTGAAAGCTTCATTCTTTAACCTTATTGCCTATTATGATGCTAATGAAGAAAAGAAAATTTAAGCCCAATTCATGGTGTACAGAACGTTTTAATCCGATTGAATTTCAAATTATTTCAGATTGTAAGAGTGAAGCTGTTTATCTTTGGCATGACATTTTTAATTTAAGAATGATATTATCAAAATTCCTGTTATATTTGGATGTTTTTGAATATTAAATTAATAAAAGCTATGTTTATGGAAATTTTTCCTTTTCTATTCAAGTACCGTAATTCAAGTTGAATTACATTTCATTTATAATTACTAAAATATTACAGTTCTCTTACAAATGTTTTCAAGTTCTCCTATTATTTGTGTCTTCTGCTGAAATAAATAAAAAAAGCTTTTGAAGTTTTTTAGTTTAATAAAATTAACAAAATTGTGTTCATTTCATACTTGCATATGTAACACCATGGATCGAATTAAATAAGCCTTGATTTTAATGAAAGCACATGAAGCATAAGTTTCTCTGGAATTTGTAAATGATATAACTTATTTTTAAACTACATAAAATTGCGTTACTCAAAAAGAAGAAGTACATACGAATTACACATGTAATGAATTAGGTCCATTGTGTTAAGAACAGCAAAATGAAACTTTCAATTTGCACGGCCAAAAGCCAACAATTTATTAAAAAAAAAAAAAAAGAAAGAAAGAAAGAAAAAAAACTTTTTTTTTATTAAGTGAAACGAGACGCTTTTTAATATCTAGCCGCCAAAAAGAAGGAGGGAAATTTCCCACCACTTTCTTGAACTCTGTAAGAAAAGAAGAAACAAAACTTTTAACAGGATTGTTTACTACTGGCGCCATCTAACGACGTGAGTGAGATCAAGAAGAACTTGTCCTTGAGGTTCCCTACTGGAGAAGGTTATCTACAGTCGTGCACTTGTGTCACGAAAGTATGCGAGCATCTCAGATCCCCATTGGATACCGGCAGTTCTAGTCGTGATCGCCAAACGACTCTTCTTTCTCTTTTTTCCCCATTTTTCCCCCTCTATTTCTTCCCCAATCTAGTCTTTTGTGTTTTTATGTGGTTAGGGGGTTGTTACTCATATTTTATTCTTTTATTTACTTTTTTGCTTTTTCAATTTATTTTTTTGCTTTCTTAAATCTCATGAGATTATTGATGGCGCTAGAGGTCGATAGGAATCAAAATTTTTGTTTGATTGAGGGTTGCAGGTGATTTTTTGGTCACGATCCTTGCATTTATTTCATGAAAATGTGACGAGAGTTTGACCAGGCGTTGCTTCTTCTTATCACGATGCTGATAATTAGAAAGATGCTTGTGGATGAAGGGATAAATTCAAGAACAAATATACGTGTTTTTTTTTTTTTTAACTATTTTGTGTTTAAATGTGTTTACAGACAAGATATTTTTCTAGATATGTTTCTAACCCATTCCACCCTCGCCACTGATAATTGTACATGATAAGCTTTTTTTTTTTTTCAAAATAGTAATATTAAAGGCTATTATTGTTATTCTTTTTTAAAGTGCTGCAAATAGCAACCTTGTCTCTGAATCGTAGATTAATATCCACTAACGAAAACGAGGCATCAAATTGTTATTTTGTTTCAAAAACGCTCAAGTAAAACGCTCAAGATATTCGTAAGTCCTTTCCCAATGAAAGTTGCTACTCTTTAAGAACAGTGTTGCTAGATTTGAGGTCTTTTTTATTCAATATCAACCACTAAATTTTAATTGTAACGGTTGCCTAATTATTAATCGTCTATTGTAAATATTAAATATCACTTTTCAAAATTATTGGTGACTATTAAATAAAAAATGTTATTCGAAATTGACTGTTTTCTTACCATGGAATAATAAAGCAAATTTTCGCAGGTTGGTTGGTTGGTTGGTTGGGTATTATGTCGCACTAGTGTTGCGCAGATGGGCAATTGGCGATGGTCTGGGACTCACCCATAGAGATGGTCCGGAGACATGCCATCGCAATTTTGATCCTCCACGAAAGGGGTGGCTCTCCCGCTTCGGTCACTCCCAAAGGTATAATTTTTGCTGGGAACATGGAGGGCATTGCGGCCACGACAGATTTTACGTGCACCAGCCACCATTAGTGTACATGACGGTCTTTGGCCGGCTCGAGTATCGAACCCGCAATCTTCCAATTACGAGGCCGGCGCCCTACCGACTAGGCTACCATGGCCCCAAATTTTCGCAAGAATATTTTTTACTTCAGAAATCTCATAGCAGCTTTAAAATATCAATTATGATATTGACATAAACATATAGTTAACTATAAAAATTCAACTTTGAAAACTTCGAAAGTTATTTGAAATTTACGAATTTCTTAATGTGGCAGAATAAGGCAAAATTTCGCATAAACGTCCATTTTGAAAAATATTTTCAACATAAAGACGACAGGACACTTTTAAAATGTCATTTATAATACTGGCTGGAAAATCATTGACTACGATTACAAATATTTCAATTTGAAAATTTCGTAAGCTATTCTAAATTTAAGATTTTCTCAATATAGCAGTCGGCAGCAAAATTACAACATTCGAACGCTAGCAATAATTCCTAAATAAAAAAAGTACACTTAATACTGCTTTTTTTTTTTTTTTTTTTTTTTTTTTTTAATAAATCCTTGTCGAATCATGTTCTTAGATTGATTAAGAACAAACGTTAAGCAACTACATGCTTTCCATTTTTTGCTTTTAACTCTTAAACAAATATGAACATTAAATTTACATTATATGACATCAGAGCCGGATTTAAGTTAGATTGCGCCCTAGGTCCATTTCGATATGGCGCCCCCCCTTCCATGTTTTGATGTATGATGTATATTATTCATTTGTAATAGTACCTAATAATAGCAATAAATATAACACAGCTAAAGGAATAATACTTTTCTTAGATATATCAGTCACTGTGCAACCTTTATATAATAATCAGTGCATAAATAAAAAATAAATAATCTATTTGGTCATGAAAAAAAAAATCATTTAGTTTATTTGGTTTCTCCTACAAAAAAAAAAAAAAAAAAGTTAATAAGCAGAATTTAATTTTTTATTTAATCACTGAAGAACAGGCTAACTTTAGGTTTATATTTTTATTAATCAAAATAGAAATTATTTTGATTTATAAATAGATAAGTTAATTTGTTTAAAAATAGTTTCTTTGCAGCTTTTTGTTCGACATTTTATATTTAAACCATTGCATACTTAATTATTTTAAGAAAATAATTTCACTCATTAATCATAACATTTTTGACTCATGACAGGGAGAGCCAATCGCGTTTTGAAATTTGTATTATCGATTGAAAACCTAATCGATTTCGAATTTTAGTTGCTCTTAACGTTTGGATTTGTGTTCAAAATTAAATCATTTTAAAGATTTTAATAAGCTAAAAAAATTACCGCCCTCGACCCGGATCTAAGCATAATCCATTGCTGGACGTTTAATCGCCATAAGAAAGCATCATCCTCCCATAGTTATATATTGCCGCAACGTAGTCCGGAGGATCAACCGTACAAATATAACACTATCTATTCGTATATTTCAAACCGCTGTCTAAAAATCTGTAACGTGTTAAACGGGGATTGATAAAATGTTTTATAATCGGCAAAAAAAAAAAAAAAAAAAAAAAAAATGTTTTTTATTCCTTTTAAACACTGGTCGTCCTTCAAATTTTATCACCGCCATTCAAATTTTAATTAGTTTTAAAACATAGGAACTCAGGCCTAAGCCCAAATCTGTCACTGCATGACATGTTATATATCAAAGTATAAATCGAATTTTATATAACTTCAACACCGGAAATATTTTTTTAAAGGGCATTTATCCCCTAATTTTTCTTTAAAACCTATTTTTAAAGAAAGGAAAGAAAATGAAAGATTTTGAAAAAGAAAAACAATTAGGCAAAGATGTACATGCCTCCAAATTTAAAATTATCATCGGCTTTTTATTCTTTTATTTACTTTTCTTCTGTTTTTATAACAAAATTTTTGAAAAACATTATTTAGACTGTGAATAAACAATAGTATTATGGACACTTTACAGAAAAGGTAAGATACAAATGTTTTTAAATGTTATTTTAAATGTCCCTATTTTTTTTTTTTTTTTTTTTTTTTTTATTCATTTTACATTTTCTCCCATCATAGACTTTTTGAAAAAAAAAAAAATCTTAATTTGTGATTTTGAAACATTGGCAGAGTAATAAAAATTAATCATTTTTTTTTAATGAACATTTCATCGAAATTGACAATTGTATATTTTTACACACACACACACACATATATATAATATATTTAAGTAATGATAAGTGATGACATGAAATTGAAATGTAAGAAACAACAAGAAAAATTATTTAACAATGTCAATAAACAAGAAAATTAGTTAAAGTTAAACGCTATTTAAGCCAAAAAATTAAATTATGCTGTGCTATTCTCTTCAGCAGGTGGGAACACAGCTATTAATAACTATGTAGTACTAGCAGGTTTCAAAAGATATGTAGGCTAGCATACTCCAATTATAACTATTTCAAACTGAATAGAAATGAAAAACTTAAAATTGTAAAAACTGAAAGGAGATTATAAAATTAATTCTATTTTTTGAAAATTAAATATTGAAATTTAAAAACCATATATTACAGCTTACTGAAATAAAAAGCTATTTATAATAAAGCTTATTAACATTTCACTTTCATGTCATCACTTATCATTACTTAAATATATTGTTGTTTTTGTATGTAATTTTATGCTGCTTTGAGCGCCTTTTTTATACAAATTAATTTTTGTCATTTATATTGAATTGAATATATATATATATATATATATATATATAATGAATAATTTAATTCCTTAACAATACTCAGCAAATGAGAGAAAGATGAAAATACCAACAATGAAATTAAAAATTAGATGTAATACGTATAAAGTTATTGTCACAATTACCATTTAATTAAATTTCACTGATTAGTAAAAACATGTTAAAGTACTTACGCAGAAGAGAATTGACGTATATATCACTGAAGCCTAAACTATGAGATAGTTTTCAGAATCCATTAATCCAGTAAATACATGCAACACAAGATAAAAATTGAAAGAAATTAACCAAAAATACTATTGAAATAAAAAGGAATATATATACACACCCCGTAACAAAAAGATAGGTAGAAAGGGTTTTTTCTTTGATTTTTCATAAAATAACATTATCTAAATTGTGCTTATCATTTATTATTATCAATTATCATAAAATAACACTATTCCCGGACTAATTTTTGTTTTAAGACTAATTTAGAAAAAATTTAAGACTAAAATTTTTCTAAAGACTACACACCGCGACAAAAAGATAGGAACAGAGGTTTTTTTTTTTTTTAATTTTTGAATATGATTATTTTGAATATGAATATTTTGAATATGATTCAAATATTTAATATGTTTTTCATATGATAATATTTTGTTATGATAATAAATGATCAGCACAATTTAGATAATGTTATTTTAGGAAAAATTTAAAAAACCCTTTGTTCCTATCTTTTTGTCGCGGAGTGTAGTCTTAAATTTGAAAAATTTTAGTCTTAAAACTTTTCTAAATGAGTCTTAAAACAAAAATTAGTTCGGGAATAGTGTTATTTTTATGATAATAATAAATGATAAACACAATTTAGATAATGTTATTTTATGAAAAATCAAAGAAAAAACCCTTTGTACCTATCTTTTTGTCGCGGGGTGTATATATAAGCATAAAAGAAAAAGAAAAAGGGAAGTGAAAGAGAGGGGGTTTATTTTAATTTCTGAAATTGTGTGCATCTTGGCATACCTATATAACTGCAATACATCCTTAAGAAAACACGTGTCATTTAGTTTTATTTTCTAAAATCATTTTTTTTTTCTTTCTTGAATAACGTATATACTTTTTAGGAAAAAATTGAGGTAATATCAGTTTGAAAATTTTTACCGATGTTAAAATAATATAAAATTTAATTAATTAGTTGATAGCTAACATTTCATTCAAATTTTATGGGAATGTGTTCATTTGTATAAAAATTTAAAATTTTAATTATTGAGCGTAGGTTTCAAAAGGGATGTTGCGAGCCAGCCAAAGACCGTCGTGTACACTAATGGTGGCTGGTGCACGTAAAATCTGTCGTGGCTGCAATGTCCTCAGTGTCAAACACTGAGGAAGGCTAGTGTTTAGCCGAAACGTCTGTCTTGTATTTTAATGTTTTTTAATTAAAATATATTTTTAAAATTTAATATTCTTTATCTCATTTTAAATGTTACTTTGGTTTTAATATATTAATGAGACGTATGGAATATGTTCAATTTTATTAAAATGTAGTATGTCCTTTAAATTTTTATATTCTCCCTCTTCCCACATATGTATCTTTTGTTAATTGTGACACTATCGAAACCTTTTACCATGTATTATTCGTTCTTTAACGCAATGCAGATCTACAATAGAATGTTATGACTTTTTCTAATTCGGTTTCTTTTCATCTTGCAAATAAATGCAGTTTGTCGCCTTTAGTGCATTCCTTGTCTTATAACATGGTACGTTAATTTTGCTTAAAAGTTCCGTGTTCTGATCGCGAATGTTGGCTTTTAGCAAGGACCGTTTGAATTATAATTATGTGGTAACCTTTTCAAAAATTGTATGTGTTTATACGTAACACAATTACAACCATTTTTTCTCTACTATTTTGAATTTGGCTTCGATTAGAGCTTTGGCGAAATTAATGAAGAAATCGGAGCGTCACTTCATTATCATGACTGAGTAGTCGACGTTTTGGGCTCTCACTCCAAGGCTATTAAAATCACTTCAGTTCTAATAATCCAATAATAGTAACTTTATAAAATTGGTCACCTATGCCTATGAGTAATGTGTCAAACAAAATGTTTAATAAGATTTTTCCTGTTTCTCTACAAAAAGGCCTGGATTAATGATCACTGTGTTATTGTCGGCATACTTCGCAAGAATTCTAAAGCTGTTTTCAAATTAAACTTCAATAACCAACGGCCATCTACAAATCATCGTTACAAATGTCAATATTTGGAGCCTTCTACTGTTATTTCATCTTGTGTTGACTACAAAATTTATAAAAACTACGTTAACAGAAAAATGCGCGAATATTACAAAATTCTACCTAATTCCTTAAACAATTTTTGATTGAGATGTAGATGAGCGGATTAAATGCATATTGCGCAGAAGAGCTGTGCAAAAGAACTACTCAATGGCTCAATGATCTGGAAGTTGCTTCCAAATCTGGTCTCGAAACATACCAACATAATTTTGGTCCTCCACGGAAGAAATAGCTCCCTTGATTTGATAATCAAGAATCCTATTTCAATAGTTTAATACTTCACGTTGCAGAACAATTAAGCTGTGATCAGGCAGTATCTCACCAGCACCTACATGCTAGTGGCTAGTCCAGGAAAGCATAAAACCTTCCAGTACTGCTTGATTTTTAGCGTTTTGTTAAACTTTGGATGGAGAAGCCAATGACTTTGATAACGAAAAGCAATAATGGATGACGAGTGCAATTTTAAGCAAATGTATTGCGAAAGTGCAAATTAATGACAATTTTACGATTGCAAATTGCAAAATGCATTGGCAGCACAGCAAGGGTTATAAACAAGCTATTTAAAAAATCACAAAAAAAAAAAAAAAAAAAAAAAAAAAAAAAAAAAAACACACACCTGAAATTGAAAAATAACTATTAAATTGCTTAATAAATCGATTTTTTCAATACGGTAAGTGTATCGATCTCCAGTTTGCTTCCAAAATGCAGATTCGTACAAATATTGTACAGTCGGTAACAAAAGTCTCCGAACACTAGCGAAAATTCCTATGTAAAAAAAGTACACTTAATACAGTTTTGTTAAACAAATCCTTGTCGAATCCTGTTTTTAGACTGACTAAAAACATGATTCGACAAGGATTTATTTAACAAAACTGTATTAAGTTTGCTTTTTTTTATATAGGAATTTTTGCTAGTGTTCGGAGACTTTTGGTTACCGACTGTAAATATATGAAAGTCAAAAATGTTTTCGGAAAACTTAAAGTTTAAAAGGCTCATTCATAAGTAATTGTTTTTATCTTGAACTATTCGCATACAACAAATTAAAATATTTTATTAGTTTTTACTATTGTTGTCTGCATTCTAATAACGTCTCCTCAAGTGTTTCGGAATATGTAAGGGCGAGGCTAACATCACAGCTTTTATGGCAGAAACATATCCATCTAAAACACAAGAGCCTCTATCATAAATTTTTACAGGTTTTTCAACCAATCCACTTTCAAGGGCATAAAGTTTTCTTATTCTAGCCCTAATTCCACCATCACGAAGCCGTATTTATAGTAAGGTATTTTTATTGTCTTTTTGTATAATTATGCTAGACAGCACCCTTTTTCTCCTTTGTAATAGCGATTTTACCCTATTAAAAGAAAAAAAGAAAATGACCACTTTTTTAGAATACCGCACAACGTCATTAATGAGGGATAAAAAGCAAAAAAAGCGTCTCATCCTTGATTTAATTTCACTTAATGAAGACTCGAAACAATCGAGCATGTTATTTCATGCCACGAGCAGGCGGACAAAACGGTTTTCAACGCTTCGATGATTTTGTAAAGACGTGTCAATGGACGAGCCTGTGAAACGTTACAAATTGTCTGAAAATGTACACGCTGTTGATGTCGATGGAAAACATAATACAAAGAATTCTTCAAATTGCCATAAAATTGTTACATGATTTTTCAAAGTTAGAATGGGAAGTTGTTAAAGTTGTTACAGAAGTTCAGATTTTAAAGTACTGCTTTGAGACCAATCACAAAATAATTTCCATGAAATCTTCATTTTTCACAAAACTTTCTTATAATGGTATATTTTTTAACAACGATTAGCCTATCTGTAATGATAGGCAGGCCCTGATTACCCAATAGGCACGAGAAGCATGTGCTTCCCCTGGAAAATTTTGAAAAGGCCCCAAATTAAGCAAAAAAATGGGCCCCGAATTGTAAGCATGTGGTCTAAAAGCATTGTCTGATTATAAAACGTTACAGTCCTATCTGACTGCACAACTACCATTTCTAGATTATATAGGCTATATGCTAATAAAGCTTTTACACATTCATTTATGATGGAATAATTTCATATATTGTGGTGAATATAGACTTTCACCAGTTTATATCTTGGTACAAAAATCAAGTGAATTTGCTTGTCTATGTTTTAAGTGAACTTACTTGTCCTCAATTCCAGGTAACTACAAAATTTAATGAAAAATTAATAAATTTTTCAAGATGTTTGTATGAGTCTATAGACCAAGAAGTCAGTGGGGGGCCCCAAATGGATTTGTGCTTCCCCTCGATTGTAAGGTTAATCGGGCCCTGATGATAGGGCTGCTGAAAGCTATACAAAATAGGTAATAGACTGGCTCGATCAAGGCAGTTTAAGATCTAATTCCTGATGCAGTCTGTTGCTCCCCCGGTAGCTCATCTCTGAATTCCCAAAGAATATTTGAGGAATTTCATATCTATAGTAATTTTTGAATGGACAAATATGCATTAGGTAAACATAATCTTATAACAATGCATAAAGTTTAAGTTCTTCTAAAATTTTGGTGCTTGGGTGCTTAAAAAATCTGGATCGTGTGCTACACTGTCTTTGGAATAAGTTGGTTTCTACTACTAGTTTTGTTTATCTTACACGCATCACTTGAAATTACACTTAAAAATAAATAAATAAATAAATAAATAAAAACAAAAATATGCACAACGCTTCTTTCTTGCTTCTACAGCCGGTAACAAAAGCATCCGAAAACTATCCGCAAAAATTCCTGTATAAGAAAAGTACACTTCATACTGTTTTGTTAAATAATTCCTTGTCGAATCGTGTTCTTAGACTGACTAAGAACAGAATTCGACAAGGATTTATTCAACAAAATAGTATTAACTCTACTTTTATTACATAGGAATTTTTGCTAGTGTTCGGATACTTTTGTTACCGACTGTACATGTTTCTACATGTACACGCTTTTTTCTTGATTTTATTTCCAGTTTATAATTTCTCCTCAAAAACTTTTTACATTTAAAAACAGGCTTTATGATTTTATCAACGATTTTTTTTTTTTTTTTTTTTTTTTAATGATGCGTGTTATATTTGAAATATCAAAAATTAATAAAAATAAAAAATAAAATCACACGTCGATAAAAAAAGAAAAAAAAAAAAAAAAAAATCCCTTATTAAATAAATAAGATAAATTTGAATGTCAATTACTTTTTTACAATGCCGATGTGTATATTATAAAGTAAAAATGATTTAAAAATTTTTATTTGTATTAATTGCAAGTTTATACTTTGGTCTAGTATTTTTCAGAAAATTGAGCTATTTTAAATGTTGAAAACACATTTTTTTTTTTTTTTTTTTTTTTTTTTGATTTTTGGCATTTCCCCCTACACTGTTAGAAATTTCAATAGAAAACTATTAGTAATCATTTATCTTAAGTCTTACGTAAAATTACGCAGAAAAATAAGCGGTAATGTTAAAAAATGTACATTATAGACGCATTTTAATGAATAATATTAATTTAATTACTTATTGGCAAGAATATACATGAAACTTATAATGCTTTTTCTAAATTAGAAACATTTATTTTTAACTTATATGTATACAGGGTGATTGTAATTAAAGTTACGATTTCAAAACGCTATAATTTTAAAACTACCCATCAGAGCGATTGGATATTTTACCAGAGCAATAACGAGGCAATGAAATTTTGTTTGGCAAAAGAAAGAAAAAAAAAATAGTTCCAAAATGGGCCGTTCATTATCCGTAAAGTATTTGTTTCATGAAGCTCCTCTTTTTCTCTTTTCACTAGGACTGTTTCTGCTGTAAACACGTATTCTTGTCTTTTTGCTAAAAAAATTGTAGTAAACCCTTGAAGTCTATTGTTTCCTGCTATTCCATTGTGTTGTTAACAACATTCCTGTGTTTAACGAGTCCATTTAGGCGTTTCCTCATACATTACCCTAACAGCGCCATCTATAGAAATACGTTGGAACTACTTTTTTTTTTTTTTTTTTTTTTTTTGCCAAACAAAATTTCATTGCCTCACGATTGCTCTGGTAAAATATCCAATCGCTCTGATGGGTAGTTTTAAAATTATAGCGTTTTGAATTCGTAACTTTAATTATATTCACCCTGTATATACAATCGGTAACGAAAGTGTCCGAACACTAACAAAAATTCCTATGTAAAAAAAGTACACTTCATACGGTTTTGCTAAATAAATCCTTGTCGAATCCTCTTCTTAGTCAGTCTAAGAACAGGATTCGATAAGGATTTATTTAACAGAATCGTATGAAGTGTACTTTTTTTTTACATAGGAATTTTCGCTAGTGTTCGGACACTTTCGTTACCGACTGTATATATTATATATATTGACAAACTAAATAATTAATATAAATAAATATAGAGAATAAAGATTGCGAATCTCGATTACTGATTTTTAGCTAAGACTTATTGTAAACTTACAGGTACTCTGGACTACTTACAGATACTTACATACACTTACTCTGGATAAGCATTTCAGTAAATTTACGGTCACTTTTTACACTGTAGCTACAATCTGTAACAAAAGTGTCCGAACATTAGCAAAAATTCCTATGTAAAAAAAGTACACTTCATACGGTTTTGTTGAATAAATCCTTGTCGAATCCTGTTCTTAGTCAGTCTAAGAACATGTTTCAATAAGGATTTATTGAACAAAACCGCATGAAGTGTACTTTTTTTACATAGGAATTTTCGTTAGTGTTCGGACACTTTTGTTACAGACTGTACGCTGTTATCAACACAAGACTTCTTAAAATTACACTTTTTTTTTTTTTTTTTTCAGGGTTTAAATTGTGTATAAGTAATCCTAAAATAATAAATTCTACGGTAGTGTAAAATGTCCTTTAAGAAATAACGCATACTTACTTATATGCCTGTTAAATTTGCTTTAGTTTTAGTTTTAGTGAATAAATTAACATTTGTTACGATATTTTTTGACTTTTTAGAATTGGCTACTTACTATTTTCTGCAAATTTCCAAAATAACAGAACTTAAAAAAAAAAAAAAACTTTCTAAGTTGTTATTAGAAGTTATACCTCTAAAATCGGATCAATTTTCTATTTAGAGCAAAGTATTTATAATTCTTAGTTCTCAAAAGACTGGAAGACATAAAATTGTTAAAGAAGGGACATTAGCTCCAAACAATGTGTGAAATAACACTAGAAAACATATAACAAAAAAAAAAAAAAAAAAAAAAAAAAAAAAAATTAAAGGAAAATGTGACGTTAATTTTTAAAAAGGAAGGATTGAGATTATTTTTCTAACGAAATTAAAACACTGGTTAGTTTCGATTTATATACAGGGTGGGTTATAATTAAACTTCTCCTATAAACAGCATCCTACATCCTACAGCGCAAACGGGTCAATGGAAAGCAACGAAATTTGGTATACAGACTATGCACGAGATGCGCTCACGGAATTTCGAAAAAAAAAAAAAAAAAAAAGTTCCAAAATATCCACCAGAGGGCGCTTTTTCCGGAAAAACATTAAATTTAACACAATATAAACGACCAAAACGGAATACAGAAACAGTATTAACATTTATTGACTTGTTTCTGATCAACCATGTCATCGAACCACATTAAGTAAAGGTAAGGAAAAAATAACAGTACGCTGTTTGAGAAAAAAAAAAAAAAAAAAACATTTTTTCCTAGAACTGTCAGCTTTTCCCAGTTTTACATTTTTATACTCATAAATTCTTGGTGGATTATTAATATTGTTCCTGGATTCCGTTTTGATCGCTTATTGTGTGAAATTTAATGTATTTCCGGAAAAGCCGCCCTCAGGTGGACATTTTGGAAATGATTTTTTTTTTTTTTTTGAAATTCCATGAGCGCATCTCGTGTATAGTCTATATACCGAACTTCGTTGCATTCCGTTCTCCCGTTTGCGCTGTAGAATGCTGTTTATAGGGGACGTTTAATTATAACCTCCCTGCATATTCCTTTTAAAACAACAGCGATAATTTTTCCTCGTGTTGCATACAAAAGTACTGTATATACCAGTGTATCAAAAAAAAAAAAAAAAAAAAAAAAAAAATCTAAAACTCGCTTTCATTCTTGTTTTCTTCTATATACCTAAGAAAAAAGTACTGGATTCGTGAAAATGTTTCACCTCCGATTTTCGATGGACTTACACGTTTTAAGATCTCTTGATTTAAACCTTTTTAGAAAATGTCTGTTTGTGAGTTACCAAAGCTTTCTGATGCTGTGTTTTACGAACCAATATACGGAATTCTAGATAGCATTATGTTGGTTGGAGTCTGACATAAATTGCGGCTGATTGAGATTTGTTATATAACTCCCAATAAGCGGCACTGCTACGATTCAATTTATTCTGCTTATAGGAAAGCTAAATCTCAGCTTCTATAGTGTATAACTGCATAAAGATTTATATGTGAGACGTTCATTATCATAAACTAAGCACAATCAATTTGGACGCATATTGGCCGCCAAGTGGCTTTGCTATGCTGCAATTTTCCTTTTCTAAGGGATAAATACATTTCAGCTTCTGTAATCCATTTGTGCAACATACTTGATGTGTGAGATGAAAACGCTTTATTTAAGTGCATATCAACCGACGTAATATGCTACAGTTTTCAAGAAGGCTATATCTCGACTTTTATGATATATAAATACACTAAACATGATGTGTGAGGTGTATATAGTGAAAACTTCCGCTGATTCAATTTGGTTGTATATCGACGACAGGTGGAGCTACTGTTAATTACTTTCTGTGATTTTACAGATATTTGTATATCAGTATATAATGGCTGAAATAGAACTGGCTGATGTAGAGGAAAGTATTTTGATAGCCATATTACATGGACTTTCGGTTATGTTTACAAGTTTAAAGCTAAACATACACCCTGAGACAAAAAGATAGGTACAAAGGGTTTATTCTTTGATTTTTCATAAAATAACATTATCTAAATTGTGCTTATCATTTATTATTATCATAAAATAACACTATTCCTGGACTAATTTTTGTTTTAA
This sequence comes from Salticus scenicus, assembly GCA_963930645.1. Taxonomy (NCBI): domain Eukaryota; kingdom Metazoa; phylum Arthropoda; class Arachnida; order Araneae; family Salticidae; genus Salticus; species Salticus scenicus. Next base: position 336,865,029 of record OZ005653.1, read on the forward strand.
GACTACCTTAGAAAAGTTTTAAGACTAAAATTTTTCTAATTTAAGACTACACTCCGCGACAAAAAGATTGGAACAAAGTTTTTTTTTTTTTTTTAATTTTTTCATAAAATGACGTTATCTAAATTGTGCTGATCATTTATTATCATAACAAAATATTATCATATCAAAAACATATTAAATATTTGAATCATATTCAAAATATTCATATTCAAAAATTTAAAAAAAAAAAAAAAAAAGGAAACCCTTTGTTCCTATTTTTTTGTCGCGGTCGGTGTGTAGTCTTAAATTAGAAAAGTTTTAGTGTTAAAATTTTTCTAAATTAGTATTAAAACAAAAATTAGTCCGGGAATAGTGTTATTTTATGATAATAATAAATGATAAGCACAATTTAGATAATGTTATTTTAAGAAAAATCAAAGAAAAAACCCTTTGTACCTATCTTTTTGTCGCGGGGTGTAGGTTCACCGCACTGAAATGTTTTTAAACATTAGTTTATAAAATGGAAATCTCAATATATTTTTAATTCGACTTATTAAATAAAAGAAAAAAAAAAAAAAAAAAAAAAAAAAAAAAAAAAGCTAACTGCGTCAACAAACAAAACCTAAGAATTATCTATATTGTATTTTTTCTTTTCTTTCCAAACTTTTTAAAAATTCGGTAGGCAACTAATATATACATTTATTTCTTTTTTGTTTGTATATATTCCTATATCATGCACGTAAGCGTGTATGTTCGATATACAGTTGTCATTGCAAGTTTTTCAGTCTTAAATCTTCCAAACGTTTGTGTGGAGATGCATTAAAATTAAAGGGATATTTAAAGCAGGTCAAAGCAAACAATAAATAAAATAAAAAATGAAGTAAAATATAAATAAATGAATGACAAGAAATAAAAAAAAATATCATGGAGTTTCTAATCAAGATAGCTCCGTATAGGTCAAATGCCAAATTTCTTAAATCCGATTAGATGGAAAGATATTTTTGCGTGACCCCACTTTAAAAGTTGAAAGTTCAACCCGGTTTTAGAAGCCCCCCCCCCGTCCTTTCTGCCGTAGTGGTATATGGCCTACTTCATTTGCTGTGATAAAAATGTATCGCTTATTTAATTTAATTTTTTGTTTTTAAAAACTAAAAGAAAAAACACACATGTAAGTTGATTTAGAGCTTTATCAATTTAAAACAACAAATACAAATCCAAAGTTTGTCATGCATATAGATTTATCGGAAATTTAAACAACAACAAAAAAAAAAAAAAATCATATAATTATATTTAATTGTATATTTAATTGTATAATCGTGTATTCCGAATATGCCATCCAAATTTTATTTTTATACGCTCTTTTTTTTTTTTTTTTTTTGTATGCGCGAAAGAAGAAAAAGGAGAAAATAGGTTGTTATACAACTTTTAACAATTACGTAACTACTATGCCTAACACAAAAATTAAACTAAAAAATGTCGTAGTCACCAGTCTAAAATCCAATAGTTCAATTATTAAGTAATAAATAAATATGCAATACAAAGGTAGTAAAGGAAATAGATTCAATATTTTTGGTTAATTAATTATTCTTTCTTTGTTAATCGATCTTGCCCAAGCATTTCATCTTATCGTATTATTCAAATTTTAACTATAATTGTCCAACATGTGAGAAAAATATCAAAATGCTGTCCGGTGTCACTGTCCGTCCTTCCGGTAGCGATGACCCTAACATAGCTGTAGATCTGTCTTTCGCACCGGACGTGACTGTAAAAGGTAAGGAAAGAGTGCCTGACCTAGAAATTGTGGATCTAGAGGCATCCTCTGCTCACATAATGTATATCCTGGAAAGTTACTTAATGTTATCTGTATGTTCTTCGAGTAACAAAAATCAAGGTCGCTGTGTGAAAGATACTGGTCAAACATTTCATTTTAATCAAGTAATACCATAGGCTATTAAATGAGATGAATAAAGAAAAATCATGATATTAGCGTTGATTAGAAAACACTTTCCAACCGTATTTATCTGTTTGCATCGTGAAAGGAAATCTAGAAAAATAACTTCATATATTTATTTTTAAAGAAAAATCATATAATAGATTGTTTTTGTTTAGCCCTATATATTATATACCCTATGTACCGTAAAATCCCGAAAGTAACCCCCCCTTTTTGAAAAGCAAAACTGATAAATTTCAGGTGGGGGGTTATAATCAAGATTCTTTAAAAAAAAATTAAGAAAAGGGAGGGGAGGTTATATTCGATGGAGGGGGTACTTTCGGGATTTTACGGTAGTTACTTAAAAGGAAATATTAAAGGTAATTTCTTACATTAAAGGTAAAAAAAAACTGTGTAATGATTCCATTGATAACATGCATCCGACACTTTATGAAAAATTAGTTAAATTAGAAATAATATATAAATATTGAAACTTAATTCAATGCCAAACTTAACTTGCAATGCCGACGTACCGTAAGTGCGCCTGAAGATTGGATGTAGCTTTGTTGGATGGAGAAAAAAAAAGGGGGGGGAGGGTTACTTTCAGGATAACGGAGACATTTCACTTTCAGTGAGAAAAGGGAGGGAGGTTATATTCGATGGGGGGGGGGGGTTACTTTCGGGATTTTACGGTAAATATTGCAACATAGTAAAATTAAGAATAACAAACGATTAAACGCCACTGAAACCCACAATAACCAAAAAGAATTGATTTGTAACTAAATTAAATGACATGTTAAAAATTATTTTTGTTGAACATTTAATTTAAATTAAATTTCTCTGCCGAACTTTAAAATTACAACTCTACTCCGCACACACACCATTTTATGAAATACGATTATCTGTATCTGCTTGTTAAGGTTTCAATTTTTATTATGGTGAATTTTTCAATTATAAACTTTCAGGATGCATTTTGTCAAAATTTTATTTGTTTCAATTCATGGTATTTTTATTGTAGGTTCGTGCTATTTCTCGGTATTTTGTTTGAATGCTTGCCGATAACAAAAAACCGAAAACCTACAATTTTGTGCTCAGTGCAATAGGGATAGCACCTGATGAGTCTTATTGCATTTTGAGCTTTTTAATTGAATTTCCATCTTGTTTTTGTCATTTGGTCTAATTTTTTTTTTTCTGTTGTTGTTTGTCTCAACTTAAAAAGGTTTCTTTCATATATTAAGATCGATCTTTCCCATTCAAGTGTTGTCCATAACTATTCCAATATTCTTATCTAACACAATGCATGGTCATTTTTTTCTGTTTTCAACTGGTATTGTAATCTTATAAATTAATGTAAGTAATTTTTTTTTTATTAATTAAGATAACTTGTTACCTTATTTGCATCTGTATTTTTCTGTGGTTTTTATTTGATTGTCTCATCTTCTTTCTCATTCTTTTCATTTTAATCACATAAATTAAACATTATATATATATTCATATACTTCGAACAATTTCTGCTGGTATTCCATAATGTAGTACCTGCATCTTTTTTGTGTAACACTGTAAACCAGTCATTAAAATTAATCGTACCATATTTTATAACATAATACATGGTAAATTTAAAACATTTTAAAATATACAACCTTTTTAATTCTTCATGTCACTTGCCGACTAGTTTCGCATGGGGCGCCCCAGCTTGTTCTCCGGCGTTGCGGTGTTCGAAGTTAGTTGAAACTGACGTTTCACTCTCTCTTCTTCTCTTTTAAAGACTCGGCGCCACTGCCGGTCAAGTAGTGCCCCATCGTTGCCATTGCAATTATTAAAATTCGGAAAATGTTTTAAATTTAGATGTTTACTTCATGGTTTAGTTTTTTATAAAATAATACATGGTGTCTGTACCGACTCACCTTTTTTTCGTAACCTTTAAACTACTTTATACATAATAATTTTTCTCTTAATTAATCGCGAAAACAAACTGGAAAGAATTATTATGTAAATACAGTGGTGGAAGAGTCACGGAAAATATACGGACAGTAAACACCCTGTAAGAGGAACAGTGGCGGATCCAGAACTTAACTTTTGGAGGGGGGGGGGGCTAAGATTTTTCAAGATGTAATTCCAGATCAATGAAAAGTTTGCAAATGTACTATTCAATTGGGAACGTCAGTACTTTCGGGGGGGGGGGGGCTTCAGCCCCCTAGCCCCCCCCCCGCCCTTAAATCCGCCACTGAAGAGGAAACATACCATACTGAACTTGAACACCATGTATGAGTATGAATTTCAAGGCATTCTAAAAATATTTAGAGAGATGATGTAAAGAAGAAAAAAAAAAAAAAGTTAAATTTTTCTTCGATAGAGGGGCTGAACGAATGTGTAACGGAAATGATGCAATCAATCTTACGAATTGCACATTTTTACAATTAGCACAACTTATTTCTTATTTTGCTTCGTACTTACTCATACAAGAAGTTTTAATTGCGATGTTGACTTGGTGTTGTGACACCATCAACGTTTTCTTCTTTTGTACTCGACTGCCAGTGTGAGGTCCGAGGTGCCTCTCTGTCTGCGAAGTCATGAAAACGGACATTCCGTGCATCCTTTCACACTCTCAGATGCAAAGTCGGCGCAATTTCACGCTCGACTTTGATAATGCCGCCTTGCACTTCCAGGCGAAGATGGTACCCAGACATTTTGACGCCGAGCAAACACCAGTGAACTATTAAATAACGTGTGAACTTATGTATCTCACGTGACCAAAAACTTTCCGCTTTGTTGTCATCTTGGGGGAAAGTAGTCCCCCCCTTTGCATCTCATCAAAATTTGAAGGACTGAAAAATCAAGAAATAACTCTAGAGACTTGGATTATGCACTGTGTAGAGAGAAGTCGTTCTCCTGAACTTCTCTGTAATTTTTACACATGCTAGGAATCACATATATATGTGATACCTGTTTTTATAATTATCCTGTATGAACAGGAGGTTAAATAGAGTGGTTATACTATGTCGTCTTATTATTAAAACTTTGTTAAGTTTTTTCACAGGAGTATTTATTTCTTTGTTTCACTAAAATAATAAGATTGACTTTTAACAAAAGTTGCAATTCAAGTGATGTCTTCTGTACCTGATTCTGAGTATATCACAGTGTATAAAGCATTATTGGTAAAGATGTTTCGTTTCAGCAAAGAATCGTCGCGTCGACTGAATCTGTAGTAAATGGTGCTGTAACTCGTTTGTAAACTGTAATTTGGGGTGATGGTGGGATCATAGAATAGGATTTATATGCCTGTGAACATTTGCATGCAAATAATTATAGTTTTTCATGGAAATGTGTGACTTGTTCACACACAGCGCCATCTATAGACGAAAATTTTAACTACCGTAATTTAGTGTATATAAGCCGCACTGGTATATGAGCCGCAGCTTATTAAAATGTTGCGGGAAAAAAACAATGCTCTTAGATAAACCGCACCGGAAGGTAAGCCGCGGCTCATGCAAGCATTGTTACGATGATGTGACAGATAAATAAGGAAAAAAGATATCAGTCTTCCGACATCTACTCAAGTTAATAAAAATAATAAATTTTTAATTATAAATGAAAATAATAAATTATTTAAGAAATAATTAGGTATAAAGAAAATAAAATCAAACTATACCAGTATGCAGATGTAATGTCAACAAATATGAGAAACACGAGAACAAGATGTGGGAATCCGGGCATACGTACAAAGTCATAAAAATAATTAATTATAAATGAAAGTAATAAATTATTTTAAAAGGCACTGTATATATATAAAATTAAAACAAAACAAAACAAAGCCAGTATACAAATACGATGCAAAAAAATCAAAAACACGGGAACAAGATGGCGAACTCCAGACGTATATGCAAATTAATCAAAATAAGAGATTATTAGTTAATAAATAAGAGATTATAAGCGTGAATCAGTGCTCGAGAGACTCGAATACTAAACTTTCGTTTCCGGAGAAGATCGATTGTTCCAAGAATTATGGACGACGAAATTTGGCATTACTAGATAGCCCGCACTGATAGATAAGCCGCAGTCCCCAAAAATCAATGTTTTTATATCGTATAAAACTTGCATACACTCTAAAAGTGTACGGAAAATTTATCATAATAGTTTAAAAAAGAAAAGAAAAAAAAAAAAAAAAAAAAAAAAACTGCATTTTGAGCAGTTTTCACCTATATATCTTATAATGTATCGGTTGCAACTAATCTAGCAGATAGAAAGAATTTATTTTTCTATATTATTTCAGTTAAAAAAAGTAGAATGATATCAATGTTAAAAACATCAAAAATACGCAAAAATGTATCCTTGATCAAAATTAAATTTTGCATCCTTTTAATTAAAAAGCCTCTATGCAACCAAGTGAAATATGTCAATATCAGAGACTTAGCGCTTCATATAGTAAAAACTAAGTATACTGCGGCCATCACAAAACTCTTTTCTATTTAATTCAATATAATAATTGATTGAAGAAAAACTCGAAAAAGCTTGCATATCAGCTCTACTTATTGGCTGATATGCACCTGAATTCAACCATCTTTTAGTTTTTTATAAAATCCCATCTCATATATGAAATTTCGCTCCCTTTTATACATTATTTGGAAAAATAGAGAAACCTTAAGACTTTTCTCGACATTTTATAATTCCCCCGTCGCGTCACCTAAAGCCAAACTCTGTATTATTACTCTATATAGAAATTTGTTATGAGAATTATCCATTACCTAATGCATCATTTTAAATTTCGTTTTCACGCCATAAAAATTCGAAACCCTTAAATTTGTGCTTTTTTTCGTGTTTTTAATATTTCAGTTTGAACTTGCAGAGGGCGAAAAATGCACTTCATTCATTTTCCACAATCCCCGCCCCCCCCTCTTTTTTTTACACTTTCCTTTTTTAACTTTTTCTTGTGAAATGCACTAGTACATCTTTATGCAAAATGTAACTTCAAAATAGAAAAATTAAAAATTAAAAAATCAATAAAAAAAAACATAAACAAGCAAAAAAAAAAAAAAAAAAAAAAAAAAAACAAGAAATCTAATATTTGACTTGTAGCCTGGCTACCTTATACTTCTGTTGAAAATAAAATATTATTTCTGTATTTTCTAGAATTTTCTACAGTAACTAATAAAAGAAAAACGATCCCTGGTGGACATTAATTAATACATCTATTTGAATGAATTGTGTCTGTCAAGTATATCGGTCATGTGATATAAGTGTAAGAAAATCATAATATTCGGAAAGCATTTTAACAAAAACGCCATGAAAAAATTCTGCATATTTATAAAATATGACATAGTTATATCAAAAACTTATCGATGAAGTAAAAAATAATTTTTAAATATTTTTTTTTATTTAGGTTTATATGATGACTATTGGAGCATTATTGGAGGGATAAAAATAAAATCAGTTACATGTTATGTAAGCAATAAATTAAATAATTATGATTGTATGAAAAAAGAATGGGGTATATTATAAAAGTGGGTGGGAGACCTCTGATACGTATAATTATAACAAAAAAAAAAAAAAGGTAATAATACAGAAAGTACAATTTGTTTTCCTTATAATAATAACAATTCCTAACTTAAATTTAATTCATTTATATGTATTTTTATTCACTATTTCTGTTTATAGTCAAAAGGAGAGGAAAAACTTATAAAATCTAGCAAAATAATTTCTTTACACCATTACTTAAAATAGATTTGATTTTTTTTTTTTTTCTTATAAGAAAAAAAAAATTATCCTTTAACCAATCATAAGTAAGTAAATATTTAAAATTGTGATTGAAAAGGAAATAAACGTGAAAATATATTATATATTTATCAATTCAAATGCATTTTATTTAAAAGACAATTTTAAAAACAGATTGTATCTTAATTTTTAAAATAATTCGAATAAAAGCAGAAAATAATCCTAAATATAAACTTTTGTTCGTTACGCTTCAATACTAATTAGTTGAAAATTACTTCAAATTCAAAACAAGGAAGTTTGTAGGCCCCATTAAAATTTAATGGTATACTGTGAATCTGAGAAATTTTCTACAAGATTTTGATTCATTTAAATATTAAAGTTGGACATGCATAATAAATTGAAAAGTTTCGTTAAAAAACGTATCAAATTTTATGAAATCAATTACAATTTTTATTTAAGTTAATTGACAGGGGATTATATTTCAAAAATTACAAAATTTTTATTTTTGTAATAACTGCATACAGAAAAACTAATATGCTATGACCATCACAAAACTTTCTTCAATATTCGACATATCAGCGCAACTTACAGTTTAACGTGCACAAATGTTTAATCATAGATTCTCACAATAAAGTTTTTACACATTGGGTAAATTTTAACACATCATCGAGACCTGTCGGCCAATATGCACCTTAATTTAATCAACATAGTGTTTCGTAATGTCCCTCTTATATACCAAATTTTGTGTAATTGTATGTAGTAGAATCTGAGATATAGCCTTTCCGCTCATGAGGAAAATTGCAGCATAACAGTGCCATCTTACGGTCGATATGCACCCAAATTGAATCAGCATAATATTTCGTAATGATCTTTTCACATACCCAGTGTTGTTTGATTATACACAATAGAACATGATATACAGCCTTTCCTTTATTTTCGCGATTTGCATCAAAAGTTAATAGGCATGAATATTAATTGCATATTAATGTGCATCTACATATAATTTTTTATAAAATTCTTTGCAGCAGCTTCTGAGACACAACTGCAGCAAAATTTTTGTCACGCATAGGCAGACAGACAAACAGACAGACATTTAAAAAAAATGCTCAATGCGTATTCTTGACTTTGAAAACGAATAAATCGATAGAAAACCGGAAGTCGAAAATTTTTACGAATCCAATATCTTTTATTGAATATAGAAAAAAGGAATAATAATAAATAAAAGAGTGAACGATATGTGCCTTATACATTAATGAAAAGATATACGAAATTTCAGTATAGTATCATAAAATGTGCCAGAGATATGGCAAGACAAAAATCGCTATGTATAAATTTACCAGTAGAGGACTGAGGGGGGGGGGGGGGGGTAGTAATGTCGGTTCGCTTTTCAAGAGTCATATACAAATTGCGACTGAAAAAAAAATAAGCAAACAAATAAACTGCTTTAGACTTTTTATTTTCTAATTAATTCACCAACAATTTTATTTAAGCATATCTGTAAAGCGTTTAACAATTTTGTTTAATTACTACATTTGCAAAACGTTTAACAATTTTGTTTAAGTAGATCTATAAAACTTTTAATGATATGGTGCTAAGATTTCGTACATCTCTTTTATAATAAAGTAGCCGGCCTTCGCCCGCCTAGCGGTCGATATATCCAAATTAATCTATTTTCAAATATATTGCTTGCACATTATCCCGGCAAGCCATATTCACTATATTAAAAACCGGGACCAAATGTGGTAATAAATAGCTAATAATTAAACAAAACAGGTTTATTTAAAATTAAACTGTATTTATTTTTATTTTTATTGCCATTATTAAAAAAATAAATAAATAAATAAAATAAATAAATAATCGAAAAATGAAATGTAATTTAAATTGAATTATTTATGAAAATAAACTTCTGCGAAAATTCATTAAATTCGTCGCTAGTTTAATTGTTGACGGGATAGTAGTTGCCTAATTCTCAGAAATATATAATTTTCCTTTTTTTTTTTTTTTTCATGCTAATTTAAATTTTTATCATCGATTTATAGGATATATTTTTTAAATAATTACAATTATTATTATTTTTTTTATTTTATTATAACAAATCTTATTAGACCTACGTAATACAAATGATATGCATATTTTAATATTTTTTCTGACTTTCTTTCTTTTAAATTATGTTTTCTTTTTATTTTATTTATTTAAAATGACGGATAAAACTTTTTTCAGCAGATTGTTGAAGTAGTGACGCCATTCTTTCTGTTAAATTAACTTAAAAATAAATAAATAAATAAATAAAAATAAATAATAAAATAAAATAAGAGAGAGAAAAATTTAATCTTTTGAAAACATAGATGCTATTTTATTTCCTTTACTTCGATATATTGTTCCAGGTTCCAGTATCACTGGTATTAGTTTCTCTAGAAGCTTGGGCTTTTATTATTAAGAAGATAAAGCAATTTTTATGCTATAATTCTTCTTCTTTTTTAAACAAGAGCACTGTATAAATAAATGAATTTTATTATTGAAACTAAATATTTTGAAATTCTCGATTAGTTTTGTAAACTACAGACTACAGCCCAAATTTTAACACCTCTTTGTAATTTTTTATAAATAAATATGTAAAATCAATATGCGAGAAGTTAAAATTGTTAAAATTTTTCGAACATACACACACGTACGCACAAGCAAAGAAAAAAAAAAAAAACACTCTTACAAATACACACAAATACTGCTAATTTTAAGTTGTCATGGATCAAGGTTTACTTACGTATAGCGTGGACATTTTTCTCCGTCACGCCCCTATATTACTTGGTAGGAAAAAGAAAAAAAAAAAAAGAAAAAAATCTTAAATACAGCACGATGAAGTTCTGTTGATTACATGATTTCTTTTAAATTATAACTTTGTAGACCCTGTAAAAAACTCAGTAACGTATATTACGTATAGAAGATAATAACTCATTAAACTAATTGATGAAAAATTTCCATCTTCGAAATTATAGCATTTCATACAATAGATAATAACAAACTGTTTCCTTGTGGTGGCCATTGCCTTTCTATGCAGTTTTAATTTCCCACAGACACAAAATTCACTGCAGGCGATATTTATTTAGTAATAATAAAAATTAATAATAACTTTGGAACCTTTATGTGGGAAGGAACGGGAAAGATATCAAAGAACACTCGATCGCCAGATAATGCAGTGATGCCAGATTGGGGATTTTGTCCCCATTTTGGAGGAGTTTTGAGGCTTCTGGGGACAATTTTGAGAACCAAATGCTTGTGGGGACTTTTTGGGGGAATTCTAAAATTTTTGGGGACAAATCTGGGGAGTTCAACTTTCTGTCAATGTTGGCAACGTAATGATTTATCCCTACGACCAGGGACTTTCAATAGCTTTATTGTTATTTGGGGATTTTTTTCAAAAATTGTCTTCATTTGGGGAAAAATCTGAGCTGAAATCCACTTAAATCTGCTTGATATATATAATTTGAAAAAAAAATTTATTTTCTCTTTTTAGTAGAAATCAAGTTGGGGGATTTTTTCGGAAAAAAAAAAAAAAAAAAAAAAACACCCTGATTTGGGGAAATTTGAAGACCTGTTTGGGGAAATCATTTTCGACCATCTGGCATCACTGAGATAATGACAAGAAATGGTTAGAAATGTATCAAGCCTTGAAAACAATTGTCCAGGATGTATATGTTTTCATAGATAGGCAAAAGTATAATGCGAATAGTAATTTAGCATTATAATTTTCTCCAAAGTCAAAGAATAAAATGCATACAAGATGCAACTTTATTTTGTCCGGACAGCAATGACCTAGTACATTAGGAAAATGCACCATAAAAATATTTTTTTTAGCTAAAATGCTTTATCTCTAGTATGCAGATCTAGAATATGTATATTTGTATATACCGCGATCACTTGTCGCGGAAATTATTCGTTTCCTTAAAAATCGTACAAATATTTATGAGTTACATTGATTAGCTGTATAGTTTATGGTGTATTAAAGTGCTTGTATAGCTCGTGTACTGCGACATGAAAAAGAATTTCGATATATTAAAGCTTATCGACCGCGTTTCTTTTAATTGCATTTTGGCATAGTTATTCAAAATAATGATATTAATATACACTATTAAGGTGCTACAAAACTTGTTTTTTATCGAAAATGATTTGCATAGATTTAATAATTTGTTTACAAAACGACATGACATGCACTAATTCTGATTCAAAATGTATTACGTGTGTATATGTATTTGAGACAGTGTTTTGCTAAAATCAGGTTAAAATAAATTCAACGAGGAGGGTCGGCAGACCCTTAAACACAGGAATGTAGAATGTATTTCATTATTAAATAAGTTTTTTTTTTTTTTTTTTTTTAAATTAAATAAAAACGACAAAAAATGAGTAGGGTAAGTGCACCAGTGACTGACACTTTTAGAGCAATTTCTGATGTTTTTAATTGTTCTAGTCATCGGATAATATTTTTAGAAATCTTAAGTTAGTACATATGGCATGAAAGACATTCAGAACCACATATATGTTAAAATATATACATTTGATAACAATAATTTTTTTTAATGAATTCTTATTTAACACCCACTCAGTGTTCCAGTAATTAACACTGTCATTTTATCATTTTATCGGTAATTGGCCCCCTATGTTCCAGTGTTTGACACTGCTAGTGATTCATTTTACTAGTTATTAGCACCCTATGCTCCAGTGTTTGACATAAAATGTTAAAATTCTTATATGCAAAATATATGATTTTATTATTTTTCTTATTTATTAATTATTTCGGGATAGATGTCAATTACTGGAACATGCCAATCACTGGAGCACCTACCCTATAAGTAATATACATATAATTTTAGATAATGATGATTATTTAACAAAACAGTGTAATATATATCATTTTTTTTTTTTTTTTTTTTTTTTTTTTTTGTGTTAAGCACTTTAGCAATATAAAAACGAATTTCAAATAAATTTAGTCCATAGCTTATAATGTATAAGAATTCTGTTTTGTATCACTGTAAAAGAATTATTTATGAGTTTTAGATTCATGTAAATCTAGATATCCTTGCGACGATGAACTAAAACATGCCTAGTCAATTTCATCTTAAAAGAATGTAGAATTTAGACGCTTGCGCATGTTAAAAAATTTGAGTCCATCAGCTGAAACGAATAAGAATTCTTCCTTGTGTTACCATAAAAGAGCTATAAATACTACAATAATGAAAATCCAGCGGCAGAGACCTGTAACAAACCTACTAATTTTGAGCACCATCTTACAAAGCATTTAAACTCTATCGTTTTCTTTCGTTCTCTCTCACTGTAAAAATAGAAAAAATGAATTGAAGAGCTCTAAAACACACACATACACGTGCATCATTGTAAGAATAGTAAAAATGCATTCGTGAGTCCTTAAAACATATAGATACCAAAAAATCTCCTTGTCTTTTTTTAAAAATAATATTAGGTTGTTGCAAAAGTTCGTGCGGACGCGGATCAATTTATTGCCTCCAAAGACGAGAGCTTCTATCGCCGTGGTATACATTTGTTACCCGAAAAATGGGCAAAGTTTGCAGAAAGTAATGGAGAGTCATTTGATTTGATGTATTTTTATGAAATGAAGCAATAAAAAACCGCACGAATTTATGCAAAGACCTAATAATTACAATACTTTGTTTGTGTATTATATGTTTAAAAAGAAACTCTCCCCTCACCCCCCTTAAAAAAAGGGGACAAACTTAGGCTCCCATCTCTATTTAAATACACATACGTAGGCATTTTAATCGCAACAAAATTCGATCGTGGGCAGACAGAAATTCCACCAACGGTCATCGAAGTAAACTCTGATCATCGAAATTTATGCACACCTGCTTGTTACAGCAGAATTTTCGGTCAAAAAGTGTTGACTCAAATGTTTCTTGGACACGTAAACATACCTTGGAGGATATCTCTCGCCCTGCATCCGCGTCAGTGTGTGTGTGAACAGGTGGGAAATAAAGTTTAGAGGTAGCATTCATTCCCTTTCATAACATACAGACGTGCTGCAAAAACTGCGATAAAGCTTTTGAAATGTCTATTTTGTTGATAACAGATTTAAAAGAGATTTCACTGATAAATATCTAATTTTATCTTGTTGCAAACAGGCGAAGGATTCGTTTCTGACCCAATGTTTATTTTTATTTCTTTCACTTCTCTGAGTTTGTATTTTAGAAAAGGAGAGATGGGAGAAATCATCGAGCAGGGAGATATTACCTCCGACTGCAAAATACAGGCAATATACAATAAATTCATTAACGGCCCTCTTCACTTACCGTCGCCGGAAGCCCGAGCCTATGGGGAAATTTTCTTTACAAATAACTTATTAACTAATACCTATTTTTAAATTCCGTTTTCACATTCAGAAAATTTCCAAATGTTAAATGGACGGACCTTTTTTAAAAATTTAATTTTCAATATTTTATTTTGAAATTGCAAAATGAAAAAAATTCACATATTGAAAATTCGTATTTTGCAGCTTCAAAATAAAAGAGAAAAATTTTAAAAACTAATTTTTTAAAAAAGGTCCGTCAATATAACAGCTGGGAATTTTCAGAATGTGAAAACAGAATTTAAAAATATGTATTAGTTAATAAGTTATTTGTAAAGAAAAATTTCCCCATAGAATAACATTAGCTTCGGCTTCCGGCGGCGGTGAGTGAAGAGGGCCCTCAAAGTCTGTCATTTTCTAAATCCTTGAGATGTGATTAATTTTTTTTTTTTTTTTTTTTTTTTAAGACACATAATCGTTAAATTAATATAAAATAAAATTTAATGTTAATATAGTTTATTTTAGTAATTAATAAACCATTATTATAAAAACAATAATTGAAATTTTTTTAATTAGAAAAGAGATTCTGAAGTATGGTAGCTGATCAAATTACTAGTTTTTTTTTTTTCTAAATTTTTTCGATTTTCTAAAAAAAATACTAGACGAAATGGTCTGAAACTTCAGACTTTCAAAGAAGATTTAAAAACTCAGATTTTGCACTGTCGATTTAGTTCAGAGTGAAATTAGGGGATCAACTACAAATTGAAAAAATGCGCAAATACGTTGGATCTTAAAAAGCTACAAATGACTTGTAACTTTAACCGATTACCCACTGGTGTTACGATAATCGCGTTTAACAGTTAACTAAAAAAGCTATTTTATATTAAATATTGTTTTTAAGTAAGAAAAGGATAGATGCTTATTTTATAACGAAAAATTTTGATCTGAAAAATAGTTTTAAGTTTAAAAATGGATTTCAAACTTAAAACACTTTTCAAACAAAAAATTTTGAAAATCTTCATATTTGAATGAGTTTACATAACTTGTAAAAAAAATTTTTTCGTAATAAAATAATTGCTTTTGTAGTCATCTGTAGTTTTTTTCTGTTTTGTGCGCCCTCAAGGAAATTTCCGTAAACATTTATTTGTATTAATTCTATACTCTTATTCCACTGAAGTTGTACAAATAGTTTATACTCTATTTTTAGTAAGATAAGACTAATTTTCATAATTTTATTTTAAATTATTGTTATGTACGATCAAAACAATGAGCGTTACTGTTTGTATTCAGAAAAAAATCATTATTTCTAGTTTTGGCGGTTAATGGGTTAACACATCGTTGCTCATACTGTGTATAATATTCGTATATTTTTTTGTAGGAATTTGCACAATTATTAAGTCAAATATAAATATTTTTCAAAAATTATTAATTTTTTTCGCACGTTTTTTGCTTATAACTAGAACGGATATTTATAAAATTTGACAAAACGCATAAAAATTGACAAAACATTAGCGAAACATTATTCTGAAATATAATATTCACTGAGATATGAGCCTTTATAGTAAATATCTTTTTACTGCGCATGCGCGAAAGATAGAAAAAAAAATTATTACATAGGTTGAAAACCAGACTTGTAGTCGATTACAGAATCCTTAAAAGATTACAATTACGATTATTTTTAATCTTCAAATGCCGATTACGAATACGTTTAGATTACGATTACAGTTTAGATTACGTTTTGATTATACTCTAGAATACGATTACATTTTTGATTACGTTTTGATTATACTCTAGAATACGATTACATTCAGATTACGATTACATTTTTGATTACGTTTTGATTATACTCTAGAATACGATTACATTCAGATTACGATTACAGTTTTGATTACGTTTTGATTAGACTCTAGAATACGATTACATTCAGATTACGATTACAGTTTTGATTACGTTTTGATTAGACTCTAGAATACGATTACATTCAGATTACGATTACATGAAAAATCGATTACAATTAAACTTCAATTATACAGATTTCTCAATCTCGATGTGATGAATATCGCTTGTCTATAATCTTTCTTAGATATTTCTTCACATATATCCTTAAATATATCTTGTAATCCTCTCCTTATATATATTCTCAATATATTCTTTATTTTGATTGCTTTCAGATTAAGCTTTTAATATCACAGCAAGCAGATTAAAATTATCATATCAAGTAATTTATCATCTAAAGCGAGAGAAATTTTATATTTATACAAAACTCTGTATTTTGACCATCAAAGAAATGTAATCATTAAAATATTGAAAGAAGTTTTATCTCAAATATCTGTCACAAAATTCACTTCTTTATAATAACTTAGTAAACCAAAATTTAATTTCAAATCGACCGCTAGTTCCGAAGCATGAAATTCGTTTTGTATTACTTTTGCATTTTCAGTAGAAAAGAAAGATTATATATATATATATATATATATATATATATATATATATATATATATATATATTATTTAGTAAAACATAAAAAGGAAAGAAGTAGAAGCTATGTAAATTTGGAGAACCCTTTAAATTATATCATATGTAAGTATGCACACTCATTGAATTACATTGGTAGCAATGTGTAAAGGTATAAGTAAAAAGTCTAAATGAAAATGCAATCAATTTAATTAAAAAAGAAGTTTCAAACATTCGCATTTGATTTAAATAAAACTGTCAGTTAAAAATGCATTTTTTTTTTTTTTTTTTTTTTTTTACAAAGGAGAAATATCATATTGATATAAATTTAAAAATTGCAAATTAGATGTGCAATTCTGTTGCCTATAATAAATAATGAGTTTAGTTATCTTTATACCTTCATAGATTATGATGACACCTGTATTAATTAAATGGTTTTATTAAATGGTCTAGATAATAGATTTATGTTTCTCAAATGAATATTAATAAAAAAATATTTCTCGTCTGTAAAATTTAGCACTACTAACCCCCCCCCCCCTCCCAATAAATAAATAAAATCAATTAATAATTTAAAAATTTTTATTTTTTATTACTTCTGAACATTGAACTTCATACATATACAAATAGAATGTAGGAGAGATTTAAAATTCTTTTAAATATTTTTATTTAATTTAATCAAAATTAATTTTTTTAGTAGTTTCCCGCTTTTAGTAGAGTGTGGGAGCTCGTATAGAATTTTCCAGCGATACTGAATAACTTCTTTACGGGTGCTGAAGATGCACAGATAGAGAGATATTTTGAACTAGTTTTTGCAATTTTTGGATATCTTTTGTCATTTTCCTTCCAAAAATTTAGAGGGCAAATATCTTCTCCGTTCAATGGCTCTTTTAAATACTCTGTTATTTCCGATTTTGCTATATAATTCTTGGCAAGTTTACTTAATCTTTTCCCGTCCAAAAACGCAAACATTTTTTTTTTTTTTTTTTTTTTCTTTCTTTCTTTTAGGTTCAGTTGCGGCTTTTTCTTCTGCTTCTGTTATTTCTTCCACAAGAAAGTGATTCTTCATTTCTTTAATTATTATTTCACACACTTGCTCATTCGTCAAGTCCAGGCAACTATTCTTGAATCGTGGATCCAAAATGGTTGATATAATAAATGGTGTACTTTCCACATATTTTTTCATCCTTTTTTCTAAGGAAAATTTCAAAGCTTGGATGAGAAATCTTTCTTATAGATTTTAAGTTATTTTACAACAATAAAATACAATAAATACAAATATATTAAAAATATTTTATTAGGCCCCATAAATAACAACGGTAATCATTACAAAAATATGTTTGAAAAGAGAAATACACCTATTTCGCAATATTTCGGCAATCAGAATGTTTTACTTAAATTTACTAGAGCATACGCAAATAGATAAATGAACGGAGAGACAGAAGAGGAAAAGATAATCAAAAATTAAATTTAAAATATTTCAAGAAATTAAATTAAAATTTCGTAAGTTCAAAAAATTATGAAATCATTAAAGCACATCTAAACTTTAAAGTTGCTTTTTAGTGGACAACTTAAGTTTTAAGACGGGTGAGTAACAATCATATTTCAGAGATTTCTTTTACTTTTTAATGGCAAAGCATCTTATTAAGTGGATTGTTAACATGTTTAATTTTGTGATTAAGCAAAACTCTTTATTCTCATAAAAATATTTTCGATTTGTTTGTTAACTTTTATTTTTATTTATTTTTTAATTTCAATAAAGCGTTCTACTAAATATTTTTTGTAAGTAAAACCCCTTTAAAAGGTTTATATATAAAAAAAAAAAAAAAAAAAAAAAAAAAAATTACACCAATAAGTTCATATAAATTTGTAGATATAGAAAATGAAACAATCATTCTAAACAATAATCACTCAATAACGTTGCTAGGAAGTATTAAAAATGATAAAGGCAAACGAAAATGCAATTTCAGCAATTTTCAATTATAACCGTTATTGAAAGTGAAAATTTTTGTGTTGCTCTCTAGATCTTATTGCTAATGACATTATATTCTGCAGGAAGCATTTTTTTGCGCATATGTATTGTTAATGTCGACTGCATTATGGTTTGTGCGAAATAAAAGTTAAAATATGATCTATAGAAATACCTTTGATAGGTCGCAATGCTTTGAAATTCTTTCAAATTTCCCTGTAGACAAACCAGTGGTAATATTTACCATATTTTTAAAAAGGAACAATTCCATAGTGAACTTGAAGAACATAACATATATTAGTTTCAAAAAATTCCATAAATATTTAAGGGAATTAGAGCGCGCGCGAAGAGACGAACCGAAGTCTTAAGCATAATGATAAAGAATTTTTCGTTGTGTCCCTGTAAAAACCCACAAATGCTAGATTCACCAAAATGCTTATATTTAGCGCAACAGTGATTTATAATATTCATATAAATTTTCAGCTCAATTGAATAAAGCGTTTAGACGCTATCGCACTTTTAAAAATTTGGTCCCATAGGCCATAATGATAAAGAATTTTTCTTTGTGTCCCTATAAAAAAACTATGAGTGCTAGATTCACTAAAATCTATAGGGTTCGTATTATGGTGTCTTACAATATACGTACCAACTTCAGCTTATTCGAACAAAGCGTTTAGACGCTAGCGTGTTCACTCACAGACATACATACACACATACATACATCATCGTAAAAATTGTGGAAACGGACTCAGGGCACCTCGAAACGTATAGAAACATCAAAATCTCAAATTCGGATTTTTGACATGATTACAATACTTTCCTCACTATAGTGTTCGGAAAGTAAAAAATAAAAATAATAAACACACACTATTTTTTTGGTCTATAGCATTTTTATATTACAATACGTTACAGGAAAACAAGATTTTCGGAAATGAAAGGTGGCCCCGAAATGATGCTGAGCTTCCCTTAGCTTCAAAGCTTAATCGGGCCCTGAAAACATGACCTCTGAAATCTTCCAGGGTGAGTAGGTAAGTTAGCTTGTGAAGCTAGAAAATTTTGAAAAAGGGATACCAAAAAATATAAATAGAGTAAAAATGGCAGCAAAGAAAAGAAAAATATAGTGCAATCTTATTTTAGAGATAGATTACGTTTACATTGCTTCACGATACAGATTATTCTCTAGAAAAATATAATGAGATACGATTAGATTACGATCAGATTACGATTAGATTACGATTTTAATTTAAATATTTTTTTTGATTACGATTAGATTACGATTACAATTTAAATATTTTTTTTTGATTGCGATTAGATTACGATTACAATTTAAATATTTTTTTTGATTACGATTAGATTACGATTACAATTTAAATATTTTTTTTGATTACGATTAGATTACGATTACAATTTAAATATTTTTTTTGATTACGATTAGATTACGATTATAATTTAAATATTTTATTTTGATTACGATTAATCAGCGATTACGTTGCTTTTGTAATCGATTACAATCGATTACGATTACGCGATTAAGATTACTACAAGTCTGTTGAAAACTGGATACATTAGACAACTTTTTGTCAAAAATTCATTTCAATACGCAGTAAAAATTAAGCAAATTGTTGGCAAAAAAAATGTGCTAGATTATAGGTATTTTCCAAAGTTAAAATTTTATAAGGGGTTTTTCACATGCCGCGTATTTAATTTGAAGATCCAATTATTTCAACTACTTGCGATTTTCTTTCTTTCTTTTTTCCTTTATATATATATATATATATATATTTTTTTTTTTTTTGTAAAAAATCCCTTATGAGTTCATTAATCGTAGTAAGTAAATAAAAACACAGACCAACAAAAATGAAGTTGACAAAATTTGATTTGATGATTTCAGCTGATCTTTATGTTTTTTGATATGCTAAAACCGAAAATCAGCCCATTTTTCTCTATCACGTATAGATTTTTGTCAATACAGGGTGTTTACCGACACGATTTCTTACATATACCATCATAACAATCGGTTGGTTGGTTGGTTGGTTGATATGGTTTTAAGTCGCACTAGTGCTTCATAATTACAACAATAGGCATCTACTATTATTAATTAATCATGGAAACATACTATAAAACTTACTATTTAATTATATTGGTGGAAGAGTAATGGAAGAAATTGTATAGGCAGACACCCTGTATTGGCAAAAATCTATACGTGATAGAGAAAAACGGGCTTCATTTTCGGTTTCAGCACGCCAAAAAACATAAAGATCAGCCAAAATTATAAAATCAAAATTTTACATGTCGACCTGTGAAATGTGTTAGAGTTTCAAGTTTACGAAAATAATTGATTTAGAAAGTTCAATTCTGCCAATTCCTTCAATTTTTACGAATTTGTTTAAAAAATATTTACAGGCTTATGCGATACCCAGTATATCTTTTAATTATTTAATTTTCTGCAAATACACACGATTTCAGAATATTTGGAAAGGTTTATGATTCGTATATAGTATTGCAAGTAACACTGATGCGAATTTCGTACTCCACTGAGAAAAAAAATATACCGCCTTTCTCTAGAATGAATAAGTAGCCATTTTCTAAATCCTTTAACTAGAAATATAGATTTCCGAGCTATGCGCATAAGGCACGCCCATAAACTGAATCGACGAAATGATCGAGAATTTATAGTGTACACATTTCTAGATGGTTAAACAATATTTTGAATACTCTGAATATTCTGAATAATTTGTATTGCGAGAAATTTTCGCTTGATTTTCTAGAATTGGGTCATCAACCAAGATTATAGTTGCTGAAACCCGCCTCTTGTAGTCTCATTTATTTGCAGAGATTTTTAAATAACTTTGCCCTCGAGAATATAGGCAAACGCTCTAGAATTCTAACAGGGGCTTCTAGAACTCGCTTTCCAAGGGGACTAGAATTTATAAGGATGACATGGAACTATTTTTTCTAGAATCACAATCTACATTCTTGATGTCAGTTACAGAATTTTTTCTCCGTGTCAATGCATTAAAAGAGTACATCAGCAATAAAGTTAGATAAGAAATTTGGAGCACAATTCACTAATATAATACGTGATATTTTAAGTACATTATACTAATGTATGTTACATAATTATGATATAAAAAATAATTATAAAAAGATTGTGGAATTTTATTAAACCGGAAGCGATGATGATGGATGAGGTTAAAAGAATGGCGAATTAGTAATATTGTGCAGGTCATTAATTGCATATTGTAATAAAATAAACTGAAAAATCATAATTTAGTAATTTCAAAATATTTTATTGTTGTCAAAATCCAAAGCAGTTCATTGGGCAAGAAATATCATCTTTTTAGAGTTTAAAAATAAATTGGATTTGAAATATCTTGTAACAAACATGAATAGTGGGAAAGTTTTACTCAGAACTGCTTTTCTCGGTGTATGGCTGTGATAGGCAACTTTTTACGATGTATCTACTAAATACTCAGTGGCGAAGTTGCTCGTATGAAAACAAAAGCAACGCCTCAAAAACAAGTCAGCAACTGATAAAATGTTCTTTGAGACTGAATTTATACTTTATGTTTAACGTCAAATTAACATTTATTGCCAAATGCATTAAAAAATCTCGCCAAAAACGTTACTTTAATAGCCAAATCTTGTAAAATATTCCAGTTTATCGCCAAATACAGTAAAACCTCTCTAAGTTGGACACCTATGGTTCCAAGAAAAAGTGTCCAACTTAGAGAGCTGTCCAACTTATAGGGGTTAGACATAATGTTAATGGATACATTCCGTTCCGAGAAAAAGCGTCCAACTTAGAGGGGTGTCCAACTTATAGGGGTGTCCAACTTATAGGGGTGTCCAACTTGAGAGGTTTCACTGTACATAAAAAAAAAAAAAAAAAAAAAAAAAAAAAAATTATCTCGTCAAAAGAATTCTAAATCTTGGTAAAGTTGCCTTATAACCATTTCATCATGCCTTCTTCCATATAGCTACGAAAAAAAAAAAAAAAAAACTATTTATCTATATACAGGGGCAAAACTCGCAGAAAAAATAAAAAAAATATTATTAAAAAAGCATTGACCGTAGTACTACGTGGTTTTCACTGAAATACACAGAAAGGCATGGGACTTTTTTTTTTTTTTTATTGCAAAGGATTTATTGCCAAATTAACTTATTTTTTCTTTTTCTTATCAGGTAACGCTTTAACCCCTTAACACGCGCTGTCCTCGCTGCGAGGACGCAAAATTTAAGATCCAGCTGCAAAAATTCATCCCGGAAATTTTTTAGCAAAAATTCACGTTTATAACATATCAGAAAAGGCCGGTTTTTTAAACCTTAAAATTTAAAATTTCTTTTAGTTTAATTTAGTTCATGAATTCCGGTGGCAGTATAATTTAAATGTTTCAAATTGTCTTGAGCCGCAAAGGGTTAATTGTGAAATTAATTTTTACATTGGCGCAGTTCAATCGTTAACGAAACTAGAACTATATAAACGTTCAGTGTGACAGTCCTCATTCGTAAGAGTGTCCGTTTTAGAAGTTGCGCATTGGGAATTCTCCTAATAACACTTAATTAACAGTGCTTTGTCTCTTAAGGGTTTTTGGTAGTGAGATACCTTCCTTTCTCCTTCCCCATGTAATCCAAAGGGATTTTTGTTGCTTTGTACTATTATCAGGATATCTCGTTCAAAAATATAGTTTTTTTTTCCAATTCTGTTTTTTTTTTTTTAATCCAGTTTTTGAAAATGCCACATTTTATTTTAGAAAGCACTTAAAAATAAAAAAAAAAGTTAAATATGTTTTTTTGAGGTTGAAAATTAGATCTTTAAGTCTGTTTAATGAAATAAAATATTAAAATTTATTAAAAAAGAAAAAAAAAAAAAAGAAAGAAAGAAAGACAGATAGAAAAAAAGAGAAAAGAAAAGAAAGTTGGTTGTAGGGTTTAAAATCGAATGACTATTCTAGGGTCTTAAGTTTATAAGTGGAATGCCTTTCATGAATTGTCTTTCTAAAAGGTCCTAGCCCGAATTTATGCGATTTTCGGAGAAGACCACGGAAAACTCCTAAAGGCTAGGTCGATGAACGCGACCTCGGGTCGAACCCGGCACTTTTCTATCTATCAGCTTTGAGCGCAGAAACACACGGCCGCTGGTGGGCTAAAGAAAGAAAAAATGTTCCCCAAGGAAAAAGGCGACATGTTCAAAGAGCGGAATTAAAAAAAAACTGAATCCGAAAAACTTTATTTGAGAACGAGATATCCTGATTATACAACAAAAATCCCATTGGATTACATGGGGAAGGAGAAAGGGAGGGTATCTGACTACCAAGTACTCTTAACAATATCCTGAATTTAATTTTTAAGAAGATTAAAAGCAGTAATAAACAATAAATATTTAATTTAAATATTTGCTTTCATCTGAAATCATATATGTAACACTCCAAAGTTAGATTAAATAGAATTCACATTCTGGCATCTTTTGAGAAGGTGGATCTGTTTAAAATTATACAGGATACTGCGAATACGTGACTAATATTTTTTTTTCTTATATACACTGTAAAGCATATGTCCTATTTGCTGACAGAAATTCTCTATAATTTGAGAAAATACGCGTAATTTACGAAAAAATTACGTTGTCAAAACGTATGTTCTCAAATTATAGATAATTTTTGGCAGCAATAAGACATATTTTTTACAGTGTACTAAAAAACCTCACGCTTTTCTGCGCATTTCAGTGCAAATCTCATAGTGCTACGGTCAATACTTTTTGAATAATCTATCTTTTATTATTTCTGCGACTTTACGATCACCCTGTATATACATATAAATATCATAAGATAAACATTATATCATAGTTTAATACATAAATCACTTATACAACATTACTTATAAAAATCAACTTTATTATAAATTAAATGATAATAAAAAAGTAAATTAATTCGATGAGATAAAGAAAAAAAAAAAAAAAAATGTTTCGTTTCTCTTACGAAATTATGACGAGATAGGGTAAATACAGAAAAACTTCAAATTTATAGTTTTTATAAATAATACAAAAAATATTTCGTTTCATAAAAAGATCAGTTGGCACTCTTTTGTATATTTCTGTGCAGTGTTTTCTCCGATGTTTCATATTTAAATTACACTGCTCGGCATGCAAATTGTCCCCAACACCATTTTTGAAAAGTCTTATGTTAAATGACCTCCTGGACGCCCATTTTGCCCTATCACCCACCGTTTTTTAGAGACAGCCTCCTATTTTTTTCATTTTTCGGTGATTTTATGACTACAAATTTGATTTTTAGGAGGAGAGAGAGGATTATTTTAACTGTTAAATATCTTCTGAGGGGTTACAGAATTGGAAAATTCTAAAAGATGAACATTTGTGGCAAGGGGAAAATTTAGGGGGGGTGGGGCGATTTGCCACTGAAATTATGTGTTACATTTCTTATATTTTTAATCTATTATTAATGTTTTTTATTAAACGTTAATATATATATATATATAGATATATATAGGTGCTAAATTAATTCTTTTTCCTTCTCCAAATCAAATTCATGGCCATAAAATTACCGTACGGTGATAAAAATTGAGGAAGGAGGCGGTGTCCCTAGAAAACGGTGGGTGACAGGGCAAAATGGGAGTCCTATTCGGATTCAGCGAGGTCATTTTAATTAAGAATCAGCAAGAATGGTATTAGAGCTCGATTTTTTTTTTTTTTTTCCAGCACAGTGTTTCATAGGTAATTATTTCAATACGTAATTATTTTCATAGAGTAATTCTATTTATGAAATAAAAACATATTTAATTCAAGATAGCAAGAAGAGTTAAGGTTTGAAATTAGTTTGAATCGACGATAGAAATGTAATTCATTTCGAATTTTATATGTCTTTAAATTTTGATGAGGATAAAAATAAATAAATATATAGTTTTAAAATTTTATCAGATGTAAAAAATTTGCCGTAAGTTCGAGCCTCGTGTTCAATGATGGGGACGAGAGGGTATACTCTCAAAGTTGGTAGATGGGAGATTTTGGGTTTGAACCTACTCATTTTTCGGCCTAACGGTTTGGGGTTTTCCATGATTTTATCCCAAACTTGTTTGAATATGGGCTAGGATCGCTTCAAAAGACCTTCAGTCAGGGCGTCTCCAACAGATCTAGGTTTTTAGTGCAGATAATTGGCTTTAAACCTCACACAAAACCAATACCCGAACCCTGCCAACCTAAGTCTAAATTTGTCACTGAAATTGTAGTAAATACATTTAGTGTTAAATTAACTTGCAATGCTTTAATTTAGAATAATTTTCAATTATGAATAATAATCAATAAAAAAAAAAAAAAAAAAAAAAAAAAAAAAAAACAGATAAATAAATAATATAAAATATATTTCAAATAACTAAATTTCTGTTAGATTCATAAAAAAACTCTCTGTTCTCCAATTCGATTAACTAGTTTTTAACTGAAATACATATGGATTTTTAATCATAAACGCTGAAAATTTACAGAGAAACTTTAATTAAGATACTAGAAAATATAGAGTAGTGTCTTTTTCCCCCTTTGAAATTAAAAGACTTTTCAGAAGTTGCAGTCAAACTTAGCATTTTCGGTCTATATTTGGATTGGACAGTCAGGAAATCTACGTCATATATGTAAGTATCAAGATATACAATATTTGGAGGTAAAATCAAATACAATGTAATTTTTATTTATTTCAAAAATACTGTATAAAAATGCTATACATATATGTACGCCTAAAGAAAGAAAACATTCTTAAATTCTGAATACTGCAATTTTTTACATCCAAAACTGTAGACAAACAAATATTTTATGAGGAGGTTCAAGATTTAGTACATAATATTGAGTTTTAAAAATGATATATAACTCAAAAATTATCCAGAAATTTACGAATTTTCTTTCAAGTGGAGTTTGGAGTAAAAAAATTACAAATTATATATTTTTTCATAAAATAGTACTATATATAAGCAGTAGATGTCAGCACTTCTGAATATCAAAATCGTAGTTGTAAGACGGGGTATTTTTCTTTTTACAAGAAAAAATAAATTATTATTATTAAAAAAAAAAAAAGTACCAAGCCTGTAGTATATATAGTTAAAAATATAATTTCGAAAATGATAATAATAATGCATTTTAGTTGAATATTTTTGTGAATAATTCTGGTAGTAAAATTCTTTTAAACACTTCTTAAATGAAAACGGATGCTTAAACAATTTATATTTCTAATTATAAATATTTATACAATGATGAAATTCTGAATGTATAATTTCTCTAATTATATAATAGTATTGGTTAATATTTTTTAAGAGTATATTCTACGATTAAACATAAATAGATGCAGATGTCTATGTTTCATATGTCAGACGGTAAAAACAGATAAAAGAAAATTCATTAAATTAGTTCCTTTTGTGATATAGTTTGAATAAATTTAGTTCCTTGCATTATTATATCGTTTTATTTCGTATATTTGTGAGTAAACTACGTGCAATTGTAATCTGGATATAAAAATAACAAAACAACGATTCTTAACAAAATATTGGCATCGAGTTTGATAGTGCTGCCATCTGTTAATGATTTAAAGAGAATTTGCTAAATTTTTACTTTCTTCTACATTCAATAGAAGAAAGTATTGGATTCGTAAAAATTTTCGACCTCGAGTTTTTGATGGATTTACACGTTTTGAGAGCTGTAGAACACGATTTCACTCTTTTTAGAATCTGTCTGTCTGTGTGTGTGTGAGACAAAATTTTGTGGCAACTGTATCTCTGGTACTACCGCACAGAATTTCATGCAAATTGGTATGTAGTTACACCTTGACATAAATTAGGTGCCTATCAACTTTTGGTAAAAATTGTCCGACAGCTTACGTTGCCATCCCGTTTTTTCTAAATTTTTAACATGGTGGTATAGGACAAAATTTTGTATAAATGTGCATAAAGAGAATTATTTTTAATAATCATTATGAAATTTAAGAGAATTATTTGTAATAGAGATAGTCAACTGGGGAAATAAAATTTTGTGAGTGTAGGAGCCTCGTCTTCCCCCTTGGAGGGGGGGGGGAGTCCCTCCCTCGAGGGGAGTAAATTTTCATGATGGGTATCCGTGAAAAGAGCTCGCCAATACCTTTAAAATGAATGGTTGAACCATCGATCTGCGATAATTTAAAATAAAGTTATCGATTTTTTTCATTTTAAACAATATATATATATATATATTATTTTTATTTTTTTAAGCGTAATATTGAGAATAAAATTGACTTTTTTTTTTTGGATATTTAGTGTTATACTACTTCTCTAATATGGAAATCGTCTGCATTATCATGGAAGATAACTTTTTCAAATAATAATTTTAATAAATTATTTTTACTGAGTGAATTTGTAAAGGAAAATTTTGAAGAAAATCATGTGGGGGCCACTACATACTAGTTTCATTTGGATGCCAATGGAAAGATTAGCAAGAACGAAAAATCCTGCACTGCGCATTGATTGTTAACACTTTCCAACTGTACGTACTTGTTGATCGTATAACTGTCAATGTGCTTTGCCTACGTTATCCCACAACGGACAGACAGAAGGACTGACAGACATACAGATAGTCTAAATGAATTCATAATCACTCTTATACATCGTTGGAAAGTGTCAAAAATGCTTAACGCAAATGAAAATACAGTCCTTAGAATTTAATTGCAGCCCTTAATCTATCTGAATATTTTAGTGTAACTCTGTAAATTTGAAGCTTAACTATATCTTATTCTGAACAAAACATTATTTTAGCATATTGACAATAAAAGTAATTTTTTAAAGAATTTTACAGTAGACAGTTATTTAAATGTGATTTATTTAAATGCCTGTCCTAAAACTCAATACATTTGCATTTTTTTGGGTGTGCCTGTACACAAACCTGTTGCACAGGACCTATTAATATCATTTTAATTATGAAACACTCCATAGTGTAATTGAATAACATACATCGTTTCTAAAAATTTCAGAAAATATTTATGGACACTGGAGGTGGCCAGAACGACAGATAGATAGATGGACAGTTGGACATACAGATACACAAATTCAAAACATATTCACAATTAAAAACGCATAACGTAAACGAAAATGCAATTCTAGCAAATTTCCAGTTATATCCTTTAATATAAATGAATATTTCTGTGTGCCCCTGTAAATCCTAATGCTAATTATTCTGTATTCTTTAGAAAACATTCTTTTGTGAATATGATTAACACATTTTTCTTTCATTAAGATTTGTGCAAAGTAATGTTATTAAAATTTAGTTTATAGAAATATCTCTCATAGAACGTAAGGCTTTGGAATACTTTCAGTTCCTGTACATAACCAGTGGTGGTATGGATTCCATTTTCTATAGAAAACATCCGATAATGAATTTAAATAACATATTTCAATTTCAATAAGGTTTGTGTAAAGTAAAGATATGAAAACATTGTTTAAAGAAATTTTTCTCATAGAACACAATGCTTTGGAATATTTTCGGGTGTCCCTGTACACAAACCAGTAGTGATATTCACTTCACTTTCAATAGGAAACATCCGATAGTGAACTTGAATAACACATATATCAGTTTCGAGAAATTCCAAAAGTATTTACGGGAGTTAGATCGCGGAAAGACAGACAAACCACGTCATTAACACTTCTGAACCTTGTTGCAAAGTGTTAAAAATGGCCAAATATTGATGTAAATAAAAATGTAACAGTAGACATATATTTTAATTCCAGGAATATTTAAAGGGAATTTACGGTAATTTTATTTTCTCAATGGATATTTTTTTATATATTTTCTTTTGTGTGACTTTACATAATTCTTGCTCTGTGAAAGCAAGCGTTTACGTATTTCATAAGCACAATTTTGTTCATTTCATATGTCTCTTAGAGATAAAATAAGCCTTTGGTTAGACCGATCGTTTACTCGAAAGACTGGGTCTTAGGACATGTTATACAGGAGAAATCTTTTTAAATGACCATAACGCAAATTTCGGAGGAAAGAATAAAAAAAAAGGGGGGGGGGGAGGAGGAGGGCCCTAAACAGCGAGCGTGATCCTGAAATCAAATCCGGCACCCTTAGTAAGTTTGTGTTAGAGCTAAGACCAGTTATTTTCTTTAGGATTTAGGTTTAAAGAGAAAAGATATTCTCCATGGAAATTTTTCTGAGTCATCCTATCCAGTATTTATGGGCGTTTCTAAAAAAAAAAAAAAAAAAGAAATCTCCGAAAGATTAGGTCTAGGTTTAGACCTAGAGACCTTGATGAAAATAATTCAGTCTTTTATTCAAAAATGTGTGTAATACGCGGGGTCGAAGTTCAAATTAAAATTATTTGATTTCCATTTAGCAAAACTAGAGTTAAAAATAATATAATTTGCAAAATTGCGTCTGCATACGCAGAATATATAAAAGTTTTCTTTTCTTTTTTTTTTTAGATAATTCTGTTTCAGAAATGGCAAGTAGAGGGTAGAACTATCAAGAACCTTTCTCTTCTGTGTAAAGGATGAAATAACGACTCTTCCATGGTTAGTTGGTTATAGAGTTTAAGGCATATTGACTACGCTAGGGTCCTAGGCTTATCAGTGGAATGGCCTCCATGGGGGGTTTTTCTAAGGTGTTCTAGCCCGTATTTGCAAGAGTTTCGGGGATAGTCACGGGAAACTCTAAACGGCTAGCTCGCTAAACGCAACCTGGGATCGAACCCGGCACTTCCCATCTACCAGGTTTTAGTGCAGAACCACTCGACCGCTGACGAGCGATCCCAAAGGGAAAATAATAACATAAAATATGCTACATTGTTGTTGTTGTGTGCTAAGCATAATATTTTTTCAATCTATATTTTGCTCTCATGTTCCAGAATGTTCATTTTGTGAAGTCTTCAATGTGTATTGTATAATACGTGTTCTCATTCATAATAAATTCTAATATTTAAAGTAAGAAGGTTCTGCCCTAGTGTTCAATTTACAAGTTAAAGATATTTATTTAGAAATCAGAAAGAAAATTTTGGGGCTTATATTTTGTTCAACATAAGATGAATTTGTGCTATAAAAATGAAATAAAAGAATTTCACAACAAAATTTCATCTTTCGTATGTCTGATTAGATCAGGTCAGATATCGACCAGGTAAATCATTTCGTAGACCACTGACACGTTACGCTGAAGGTCCCGGATTCGAAACCTGACTCTTTTCGCTTTCTTTAAAATTAATTAGGCATTTACATCAGAATTGGGTATAATACCTATAGCCGAAATTAAATAAGTATATATATATATATATATTCATTAACAATTAAAGATCATCCATGATTAATAATATCTCATGAATAAAAAAATAAAAATAAAAAGCACGCTTTTTTTTTATTATTAAATAAAATGTAATAAAATCTCTTCAAGTACCTTTTCATAACTCTCTGTCCTGTCCAAGGTAACAATTTTTTGCCTCTGGAACCCGCCTATGATTAAATAATAATCTAAAATTACGCATTGTATTGCCATTGACTCACATTTAAAATTTGAGCAGATTCTCTTTTCCAGAAGTGGATTAAAAATAACTCACAAGATTTGACACAGGCAGACAAATTTTCACTTCTGGTGAGACAGATTCTTAAAAATGTTTGCATGTTGCATTGTACGAAATCGAGTACAAATTTTTAGCAAAATCGGTTTATTTGAAAGGGGTTAAAAATGGACTGCACAAAATAAACTCAGACAAATAGAACAAACAAGTAAATAAACAGCACGCAAAAACGCGTTGTATTTCAAATTACAATGATGTTTTTTAGGAATTGTTTCTTTTACAATGTTAATTAATCTGTAAATGGTTATTTATAGATATTCGTACTCTCAATGATATAAGTTCCTCAGTTAAATAACATTTTGTATGTTGTCGGGCATACTTTGAGTAGTTTTTCATACTTTGTGTAGTTTTTTAGTTTTACACACCCATAAAAATACTGTTTTAAAAAATGACTCGTTTATATATGCATTAATGTGAGTGCAAATGTAACTTGCAAAACTGTATGAATAATGCATATGGAATATCGACTGATATAGGAATAGAATTTAGGTTTTTATTAAAATAAAAGTTAGTACACTAATTGTGTGTTGATTTGGTGAATTCCAAATATCAAGCATTTATACCTAAAAAAAATTCTGTTAATGATAATGACTAGCTTTTGTTATTGATGCTGTGACATCACAATGTCCTCTTCCAAAAGTAAGTGCATAAGTAAAATTGACCAATCGGCAAAGACTTAATGATTTGGTGGTTAAAAGATGTTGCCTCGTGAATAAAAAAATTATGAATAAATACCCCAATTTACAAAAACACGCTGCAATTGAATTGAAATAAAATAAATAAGCATGAGCCAAAATACGCAAGCGAAGTGTAACGTTACTGACCTTCGTTGGGGCCAAGTAAAAGATTTCCTATGTTAATCGTCCATTGGATTTTTTGTAAAAAATTATTAAAAATTGAAGAAAATTATTTCCCGATTTTAAACCCCATATTTGGGTATATAATTACAAATTAGTTATCGTGCACATGCGTTAGATTAAGTTATTTTGCTGTCAGATTGACAAAATTTAAATTTTAAATTTCAAAACTCTGTCACCCTTGGCGTTTTTAGTATTTGGCGATCAAAAGCGTAATACGAAAATATACATGCCAGATGTATATTTTCGTTGTATGTATTGTACGAAATATTGTTTCATATTATTCATTGCTCTCTTAATATCAGTTGTCGAAATAACCATGATTTTTGAAAGGAATTAAATATGTGCCAGATAATTTGGCGATACATTTTTTTTCCGCCAAGGATGACAAATATCAAATCAATACCGCTGCAACATATGAGTATCTTATATCAGATGCTTTGTTTAGACATTTGAAAACAAATTTGACTTCAAATCATGATAGAATATTTATCATTTTCCTTTTAATCAGTATATTAGTTAGATATTTATTGTTTAAATTATCACACTTTCAAAAGAAATGTTTATGTTTTCAATCGAATATGGAAGTTAGCCATTTTTTTTCTTTTAAGTTTTGAAATTTAAAATTCAAATTTTATCAATTTTACAGCAAAAATAACACAATCGAACACATGTAGACAGTAACTTATGTATAACTATACCCAAATATGGAAATTAAAATCGGGAGATAATTTCCCTTAGTTTTTAATATTTTTTTACAAAAAAACAAGTGGACAATTGACATAGGAAATCTTTTACGGAATCCCCACGGACGGCCAGTGGCGTCATCACTTCGCTTGCG
Source organism: Salticus scenicus (assembly GCA_963930645.1). NCBI lineage: Eukaryota > Metazoa > Arthropoda > Arachnida > Araneae > Salticidae > Salticus > Salticus scenicus. The sequence goes on from OZ005653.1 coordinate 336,897,659, forward strand.
TATTAATGTACTCCATCGACATGTACGTAATGAAGAAATTATTAAATTTTCTCTATTGCTTCGGGATGCTAGTCTTCTTATAATCACTCTTTTGACATTTTTAAAGCCATTATTATTATCATTATCATTATTTGTCTAGGTTTTTTTTTCCTTCACATTTGAAATGAACTTTTTATATTTTCAAAAACTCCAAAAATCTTGTTAATGATATTTTTTAAACGCCTTTCATGTCTGATGCCTGGAAATTACTCACATTCTCTCTCTCTCATTGTTTTTTATGTCTTTATATATATTTTTTAAAATCATTATTTTTATTTCGTTTGTAGTTAATTAACAAATATATCTATAATTGTGCGTTACTGCATTCCTGTTGCACCTATGCGATTTATTTTCCGCCTAATGAAAGATCGCATTTCGACTCGAAATAATTGTTGCATTTTTTTTATTTTATTTTATTTTATTTATTATTTTTTTTTTTTTGCAATTGAACCCTTAAACGTTTATTGTTTTGCCGATGAAGTCAAATATTTAACATTTTTATGAATCAATTTTTCAAAAAAAAATTTCCATGACTTGATCAATTTCTAAATTTCTGGCATTTCTCTATTCAGTAAAGAACAACAACACTACTCTGAAATTCAACAAACGATATTTCAAATGAAGCAAAATGTAAAAGTATAATTTAAAATTTCTTAATAGACGATAAATGATCGCGCTATCCTTTTAACCTAAAACAATTGTTACGAGTTTTTATTATTATTATTATTATTTTATTATTATTATTATTATTTTAAGTTTAGAGTATTTAATTACAAAATTATTCATTATTTTTTTTAAATTATAATTAGTATTTGGATTTAATCAGGTTAAAAAATAGTTGTTTTAAACCGACAATTTCTGGAAAATGAAAAATTCTTTTTTTTTTTTTTTTTAATTTATGATGTAACTATGTATCTAATAGCCATTTTTTAAACAAGTTTAGCAGTTTTCAAAAGAAAATAGGGAGTGAACGTTAGAAGGTTAAGATGTTTGCTTATAAAATTTACATTCATTTTACATAAATGCTTATTATTCTCGATATATGCTGTTTATAAATTATTTGCAAGTTTAGATTTGAATCCAAATATCTACAAAGTGAGAAACAATTGGCTTGTATATATATATATATATATAGGGGATACCCGTGTACCTAGAGCCATCTTGTACCTAGTGCCACCCCACTTTATTTGAATAATATTTAATTTTAAGTTTTAATACTCAATTGGGCAAGTAACAACACCAATTGCTACTTTTACAACTACTTTGGAATTTTTAAGGAGAAAGTTTTGACAAGTTACACGTAGAAAACGAATTTACATGGTTTGAAGTAAAATTTTGAGCTCAACTCTTTTGCTATTTTACAAAAGCAAGTCAAATATTTTTCTTTCATTTCTAGTGTATAATTTTGCTTTTTACATTGAGCAATAAATGAGATATTTAATTAGTACTCTCTGCTTTTGGATTTTTTAGTGGACAGCATTTTGAATGATGTTACCAAAACTTGTACCTAGGGCCACATAGCTGCCTTGTACCTAGGGCCAGTGTGTTTGGACCTTTTAACACTTTCGCAACCGCATTTTTTGTCTTTTTGACAGTAAGGTCCGCTGTGGGCGTTTTTCTCATAAGTTAAATTTTTCAAAAATAAAATTTCTCGTATTCACATTTATATTACAAATGGATATTCATGATAATCACACTCTCTCTAATCACAGTATTTGCATCCATAGTATTCTAATTGTACAAATATGAATATTGTGTATATTTTTTAGAAACAAATTAACAACAACACAAATTAACAAACTAACAACACAAATTCCAAAAGAAGCGCCCACTGGTGGAGTTTTATATTTTAAAATGACGTGAATCTACGTCAGCGGTCGCGAAAGTGTTAAGAAAAACAGTACAGTCTGTAGTAATTGAATGCTGGCAAACCCTGGTAAACCAGTCACTATATATGACGTTGTTGAAACTGTCGGCTAGTCCTATCCGCCGGCCTTTACTCCTGTAAACATTCTATCAGGCTTTCGTGTATCCGGCATATAGCCAGTGAATCAAAACACATTCACTGAGGATGAATATTTAAGTTCAAAGACTGAAAGACAAGATCCCTCCATATATATATATATATATATATATATATATATATAAAAGAAAAAAGAAAAAAAAAAAAAAAAAGAAAAGATTTTCCAAGAAGAAAGTGAACCAACAATGATAGAACTGGATGTCTCTGTTTCGTGTCCTGTTGAAATTTCGAAACATTCAACATCTAACATCTTTTCGTGTGTCATGTTTAACAGGTACGAACCTAAGCAAAACCTCCCACATCAAAGAAAAGATGTGACCGAAAACCAGAGAGATCTAGAAATCCAAGGGACACCCCAGAAAAGAAAAAAGAAAAAGAAATTGAAGAAAAAAAAAATCTCTTAGAATATCCCAAAGAAAAAAAAAGTGAAAAATTTCGTGTTTCAAATTAAAGCAACAACGTGATAATTATTATAAGATAAATAAATATATTACTTGATATTGTTTCTTTTATAAAATACATGTTTATATGCTTATTTTTTTTTCATCACAAAGTGAAATCTAAATTTGAGAGAATGGACCTAGGTGCAATGAGGTCTGGCCCCAGGTACAATGAGGGTGTTGTACCTAGGGCCACGAGTGAAGTTTTTTTAAAAGCCTTCTATTTGTCGGAATTTATTATTTTAGGTATTTATATTAATTCCAATTGGAAGTAATTAGTCTTAAAGATATGTACATATCAGTTTGATAATTTTAAACAGGTCAAGGGCGCTGTTTTTGGGCATTGCAAAAAAGCGGCCCTAGGTACACGGGTCTCCCCTATATAGTGTGACCTGTCAAAAACTTTTCATTTCTATAACATTGAAAATAATTCGTGAATTGTCATTGCTGCACGACCTTAAATTTTTACTCTCTACTATATTTACAGATAAAATTAATAGATTTGTAAAAATTTCGACTTTTTGTTTTCGATGGATTCACTTCGTTTTGAGATGTTCTGAACATGATCTGGCCATTTCTAGAAAATATTTATTTATTTGCCTGCGTGTGTAGCAAAAATATTGTGGCAGCTTCACATCAAGAAAAAATCCAAAGAATTTCATAAAATATTATATTCAATTTCATTTTGCCATAAATTGGTGGCTATAAACTTTTAATGCATATAGCCTTACCTATGTCGCTGCTATATTACGATTTCTCCTATTTGCGGGAAAGCTATATTTCAGCTTCTATAGTCTATAAATGTACAAAACATGATATGTGAGAGGTCTAGTATAAAAAACTACGCTGATTTGATTTAAGTGTAACCGGTCGACAGTTGGCGCTGCCATTCTGCAATCCCCTGTCTCCGTGTACAAGCAGATGATATCTCAGCTTAGATACCGTATAAATGCACCAGACTTGATATATGATATCACCATTATGAAAAGGAACGCCGACTTAATTTATGTGCATATTGGGCTACAGGTGGCGCTTCTATTACCTAGTTTCTGCAATTTCTATATGGGTGCATCTCAGCACCTACAGTCGGTAACAAAAGTGTCCGAACACTAGCAAAAATTCCTATGTGAAAAAAATACACTTCATACGATTCTGTTAAATAAATCCTTATCGAATCATGGTCTTAGAATGACTAAGAAAAGGATTTGGCAAGGATTTATTTAACAAAACCGTATGAAGTGTACTATTTTTACATAGGAATTTTTGCTAGTGTTCGGACACTTTTGTTACCGACTGTACACTGAGAAAAAATTCTGTAACTGACATCTAGAATCTGAATTGTGGCTCTAGAAAAAATAGTTCCATGTCATCCTTATAAATTCTAGTCCCCTTCGAAAGCGAGTTCTAGAAACTCCTATTAGAATTCTAGAGCGTTTGTCTATATTATAGAAGGCACAGTTATTTAAAAAATCTCTGCAAATAAATGCGAACACAAGAGGCGGGTTTCAGCAACTATAATCTTGGTTTATGACCCAATTCTAGAAAATTAAGCTAGAATTTCTCGCAATAAAAAAGATTCAGAATATAGTTTCACCCTCTAGAAATGTGTAAACTAGAAATTCTTGATCATTTCATCTATTCAGGTTATTGGTGTGCCTTATGTGCATAGCTAGGAAATCTATATTTCTAGTTTAGGGATTTAGAAAATGACCACTTATTCATTCTAGATAAGGCGGTACATATTTTTTTCTCAGTGTGCCGATTAAAATTGCACGAAACTGTATAGATAGAATTATTTTCGGAAAATTTTTATTAATTAATTTTTTGTGCATATTTACCGGTAGGTAACGTTGTTATATATATAAGGATATAAAAGAATTGTTTTTAAAGGTGACAACATACTAGATTTTTTCCTTTCGTGTATTCTACCGCAAATATAATTAAAGTGAAAGGAATGCATAAAAAGAAAAAAAAGACACAATTAGAAAAAAAGATTTGATGTAAACTTTATTGAAAATATTTGTTACAGAAGCATATGATTTCAGTATTCGTGTAATATCTTGATATAAGAAGAATATTGCTTTAAAAAGGATAGTAAGCTAATAGGGATTCTACAAACTACGTTTATGATTTTAAATCTATCTAATTTTCAAAACTGTAAACTTTTTTAAAAAACAATTCGCTAAGTTGTATTAATTAATAATTTTATTGAAAAATTCTGAATTCCAAAGCATTTTATGTAAGCTAAATTTGCAAAGACGCTGAATGTGCTTTACAACTTCTAATTTATTTTTATAAGTACTACAAATTATTGATTTTTTTTTTTCTTTTTAAATCACACATTAGGTATCATCGTATTTTTAGAACAATTTAATGAATTTCGAAACAGATTAAAAAAATATATATATAAAATAATTTCTGAATGAAATTTTTACTTTCTTTTTACTTTTATATTTTGATATCTCCAACAGTACATGAACATTCAAATTATATAACCGGTAAACTCAGACGTAAATTTATAACTTAATCCACAGTTCTTAGTTTTCCAAACATATTTATTAATTAACATCAACACAACTCAACTAACTTATCATTTATACATTTACAACTTGAGACTTATAGTTACAAAGACTTTTTGTCTGTAATGATCCTTGTGACAAAGTCACGCTAAATCTCCGTCGGCCTCCATCTTCCAACTAACTTAACAGCAAGTCAAAACAAATCTCATTCTAATAACTGGCTAAATAGCTCTTTGTTAGTTTACCAGAATTCTGCAACCGGCTAAATAGCCCCGCGTTGCATTCCCAGAATGACGAATATCGCCATCTCTTAGAAAGGAAGGTAGTTAACTTTTGTTACATAACTAGAAATCTATATTACGAAGCTTTATTTTTTACATTTATGAACTTCCAAAATAAATTATTATTAAATTTATTGCTTAGTAATTATTAAAGTATCCAAGGCTTGCATATTAATAAAAAATAAAATTCTTTTCACGAATGAACCTAATCGTTATTTGATATCAACAATCCTCACAAGAACGTTTTTATCCTCCATTGTCTTAGAAGCGTCAAGTGTATTAACTTATTCACCAAAACACAATTCACACATTTTTTATTTTCGCAGTGATGAAATTTATTGTTATGGTTAACAATATTCCTGAATAAGACTGAAGTTATTCAGTAAAAATTGTGTTATTTAATTAAATTCCTTGAATTCGATACACAGTTAAAATTTTTGTCCTAGGTTCAACCAAAACATGGTACAGTCGGTAACAAAAGTGTCCGAACACTAGCAAAAATTCCTATATAAAAAAAGTAGAGTTAATACTGCTTTGTTCAATAAATCCTTGTCGAATTATGTTCTTAGACTGACTAAGAACAGGATTCGACAAGGATTTATTTAACAAAACCGTATGAGGTGAACATTTTTTATATAGGAATTTTTGCTAGTGTTCGGACACTTTTGTTACCGACTGTACTACAATATCTGCAACCATAAGAGGGTGAAACCTTTTACCATGATTTGGTACTTGGTTCTACCAAAGCTTCTTACTGTAGTTGTTGTAACCATAAGATGGAGTAATCTTTTACCATGATTTGGTGGGTTTTTTCAACAAGAAGTATGAAATCATTGTAGAGGGTATCACCATCGCATGAGGGCTGCTACGGCAGTATTAAGTTTTGGTTGAATCTAGCATGTTGCATCTACCGTAGTACCAAATTTTTGTTCAACCTTGAAATGACATTTTTTGTAGGTTTTATATTTTGTGAAATATTTAAATTACCGAATTCATCTTTTTAAAAATTATTACATTGTTCCTGATTTTTTTCTTTTTTCTTTTTTTTTCTTTATAATAATTAAACTCTTTCTCATTGATTTTGATCTTCAATCAATGTTAACAATAATTTTAGTAATAGTTTTATCTTTTATTGTAGAATAATCTGCCAATTACTCCAACCATTCGTTATTAAGATACCCCATGATTAAGTTGTTTGTTAGAAGTTTTCTCCACATTCAGCATCTTGCATTACAAAACAAAGAGCAAAGCAAGCAATGAATAAAAAAAGTGAACTATTCCGTAATTCTCAGTGAAACGTGCTATGCTGAGTGTCTGCAAAATAAACTTTACGAGTGGTCCATTATTTACAGCAGAGATTAATGGACGGATAAAAAAGGAATTGTGAAAATACAGAATACAGTACAGTACAGGGTTGGAATTTTATTATTATTACTTTTTTCTTTTCTTCTAAGAAGAAATTATTTTCTCGTAGAGGAAATACTGAATAACATTTGTTTAAAATATTAAAAATAGTCTAGAAAAACTGATATACGTTATATTATCGTTACAATTATATCCTGACAATTGGGATTTGTTTTAATATCTAAAGAGATGAAATTGTTATTAATAACCAAATATTAAATTGAAAAACAACGCAAAGATACTTTTATTTATCTATAACTGAAAAGTATTACGTTAACTGGATTTTCAAAATTTGTTTTGCTTTTGCGCGTTTCAAATTTTAAATTTTATAGAAAAAAATATAGGATAACGTAACTATTTAGCGCTTGTTATAACTTATATTGTTATACGAAGTGCTGCATACATTTTATGTAATTTTCTTTCCTTATTGTTATACATTTTTGTTTTATGCTTAGAACGGGTGTAATTATTTATAAAGTGGAATCTAAATAAAGGTTTGAACATGCCGAAATAAAAACAGAAGAAATGAGTTTAATTTGATGCAGTTGTTCTATAATTCTTATTAGCTTATCTGGTGTATTTCTGTTATGTATAAGTTAGACTTCAGTTATTTTTAATACTAAAATTTCTTTTTAGATAATACTTTTGCTGTCTTTTTTTCTAATCTTGACTTGAATTTACGAATTTCATAGACTATTAATATTACAAATTATTCTAAATTCTGATTAAAAATTTCAAAGAGAAAGTACACGTCTGCTTAATAATTACTTCTTTCACATTTTAAAGATTTTCATCCTTCAAGTGTTCCTTATGTTTACAGGCATAAGAGAAAAATATCGTGATAAAATTTAAACAGTTTTTAAAATTTATTATGATATAGAATGATTTATATGAATGATTTATATGAATTACGAAATCTTATAATTTATTAGAATAAAGAAACAAAACACAGTACAGTCGGTAACAAAAGTGTCCGAACACTAGCGAAAATTCCTATATAAAATAAGTACATTTCATACGGTTTTGCTAAATAAATCCTTGTCGAATCCTGTTTTTAGACTGACTAAGAACATGATTCGATAAGGATTTATTTAACAAAACCGAATGAAGTGTACTAGGAATTTTTGCTAGTGTTCGGACACTTTTGTTAGCGACTGTAGTTAAATAATAACGATCAACCCTACTTATGAAAATTTATAATTTTTTTTTTTTAAGATTCTATGTTTTCAAATCCATTTTTATCGGACGTACATTTACTTGTCTTTGCCTAAAGTTTAATTCATTAACTGACCTGACGTATGGATTACGTAAGATTTAATTCTTAAAATATAATATTGACTGCATATGTTTTTGTGAAAACGTTTTCGACGTTATAAGGAATAACGGTAGCGGATAATTTGATTGAATATTAAGACTACTTCTGTTACAATATAGTCAATAACAATTATATGTAGGAAGCAAATTTCGATGTATGTTTAAGTAAGGAGCCATATTCCAATGCCAATTTTTTCACAAAGTCAGTGGTAACATGGATCATCACAAATTTGATTATTTTCACAAAACATTGGCACATCTGAAAAAAACTAATTTATAGAATCTTTAAATTGTTATCTTTCTTTTTTTCTTTTTCTTTTTCTTTCTTTTTTTTTTTTTTTTAATTAGGACGGAGGCCCATTTCTTTCATAAAAAAATTAGACTTAATGAAAATTATTCTTATCTTTTTCCTTTTGGCATCAAATTAACATAAGAAATTTACTTGCAACTGATTACCAAAAAAAAAAAAAAAAAAAAACCTTTCAAAATTATTATTTTTTAATTAAAAATTAAGTTAAATATGCTTAAGACTGAATTCTGATAAATATTATTTTTTAATGTGTAATTTGTTTTTATTTTTCTTATATTTCTTCTTCTTCTTCTTTTTAAAATTATCTTTCGTTTAAAAAATAAAATATTAATTAAAAAAAGTGAAATCTTAGAAAAAGCATACATTGTGAGGTTATAAGGGACAGGACATATGACATTATAGTTGCCACAAGGGAAAATAAATTGTTAACCATGGTCGATAATAATACTAATATTAATATCAATAGTAATAATAAGTATAATATATTGTGAATTATTTTTATATAAAAGTTATTAAGTCTATTTATAAAAAGATTACCTGCAGGGTTAAAAGTAATTCAAATTGTAGAAAACAGCGAGGGAAAAAAATAGGTATTTCGTCCTAGATTAAATTCTATTTAGGATTAAAGATTATTAATAATCCTAAATTAAAGATTATTGGGATTAAATATTGTCCAAGATTAAATTCTGTTTAGGACAGAATTTTAATTTATGAATTCCGTGGGAGAAGAAAGTTTAAAATGGTTTGGTAGTCAGATAGCATTGTTATTTCCCCCTTCCCCCCTAAAAGGTTAGTTCAAGATACAATTTTGAGAGAGATTTTGTTTATATTTTCCCTACTTAAATTGCTTTTTTGCGATGGATTTAATTATTAAAAAAAAAAAAAATGTATATATATAGTTAAAGAGTTGAATATATGTCTTTGTATTTCGAACAACGCTTGTTGCAGAAATTTAAATTATGGAAGATAATAATTTCCCCTTAAAAATTCCAACCCTGATTACAGTGAAATACCGTTATGATTTAAATATTCCAGATAAATTGCACTTGAAATGCCACATTAAATATTTTTTTGACTGAGCGTAACATTTATATATAATTACTTCAACAATCACACATATTTGATCAAGAGTAAAAACATCATGCAATACCACTCTTTCTGGAAAAGAACATTATTAAATCAATTTATCACAATGAGAGACGATTTTAAAATCAACAACCATGCTTCCAAATATGTGTTTTATGCATAGTTTTGGATTATTGGTAATTGTCTTTTTACCCTTTCCGTTTTATTTAATAAATAAACAAATAAACAAAGAGATGATAATAAAAAAATAGTTATTCTCTAATTTTCGTATATTTTGTTTATCCTATTTCTTTCTTTCAAATATGATTTTTACTTCTTACATTTAAGAGAAGAAATTTACTTAGTTACTGTTTTACTTATTTTCTTGTCTTGTTTATTTGACTTTCGCTCAGTTTCTCCAGCGTTGCTGATACTTTCCCTTTTTTGCACACTGTCCTCTCACTGAACTTTCTTCATTATAATTGTTCATATTTACAATTTGTTAAAACATTTTTTTTTTCTTTTTGTAATATTTAAAGAAAGACCATTGAAAAATTCGGTCAAAACGTAATTAGATATTTTTTCTGCTTCTTCTTTCAGACAATTTTTTTTTTCATTTAAAATCCACCAGAAAAAAAAAATTGTAATTTTAGATATAAAAGCGCTGCAAATATTCCTCAATTTTTATTGTTTTCTGAGGGATGCAATAAATTCAAATTAATTTACTGGTCATCGAATGCGTGTAAATTAATTTACAAAGTTTACAAATTTGTTCGGTGAAGTTTACAAACTATTGTGGAATTATTCATTTTTTTTTTTTTTTTTTTTTTTCTCAAAGTACATTATTTCAACTAGTATTTCAAAATTTAATTTAATTGAATTTTTTTCTGTAAAACAATTAACACTTATATTTCTTAATCTAAAAGCATAAGGTTTTATAATTTTTCAAGGAATAAACATTGTATTAAAAGGGAAAAAAATATTCGAATTTATTTTTAAAATATTCCTTTATTTGGTAAAAGCTGTTAAGGCAGCATTGAGATTTTTTTCCCATCGCAAAGTCTATGAAATATATTTCGTTGATTTTTGTACGCAATAAGTATTTTCACACTGAAATAAATCGTCGCTCACTGTGATACATCATTTTATTTACACATTAACAGCATATTTTAATATTTCAACAAGATCTTTCTCCTATATTTTGATCACTTGCGAAGCTCGAACTGCTCTTAAACATCGTTATCTTACGCTGAACATGATTTAAGCATTGTAAAGAAATAATAGGCGCCTGAAAATACACACATTGTTATTTTTACAATGTTTCCGAAGAAGTATTTGTCCATAATTTGTTTCCCTTTGTTTTTTTTTCACACAAATATTACTGACGTAGAAAATGGTGATAAGCATAGAGTGCCTGCAAGTTTGAAGAATTGTTGCAATATATATATATATATATATAAATATTTTACATTATAACAGCCCATAATTACCAAATGAGTTCGAACAGGTGTTGAAAATTTGTATCTGTGAATAGAAATTAATAAACTACTAGCTATAAACTTCCAATGGTACTCTATCTACCTACTTAAGTAGTACTAAATTATCACCATATTTGTTCAAGTATTTGATAACTATAATGTATAGACTTTTGAGTTTTCATTATTTCTTTCATTAACTACTGTCATAAATTAAATCTGCTATATTTTAATTTTAGTTTCATAAATGATTAAATTTTATTGTAATTTCTTTTGAGAATTCTGAAAATTTTGCTTTACATTTTCTTTTACTAACATTTTTTTTTTTTTTTTTTTTTTTTTACATTTGAATCTAACAATATGATTAAGAGCGTAGGTTACTTAATATCGCCGTCAGCTAAGAGTTGGGTTGAGTTGTGGGGTCTACGGCCGATTAACTGCACTTGGGTCCTAGATCTATAGGTGGATTACCCTCCGTGGGGGGGAGGGGGTCTTTCTAACGCCGACAACCAAATCCTATGTTATTCTATGATAAAATTAATTTCCACAATGACTTATTACCTAATGTATTTCTTTTTAATTCCTTTATACATTTAGAAAATTCAAAACCGTTAAATTAGTGCTCTTTTTTAAATTTATTTATTTATTTATTTATTTTTATTTTTAATATTTTATTTTCGAGATAAGAAAAATATTTTCTTTCCCCATTGTTCGCATTTTTTTAGCTAGTAGCTAGAAAATAAAATATTAGAAATGTGAAAAATCATTTCTCAGAAAATGAATACACATTTAACGATTGCGAATTTTCCGAATCTGAATGGAATATATATATATATATTAGGTAACGAGTAATTGTGGAAACAAACTTCCCCGTAGAATAACATGGGATTTGGCTCTTGGAGAGATTAAGTATTATACGCTCTTAATATTCATTAATAAAAAGAAATCCGATTATGAGAAAACTGAACATATGAGAAGAAAAGCATTCTTATGCATATTAATGCATAAATTCTTATGCATATATTTCTATGCTGCATAACAATAATAAATTTATATTAAACAGCCTATAATTAAAAAAATATATAAAAATGCATTTCTTTCTTTTTTTTTTCTATAGTGTTTACAATTCATATTTGTACAATTTTGCTGCACATGAATTTCTACATAAAAAAATACAATTAATATTTATAACAAAGTTATATGTATTACCATTTCTAACTTAAAAAAAAAAAGTTTTATATTAAATTTGTTTGACATTGTTAAAAAGAAATGACATTTTTCTTTCTTTATAACTCAAGAAAAGAAATTGCATGTAGAAAAACGTTCTTATGAAATTTATAATATTATATTTTAAATAATGCCTGATTATATAACTATGAAAGAAAAGAGGAATTATATAAACACATTAAGGTATATTATACCTACAGTACATAGTACTTTAATAATATTAATATATTATTTTTAAATTATAAATTTTTACTTTCAAAATTAGTATTCAAATATGTACTTAAAATATACTTTGAGCATTTTAATTGAAAAATCAAAAACATATACAATCTATAGATTACATAAATAACCTAGATACACTGTTTCAAAAATTAATAATTAATAAGAGAAATTCTGTCTCATGGGATCAAAACTATACATAATGTTATTAACTACAACCTGAAAAATTATCTCTTTTTAGATTTCGATTGAAAAAAAAAAAAAAAAAAAAAAAAATATATATATCCTATTTATTGTTAATAATAAAATTTCAAAAAATAATAACCCAATACGTATTATTACTATAATAACATTTACAAAATATTATTAATTTAGGCACTCTGTCAATAAACTTTCAAAATCTATTAAAACTGAAATTCACAAGCGAATAGTTAAGCTAATAAAAATTTAAAATAAAATGTTGTAAAGGGGCTTTTCGTAATCTAATAATTCTAACTAGAAATATTTTGGATAGTTCAATATCTACACTATTCAAAATTAGAAGCAAAATGTTGACACATCTTTAAGTATAATTTGTACAGCTCATTCTTAAAAAATAAACCGAAAGTCGACTACAGCTACAGTTCACTTCGTTCAGCACTTGAGGTTTTTATACAAAATAAAAACTTAAATCGAGATTTTTTAAGATATGTCATGCAGAAGGTAGATTAAAGTCCAAAGACGAATTGCTCCAGAAGCCAGAGATCTTCTTCTTGTTTTATATATATATGTATATATGTATATTTATGTATATATGTACACAGTTTATTCATTAGACAAAGCTTATATCGAAGATAATGTCTACAGAATTTACTATAAAGATGTAAAAAGAGAACCAATGAATGTCTCTAAGACTAAGTTGATCTCAGATCGCTTTCATTTGTTGTGAAGTTGGCGGCATTTACACTTGTCTTGCTTAATAGTTTTAGAGGATAATCGGACATTCATAAATAACCAAATCTTAAAGTAGTATAGAAGTAAAATGGCACAGATTATTAAGACTGGTTATTTTACTTTATACATCTCTTAATATACGTTAAGTTAAAAGTATCAAATCATACGATAACGTTTTAAATACAAACCAATATCATATAATAAGTTATACATTGTTGTAACTTTAATAGTATCAATAATAATTTAATATGCAAGTTGTCATATAACATAATATTCAAAAATTATCACATAGTTTAATTATGAAAAATAAAGTAACAGTTTTGTAAAACATTATATATTTTCCAAGTACAGTCGGTAACAAAAGTGTCCGAACACTAGCAAAAATTCCTATGTAAAAAAAATACACTTAATACTGTTTTGTTAATAAAATCCTTGTCGAATCCTGTTCTTAGTCAGACTAAGAACAGGATTCGACAAGGATTTATTAAGCAAAACTGTATTAAGCGTATTTTTTTTTACATAGGAATTTTTGCTAGTGTTCGGACACTTTTGTTACCGACTGTATATTATAAAACTCTCTAGAAAACGATGTTTTGAAACCTTTGTAAAAATAATTTTTAATCGTAATGTATGGATTTGCCTTTTTTTGTAAACGCTCTGTAGTTTATTGGAGCGAATTAAATAATAAATAAATAAATAAATATAAAGTTTTATTAAATATTGCTACAATTGACTGAATTCTACATATTTACATATAGTTAAGGACCACATCTCCTGAAATGTCACACCAGTCACAGAATTAAAAAAAAGAAAACAAAAGAAAAAGTTTTAGAAAATTCAATAGGAAAATTGTTTTATTATTGTTTTAGAATGTAACATAGAAAGCTAAAAAATAGGATTACCGTAAAACAACTTTTTTTTTTTTTTTTTTTTGGAGAGATCTGTTAGCTAAAACTAATGATCGGAAATGAAACCAAATTTCTTATACAATCTGTGGAAAATAAGGAAGATGTTTTCAACAAAGAAAATATAAGTTCAAAAAGTTCCAAAAAGAGGAAATTTTGGCGCTGCTGTCACATACACACTATGAAAGTTGCACAATCAAAATAGATTATGCAACTTTCCTAGTGCAGACGGGATTTTGGAGCTGTTGTAAACGAAAAAATCAGTACTTAGAATGAATGTGTGGAAAATAAATTATGTAAAGTTTCATTTCTGTTGGAATAAAAATGAACATGCAGAAATGAATCTGATAGAGTGTATTACAGAAAATATTCTCTTATAACATTGCGGTCCGAACCAAGTGTAATACGTGCAAATTAGCACAATCGAGTGGATTATGCAAATCTCATAGGGCGCACGTGATAGCAACGCTAAAATCTTTACCATCGGCGGCTTTTATTTCTGATATTTTTTCTTTGCGGAAATCATCTTTCCAAGCCTTTCAAATTCTGTACCAGAAATTTAATTTCATTCCGTTGGTTAGTTTTAACTGTAGATGGTCTTGAAGCATGGGAAATTATTTTATGGTTCTCTCGTATTATACTAAAGCAATAGCAAAACAATTCTACAATTTAATTTTCTTTTCTTTTTTTTAATTTTGTGTGACAGGAGTAACTTTTTATTACGCAATGGTCTTTGTAGATAAGTGATCACTCAAAGTCGAGAAAGAAAAATGCATTGCTCCCTAAAAAAAAAAAAAAAATAGTTTGTGTAAATATAATTAAAAACGGATATACAGATGAAAGAATGGTTCAGAACTCACAGCACTACTAACGAAATAATATTTTTTCTTCGTTAACCAACAATTTTATAAGTAAAGAATTAAAAAAAAAAAAAAAAAAAAAAATACTGGCATGAATTTTGAGCTATGTTCTATCCCTGTACTGAAAATTTTGTCTACTAACGTAAATTTATTGACGGAAAATAATAATAATAATAATAATAATAATAATAATAATAATAATAATAAAATAAAAATAAAATAAAATGAAATAAAATAAATAAAATATAGAGCTTTATTGACATTCGGTAAAACTAGGCTCAATTTTTGTTTCCATTTAACACTTTTTTAAAAACCAAACTCTAATAATTAAAAATACTGGCTTTAAAGAAACATAACTACTTTGATAATTTAAAATTATCTGATAATCCTATACGCGACTCAATATCGGCATATCGTTATTCTAAGCGTAATTAGGATGCCAAAAACCTCATTTTTAAAAGTAAAAGCAAATTCTAAGAAAATTTTGTGTGTTATGTACAGATTTTGAAGTGCAGTTATATGTATTAAAAATTTATTATTAAGCTATTATATTGTCTCTATTTAAATGAAAAGCTGACTTCATATCTTCGAAGGCATAGGCTGTTTTATTTAAAGATGTTTTGCACCTCAAGGCGTGCTATGTTTTATTTACAGAATTGCAATTCGATAAACAAGAAAGACATTTTAAGTAATATAGAGAACTTCAGAATAGTATAATCTCTGAATTTTTCTAAAAATTGTTTCGTAAGATAAAAATTTATGTTTCTCGAAACTGAATATTTTTTACAGTAAGTTTGGGAATTAAGTAATTGCCGTAAATAAAATTTGAAAATGATCTGATAGTTCAAAAAATAAATAAATAAATAAAATAATAATAATTTATACAACGTCAGGTGAAGAAAACAGAAATCAGCATAAGTACACTACAAGCTAAATTTGAAAATAACTATAACAATATATGATATTCCAAAAATATAATTTATGCAACATCAGATAAATTATATAGAAATCGGTAATATCTATTTATCCATATTATTTTATTTAAGGATATAATCACAATATGCAGCAGTATTTACATAAAAATGTTAAATATATACCAGCGAATTTTCATTGAAATCATATGAAAGTGTAATAACAAGCATTTTATTAATACAAATTCTATGAATAGATTTGGAGAGGGAAAAAATTGGAATCTAGACAAAAGTCTGTAGTTTATAAACACGATTAGGACAGTTTAATTTAGGTTCAGCCGATGTTCTTTTTTAGAAAAAAAAAGTCTGAAACACAAATCTAATTTTTTTTTAAATTTTAATAAATAATTATAAATTTTATCTTACTATTTTGTTGATAACAAAAAGCAATTATTCAAATGTTATCTATTAGTTTTAAATTAATCCTAACTTGGCAAAATGAAATAATTAAATTTAAATTTTAAATGTATGTTTTATGTTATTTTAAATGTATGTTACTAATCTAAAATTAGTAACCTTTCACGATCTCTATTGATATATTGACAATTAAAAGTTTATATTAATATAATTTTCTACAAGACGATACACTGTAAAGTTTAAAGCACCATTTTAATCCATTGAGCATTCTACTAAGCACCACGAAACCACATTAAATACCATAATAGAAATTGTTTTTTTATAATCTATTGGGAATATTGATATGATGTCATTTTAAGGTGTAGAAGGATTGTTTATATGGGCATTCGTTTATGTCTTCTACTTCAATCACAATCAATATAAATCTTCTAATCAATATAAATCAGGCGACAAAGTGATTTTCTTGAAAATAAAATAGTAAGAAAAATAGGAAATAATAGGAGAAATTTACTTAAAAAAATAAATAAAAAAATAAAAAAATACTTTAAAAATAATACAGCATTTCTTACCGCTCTTTTAATAGTTAAAAATAATAAATGACTTTTAAACCTAAACTTTTGAAGCCAAATCTCTTTTTTGTAAAGTCTCTTCATGAAAAAATATCTCAAAACAAAATTTCACATTTTAAAATGAAAAAAATAAAAATAAATAAAATAAATAAATAAAAATAGAAAAGGCTTCTGCCTGCTAAAAATAAAATAAAATTATATAAGATCATACGGAAACCGTATTAAAAAATAGTCACAAAAGTCATCTGATAAAGGTTAAAACGTTTTAATCCCCAAAATATACTTTGCACGATTTTTTACCGCAATTTACTAAAATAGTTCATTTTACATAAACTTACTTTTACAATTTTTCCTTTCTATGCATTTTTATTATATTGAAGATTTTCTTTTTATTACAAATTATAGTTATTTATTTTAATAGCAGTTAAATTACAGTTATAGTACTTCAATATAATTTCATTTTGTTATGCTAATAGTAGTTCACACACACACACAAAAAAAGCAATTTATTAGATGGGGGAAAACATTTCTAAAGTAAAAACCACAAATCTGTTTTTTTTTTTTTTTTCCCTTTCTTTTTACTAAATCTTTAAGGCAAAAATTGGTTTTATTGACAGGGCAGGGCAAATCTTTTCAAGCAAAACTTTGTATGATGATGATAACTATATTTACAATATTAATAATGCTATGAATTGATGATTGTTTGAATTTTAGAAGAAGAATAAAATTTCTTCAGTTGAAGAAATTTTTAAATGCTTCGTTTTCCTTCATTAAATACATTGACTTGTGTTTTAAAAAATATGAATATATATATATATCGATAAAATTTATTATAAAAAAAAAATTATCTAATCAAAATTTAAAAAAAAAAAAAAAAAAAAAAAAAAATCTAAATTTATTTATTTCAGGTTACAATAATTTTATCAATTTTCAGTATTATCTTACTCCATTTACTTTAATCTAATAAATCACGAGAGAGGAAAACTAAAATATGATCAACGTAGACTATTTTCCTTGAAAATGTTAAAATTTCTAAAGGAAATAACTAACTAAGTATAAGAAAAAATAGAGAGGTTATCTATTGATATAAAAAGTGCTCTCTAATATTCTTTAATAACGCAAAAAAATTTGACATATAAAACAAATATATTTCATATTACTTCAGTAAATAGTTAAAATTTCATACATTAAAATTTAAAATGAAAAAAAAAAAAAAAAAAAATCATTATTAAACAAATTGCAAAATACACAACGCCTACCAAAAACATCCAGACTGGTTTTATGTTTAATCACATGTTTTAAATTTTAAAACATAAGACAGAAGGAAAGGGGGGAAAAATATCCTGAACCAAAATCTATTTTCTGTGAATCGAACCAATGGCATTAAATTCTTTTCCTAACTTAATTTTGTACGTTTTAAACTTACAAGGAATTTTTATCATATTCTACAACACACGCCAGCCTTTTGGTACTATTTTTAGTACTCGATACCGCAATCAATTTCTTTCAATTTAAATCCAGTTTCAAAGAACAGAAGTATAGAATGTTATTATCAGTTTAAAATTATATATAGAAAGGAATATTTTTCTTTCAAGTAGTTTAAAATAAAAATAAATTTTTGAAACAAAATATTTCTGATTTTATAACAAAAAGTGACCTTTCCCCTCCCCTACTTCTATAAAAAGTTTGTTACAGACATGAAGCTGTATTATGAAACTGAGAATTTTGATTAAATACGTTACGGATTGATCATTAAATTCCCAGAAGCAATGATCGAATGTTAGTTGTTATATATCGTTTAAAAAATCTGAGTACAGTAGATGTATATAACAAAGATTATTTGTTTATATCTTACTATTGATAAATTAGGATATATGTATGTTTAGCATAATATACGTTTCATGTTACACTATAAAATTAATGCAGTACACAGGGTGCCTACCAAAGTCCATACCCACTTCTTTAACTGCTGAACGGCGGCAATTATAGGCATAAAAATAATATCTAGGTGTTATAAAATGACTATGCGCTATTAGATGTGACCGCTTACCATGCCACCTGGTGGAAAATGACGCAGTTAGCGTAAAACAGTCCGAGATAGAAAGAAAATGTGAATTAGGAAGTTGTAGAGAATCATCGATTTAGTACGAAAAGACACCTAGTAGACATGAATGCTAAAAATAGAACGTTTAAAACGTGCATTAATTATTTCGTGATTTCATGCCCTGTGACGTGAGGAGATGAAAGGAAAAATCGTACAAGTGATCGCAGGGTACCTTTATTTTCAACGTTCAGACTTCTATCTGTTAGCTGCAATGCGCACATCTGAACTCTTGTTTGAACTTATCGTGGAATACATGTAACGCTATAAAACATATATAATGTAGTTCAAATAAGAATTTAAATGAGTCTTCTAGCTAACGGACAGAAATTTGAGCATCGAAAATGAATGAGGATGAAAATGATTTGGTGAAGAGAAATTTTCTTTCTTGTTCTAAGTTCGCTTATGCAAGTCATTGCGTAGGAAACTGCAAACATACAAATGCATATTTAAAGCGTTCTGTTTTGTGCATTCATGTCCACTAAGTGTTTTTTCGCTTTAAATGAATGATGCTCTATAACTATGTAATTAGTTTTTTCCCCTTATCGCGCACCATTTTCGAAATAGGAACGCTAACTCCGCCGTTTTTAACCAGGTGACGCTGTAGACAGTTGCATATAGTAACGCTTAGCCACTTTACTATATCTAAGCACTACTTTTCAGACTATAACAGCAGCCATTTAGCAATTAAAAGGATAAGAACGGATTTCAGAGGGCACCATGTTTATAAAAGATCTAATCAAACTTTAGTGAGTGCATGTTGCATTTTTGTTCAGCTGAGATTTATCGTAATATTTGAATAAAGTCGCGTACGTTACACTTTACAAATTACTCAATCTTGCTCATTTATTCCTATTTAGACATAATTTGAATTTGTGCGTTATAAAGATGGTAGACTACTTTTAATACCTAAACTATTTAACCATTTAACACATTAATGATTATGAAAATGTAATTTTAGAACCAAACTTCTTCTTCTTCTTCTTCTTTTTTTTTTTTTTTATAACTAAGTGCTTCCAAATCAGCTAAAGTAAATCTTTAAAATAAAAAAATTTTTAATAAGACATGATTTTTTTTTTTTTTTTTTTTTTTTTTGTGTGTGTGTGTGTGTGTGTGTACATTATCCAGAACATAATTTTTTATACCATTATTACTAACAAGGTGTACTTTTTAATAAACAAAATATCGTTGAATCCCTAAAAACGTTTTATAAATTAAATTTAATATATATTTTAAAAGTACGAAGTTTATATGTATGTATAAATACATGCATTTCATTTAGATATAAAACCAACGCAAGCACACAAGCCATAAATACTGCTGCATCTTATAAAATAATCAGAATCAGAAAAGATTTCTTTTAACAGTCAATCAAAATAATAATGAAAATATATAACTAAACTCTTAATTTCTTAATTCAAAACCATTTGCGATGTCTTCCAGTAGAATGCTGTCCAATAGATTTAGTGCAATATTATTTTAATGGTTTAGAAATTTCAAGTACCTAGATAAAATCTTTCATTATTTTATGATAAAAATCATTTGAGATTGGCTGAATAGATGTATTTCTTGCATAGAAGTCTTTGTATTTCCGCAGCATTGACGTTTCTGCTGCGGAATTATTTGAGCATTTTCTTGCTTAAGGAAATAACTCGTGTTAACACACAAGATCTTGCGAATGTTTTGTTTGAATCAAGTCAAAAATATAACGAAAACCTTTTCTTTCTTTTTTCTTTTCCTTTTCTTATTATTTTTTCTTTTTTCACATAACAAGTAAATAATGTCACTGGAGACTGCAAGTTGACCTGATGGTGTCGATAAGACTGGGCGGAGGTTGATCTCCGTTCGGGTCCAAGGTACTTTCCTTTTCCAGGGGCGAGCCGAGGTCCTGAGATGGACCCCGGCTCTCCTCTAGTCACCTTTGTAGGGGATGACGGGTCGGTTTGTTGTCGAGCACCTTCTCGATTTCGGTCGATATGTTGGTCGTCAGCTTCGGGATCAGCTGGAAAAAAAAAAAAAAAAAAAAAAAAAAAAAAAGATTAAATTTCTCTGTATATTACACTGAGAAAAAAAAAATATATACCGCCTTCCACTAGAATGAATAAGTGGTCATTTTCTAAATCCCTTAACTAGAAATATAGATTTCCGAGCAATGCGCATAAGGCACGCCAATAAACTGAATAGACGAAATGATCGAGAATTTCCAGTGTACACATTTCTAGACGGTGAAACAATATTCTGAATACTCTAAATATTCTGAATCATTTATATTGCGAGAAATTCTCGCTTGATTTTCTAGAATTGGGTCATAAACCAAGATTATAGTTACAGAAACCCGCCTCTGTAGTCTCATTTATTTGCAGAGATTTTTAAATAACTTTGCTCTCGAGAATATAGGCAAACGCTCTAGAATTCTAATAGGGGCTTCTCTAGAACTCGCTTTCCAAGGGGACTAGAATTTATAAGGATGGCATGGAACTATTTTTTCTAGAGCCACAATTTAGATTCTAGATGTCAGTTCCGGTTTTTTTTCTCAGTGTATTATGCTCTGTTACACTAATGTATGAGAGAATACTATTGTATTAATTAAATCTATCACTGTATTACTATACTCTGTTACATTACTATACTGTAAAAAATTCTGTAAATTGACTGAAATGTTTATCCAGAGTCTCTGTAAATTTACAATAGTTCTTTGTTAAAAGTAAACAATCGAGATTCCCAATCTTTATTCTGTATTCTTATCCTATTTTTAATATTTAATTTCTCAACAAAAATTTAAATAAATGTTTCTGCTGTAGAAAATGCGTTCTAAGTCACAAATACATTCTCGTCAATAATTAATTCAATTAATATTAGACATTAAAATGCAGATATGAAATAGATCTTTTAACATATTTGTTTATTTTTCTTTGTAATTTTTTCATAAGTCTTAAGATAAATGATTACCAGTTGTTTCCTGTTAAAAATTTTAACAGTGCACATTCCTTGTCATCATTGCATTCAGTACATCAGATTCTGTGTACATTATTCGATTACTATTGTAACCTTATTCAACAAGATAGTTTTGAAAATAAAATAAAATAAATTTATCGATATTTATTTTTTGATCCTGCAAGGTGATTAACTACCATTAAATTTTGCCAAATTAAGCTAATATGTGAACAGAGAAGACTTTACAAATGCGATTTAGAAATTTTGCGCGTGAGAGTGAACTATGAAACCATAAAAACAAATACTAACGATTTCTATGAAAGACTATAAATATTGATGTCAAGACAACTGAATATAAAAATTTACTTGCGCTTTCAGAAAAATAGCAATACGCAAGCGAAGTGTGACGTCACTGATCGTCCGTGGATGCAAGAAAAAAATTTCCTATGTTAATAGCCCATTGGATTTTTCGTAAAAAATTATTAAAATTTGAGGAAAATTATTTCCCGATTTTAATCCCCGTATTTGGGTATAGATATGTATTAGTTACCGTGTGCATGTATTAGATTAAGTTATTTTGATATCAAATCGACAAAATTTTAATTTTAAATTTCAAAACTCTGTCATCCAGGCGTTTTTTGTATTTGGCGATTAAAAACGTAATACCAAAATATACATGCCAGATATGTATATTTTCGTAATATGTGTTGTACGAAATATTGTTTTATTTTATTCATTACTCTCTTGATATAAGTTGTTAAAATAACCATGATTTTTGAACGGAATTAAATATGCTCTAACAATATTTTTTTTTTCTTCGCCAAGGATGACAGATATGAAATCTATTCCGCTGCAACATATTAGTATCTTATATCAGACACTTTATTTAGACATTTGAAAACAAATTTGACTTCAAATTATGATAGAATATTTGTCATTTTCCTTTTAATTAGCATATTAGTTGGATATTTATTGTGTAAATATAATCCTTTGGAATGAAATGTTTATGTTTTCAATCGAATATGGAAGTTTAATATTTTTTTCCCTAGAGTTTTGAAATTTAAAATTCAAGTTTTATCAATTTTACAGCAAAAACAACTTAATCTAACGCATACACACGGTAACTAATACATATCCATACCCAAATATGGGGATTAAAATCGGGAAATAATTTTCCTCAATTTTTTATAATTTTTTACAAAAAATCCAATGGGCGATTAACATAGGAAATCTTTTTCTTGCATCCACGGATGGCTAGCAACGTCATCACGTTGCTTGCGTATTGAGTTGAGAAAATTAATAAGGCAAATTATAAAATTGAGATATTTCGCAACTGTCAAAAGGCACCTCCTTTCTTATACACTATAAAAAAAATTCGCCTTAAGAAAACGGTTATTTGAACGGCATTTTTCTGTCCATACGTTTGACCGTATTTTTAGATAACAGTTATTTAATCACATTTCTATTTTATGGTTAAGAGACCGAAAAATAAATTAAATAAATCTAAATTTTACACTAAATATAAGAATTTTACAACTTATTTTACAAATATAGTCCTTGTATCTTTTCATTTAGGATACAAAGACTGTGCTGATTTTTTTTTTTTTTTTTTTTACGTTCCGAAACATACATATGTAAGGAAAGTATTGTAATCATGTCAAAAAATCGAATTTGAGATTTTGATGTTTCTATACGTTTCGAGGTCCCCTGAGTCCGTTTTCACTATATTTACGATAATGTATGTATGTATGAATGTGTGTGTATGTATGTGTGTGTATGTATGTGTGTGTGCGTATGTGTGTGAGTGAACACGCTAGCGTCTAAACGTTCTGTTCGAATGAGCTGATATATGGTGCGTATATTGTAAGTCACCATAGCACGAATCCTATTGATTTTGGTGAATCTAGCACTGATAGTTTTTTTTACAGGGACAGCAGGAAATATTCTTTATCATTATGGACATTGGGGCCAAATTTTTAAAAGGGTGATAGCGTCTAAACGCCTTATTAATATGAGCATAAAAACTGTACACATGTTATAGGTCACGAACTGTATAGATTTTGGTGAATTTAGCACTTACAGTTTTTTTTTACAGGGACACAAAGAAAAATTCTTTATCATTATGGCCTATGGGACCAAATTTTAGGTAGATTCCTTATAGGAGATCTACCTATTGCAATGGTTCTCATGACACGACTTCTGGAAAATTTGTTCATATCTTCACCGATCATGACCCCTAGAACCCAAAACCACCCTCCGTTCAAAAGTTTATATATATATATATATATATATATATATATATATATATATATAGGTATATATATATATATATGTATAACGCTTTTTCCCATGTTAAGTTGTGAACACGATAACTGGAGTAATTTTTATTTAAATTTAACCAGCTCAGGATATGTTGTCAGGACAGTAAAAATCTCGGTCGAGTTCGTAGATGGGGTGTCCAGCTCAAAGGGGGTGGAAATGGTAGGGGGTGGAAATTTTCATATGCCCATAATTTCTTTAATATTGAAAATAGGAAAAAAAAATCAAATCAGTCGAATTACCGCCTTACCCTAAAGAACAACTTTTGTATTTAAACTTTTTCGATAGCTTCAATTGCTTAGAAGTTATAAGCTAAAAAGTGATTTTTCGTGAATTGTGTTGAAGCCGACATTTTCTATAGCTTTCATTGCAAAAATTTATAATCTGATGCTTATGTCACGTGCAAACGATAATAAAAAAAGATTACTGAAAATATAATAAAATTTTAATCACGTTTTTAAACAATATAATAATCTGATTTAAAAAAAAAAAAAAAAAGAGTTTAATTTAACAGAATATATGACGTCACTATTACAACAATGTACTGAGAAAAATGAAATAAAATTTTATCCGTGCGATTTTAAATAAATAAAATAAAAGTTAATAAATAAATAAATAAATACGTAAATAAAATCAACATATCTTAGGGCTAAGCAGATTTAGACTTAGCTTTATGACATAGATGCTATAATGTAAAAGATAAATGTCATCGTTTAAAAAAAAAAAAAAAAAAAAAAAAAAAAATCGTGCAAATCGATGCTAAACGAATTAAACTGGCATGATAGAAAAATTAATAAATTTGGGGACATTTAGATACTATCCCTTTGACAAATGAACTAGGGACGATTTTAATGAATTTTCCGTTGAAGTTTATTCTCATAAAAACTTAAATTTAAATTAACGGCCCTCTTCACTTACCGTCGCCGGAAGCCCGAGCCAATGTTATTCTATGGGGAAATTTTCTTTACAAATAACTTATTAACTAATACATATTTTTAAATTCTGTTTTTCTTATTCAGAAAATTCCCAACTGTTAAATTGACGGACCTTAATTAAAAATGTATTTTTTTAATTTTTAATATTTTATTTTGAAATTGCAAAATGAAAAAAATTCACGTATTGAAAATTCGTATTTTGCAGCTTCGAAGTAAAATATAAAAAATCAAAAAAATATTTTTTTAAAAAAGGTCCGTCCATTTAACAGCTGGGAATTTTCAGAATGTGAAAACAGAATTTAAAAATATGTATTAGTTAATAAGTTATTTGTAAAGAAAAATTTCCCATAGAATAACATTAGCTTCGGCTTCCAGCGGCGGTGAGTGAAGAGGGCCCTTAAAGTCACTTTCATTACTCGAATTCCCTTATTTTGATAAATAAAAATATACCATAAAAAAAAAATAAAGAACACTCTTTTATTGAAAAGTGAACTAATAAAGGTTTTAGAAAACTATTACATACATTTAAATCTTTATTAAAAAAAATTAATTGTTGCCACTCGACATTATACACATACATCCAAATCCTGTGTCACATACGATAGTTTTGTATAAGTACATATTTTTTGTTTGCCCCTGGAACCTGCTCCTGATAGGAAAAGTGCCTGGAAACACTTGTATCTAGTATTGTCATTGATTATGAAGTCATGTGCAAAATTTCAGGCCCTTCGGACGACAAGAAGTTGCCGAAAATTGAATTGCAAATCTCCGTTACATACATTAATAGTTGCATCATATCAAGTTAATAAAATTGTGTTAATTAAAAACCATCTTAAACGTTTTAATTAATCATTTAAAATATATAATTACAATAATACGTCAATCTTAATACAAATGTCGTTTGTGGTGAATAGTTTAGAATGTCGGTTTAGGCAAGAATTTAAAATTTACGATAGAGAGTAATACGTTACAGCTTCCTTTGACTTTTTATCTTGTCGAAATAAGATATTGGTCTGTGAAGAGATATGAGGTTTTCGCGTGGAAAGAAAATATAATGACGCCAAAGCTGCCTTTCTCCACCGCCAAGCTCGCCAAATTTTGTCGTCAACTATCAAATTTTGCCACCAAATCACAAATTTCATTGTTAAGTCGCAAGTTTTGTCACCAAAATTTCGCCAAATCATATAATTTCCTAAATTCATAACAATTAACATTGAAATTTAGCGGTGCCAAATGGTCCAATGTTAACTAATGTTAATGTTAATGTTCCAGCTTATATCAACCAAAACAGTTTCACTTTACAATTTTTATTCATCTGACAATAAGAATCACAAAAACACAATACAAAACTCTCAGTAATTCAATAAAAATTACAATGAAATAACTATCCAAAAATCGCTACCACTTAACTGTATTTGACTTGACCATAGCAACGCCAGGCTTACCAGTGCTTGACCATAGTAAGATCAAAAGTGCATTTTCACGTTTCTATTTTTTCTTCAAAAGAAAGATATTGAACAACAGTTATATGGATTTTAAATAAAAATTATAATTTTGATTAAGCTTGGGTAGGGGGGGGGGGGTGTAGACCAATAGCCCCCTCCGGGATTCACCATTGCTGGGATTGTATATCTTTAAGACTTCTATTTGTTGAATGATTATGAGCTTGAGTTCTAAAAAATTGAAACATTCACAGACCAATAAATCTAGCCTAAAATTTTAAGTAGATTGAATCCCTTTTGTAGTTGAAAATTAAATTTCTTGAAAACAGAATAGCGGCTTAAATAATACAATGCGTGAGAACAAAGCCATTGGTTAAGTATTAATCCATATGTAAAATTTCTTTACATTTGTAATATTAACGTAAAGGAATCTGCCTTTGCCTTTAAGCTTGCCGAAAAGGGATTTTTTAAAAGTGCGATAGCATCTAAACGCCTTATTCAATTGAGAAGAATATTTATATGAATATTATAAATCACTGTTGCACTAACTATAAGCATTTTGGTGAATAGCATTTATAGGTTTTTACAGGGATACAACGAAAAACTCTTTATCATTATGACCTATGGGCTCAAAGTTTAGTAACGTTAAATAAAACATTGTGTACTATATGGAGGAAAATTCTCAAACACTCTATTATGATTTTCTCTCTTTTGTTTATTTAACAACTCCTCTTTCTTTACTTTATCTACAAAACTGTTAATTACTCAATGTTCGAAAAGTTGATAGGAGTCACTCCGGATTTTTATTTATTTATTTATTTTAATTTACAGGAATGCTGAATCCAATACGCTATAAAAGAAATTTAAAATGTCGCTGTTGCCAAACATTCAAACTAAAAATAAAATTACGGTTAACTGACTTCATTCCAGTTAAATGGCTGTACGACTGTTTTTTTAAGCATGGCCTAAAGAAATTTTTGCAAATGTGGTGTTTCTACTGTTTTATAAATAAATGTTAAAGTGAGAGTAAAATAAAAGGTTAATAAGTCATTGCTTTACGGAAATTTTTTACAGTGTATAATACAATCATTTCAAAGTATGAGCAAAATGAAACCGTATGTGATTGTAATTAACAACAGAAATTTAGTCGGATCATACTGACCTGTAGGGCTTGAAGTTGGTCATATAAGTGGTCTACTGAGAGAGCTCCCAACAGCACACATTGTACAGCATCACTTTTTAGGCACCAAGCTAGATAAGAAAAATAAATATTTAAATCACATATATATATAAAATTTGCATACGCAGAAATTGAATACTATGTAATGTAATAATGAATAACTTCTTAAACAAGCATTGTAAATTACAAAAATACACAGCAAATGATTTGGGTCAGAATTATTAAGTGCGATACTTCACCAGGCAAAGAAAAGTAGGTACGAATACAACATTGAATCAACAATGTTTTCATACAACTGCTTTCGTGTTGTACATGTTCAATTTTTCTTCTCTTTGTTCTTAACTATTTCAACTTGATGCAATTGTTGCGTATTTTTGTAATATAAAGAATTTGATTACAAAATTTTATTCATTATGAATAACTCTTAGTATCTCACTGCATTCCTTTTATAACAAACTTCGTAGTAAGCTGAGACCTCAAAATTTCATATGTGTCACTTTAATACGTTTAAACGGCATAACTGGGTTTTTCTCAATATTTGATTATGCATATAAATATATTGAAAATGAAATTTGGCAGTAGATTAATAAAAAAGCTTTTAACATGTAGGAATTCCAAGGGGAAAATATAATTGTTGACAGCTCTTTCGTTAGCATGTATGCATTATATATACATTATATTCATTTTTATCGAATATAAACCGAGGAATAACTAAAGTGATCAAGACTAACGCTCAGCATATCGGCATTGCTTGTTCAGTGACCAAAACCAAATTTGAACTGGCATACTTTTCACAACAGACATCTTTCATATTGATTTTCGTTTTATTCCATTACATAGATGTCAAATTATAGTTAGTAATAGTATATATAGTTTCCCATCCGGCAAGTACACTGATAAAAAAAAATCCCGTAAAATTACGGGGAAAGCCCAGTAGCAGAGATTCCAGACAAAGCCCGTAATTTTTTTTTTTTTACGGGTATGTAAGATAATTTAAGGTCATTATATACTTAATTTACGGTCTAACCTTTTTTTTACGGGCTTTGTCTGGAATCGCTGCTGCCTGGCTTTCCCTGTAATCTTACATGATTTTTTTTTTTTTTTTTTTTTTTTTTTTTTACAGTGTATGTTTTTGTGTTTAAAAAAAAAAAAAAAAATCATAAAAATAATGAGTGGCACTTCTTAACACATATCATTTAATTTAAAATAGTACGACTGGTTCTTGCTTCTATAATCAAATCGTAGGATCTCTTTCAGATAACCGACTCCGAGAAACATATAGGTTCAAGATAAAAGTGTCACGAGGCGACAATATGGCTACTATGATGTCCAGTCCAGGTTCTTATTCATCGATATTTAACTCTAGTATTACCTCAAAAAATTCGTCTAACTTGATTTGACAAAATCTCTGTCAGATATTAAAAACTGGATGGCAGTGTAGATACGTAACATCCCAGCTCATACACTGAAATCAGTTGCTGAGAATGCTATTTTAAAGTCACTGACAAAAAGAGACATTAATGGCTAGAATATTTATAAGTTATATACTCATTATATACTGTGCATATAATTTTCATAAAAAATACTCCCTTCTATTAGCGTATTTTTAAGTTAACTTTTTTTTCCACCTTGGAAAAGAATATCATAACCTTTTTAAGGCATTCTTCAAATTTTATTTTTAAGTGAATAGCTTTGCTATAATCCTCTAAGAAATTCATAATTTAATTTCAAAAACCTTCTTTTTTACTTTCCGAACACTATAGTGAGGAAAGTATTGTAATCATGTCAAAAATCCGAATTCGAGATTTTGATGTTTCTATACGTTTTGAGGTCCCCTGAGTCCGTTTTCACTATTTTTACGATGATATATGTATGTGTGTGTGTATGTGTGTATGTGTGTATGTCTGTGGGTGAACACGCTAGCGTCTAAACGCTTCGTTCGATTAACCTGAAAGTTGGTACGCATATTGTAAGTCACCATAGTACGAACCCTATAGATTTTGGTGAATCTAGCACTTATAGTTTTTTTTACAGGGACACAAAGAAAAATTCTTTATCATTATGCCTATGGGGCCAAATTTTTAAAAATGTGATAGTGTCTAAACGCCTTATTAATCCGAGCAAAAAAATTGTACACATGTTATAGATCACAGTTGAACTAACTGTATAGATTTTGGTGAATCTAGCACTTACAGTTTTTTTACAGGGACACAAAGAAAAATTCTTTATCATTATGGCCTATGGGACTAAATTTTTAAAAGTACGATAGCATCTAAACGCCTTATTGAATTCAGCTGAAAATTTATATGAGTATTATAAATCACTGTTGCACTAACTATAAGCATTTTGGTGAATCTAACATTTATAGGTTTTTACAGGGACACAACGAAAATTTCTTTGTCATTATGATCTATGGGCTCAAAGTTCAGTAGCGTTAAATAAAACAACGTGTAATAGATGGAGAAAAATACTCAAACACTCTATTATGGTTTTCTCTCTTTTGTTTGTTTAACAACTACTCTTTCTTTACTTTATCTACAAAACTGTTAATTACTCCATGTTCGGAAAGTCGAGTGGAGTCACTCCAGATTTTTAAGTTAACTTTTTTTTTCCACCTTGGAAAAGAATATCATAACCTTTTTAAGGCATTCTTCAAATTTTATTTTTAAGTGAATAACTTTGCTATAATCCTCTAAGAAATGCATAATTTAATTTCAAAAACCTTCTTTTTTTTAATTTTCTGATAACTTGGTTTTTATTATAAATCACACAAATAACTATAATAAATATGACTTCTCCCCCTTAAGGGAGTAAAGTTAGTAATTTTTTATTGTAAGATTTTTTGTAATTTACTAAAATGTAGATAATTTGAACATGAAATAAAAAATATATTCATTTGAAGATAAAAATTATAAATTTTATTCATAATTTTCACTCTTAAAAAAAAAAAAAAAAAAAAAAAAAAACATAATGATTTGTTATTTTTTAATTTTTCATCATAAATGCACAACGGAAAATAAACAACGGTTGAGTAAACGGATATATCTGGTACCAGCTTGTTAAACCATATTACAGCGTCTAGAATAAACCGTGTGGAAAGCAGTGAATAAAATTGTACTAAAAAAGTTAAGCCTTTCACCAGATGTCATTGTAATCGAAGCTAGTGTCACGACAACAAAACCGAGACACCCTATTGGTTAATTATATGCTTAGATCACGTGATTAAACTGACGAAACTGGGAAAAGCCAATCAGGTCTTCGATTTGAGCAATAGCTTCGATCACAGCGACATCTGGGTAAGCTTAATTTTTGTAGCATCATTTTAACATCACGGTTATAGGCGATTGCCACACTGTTTATTCTAGATGCTGTAACCATATTACACAGAAATTGAAGTGGGATATTTAAACAGTTTGCTACGTTTAACAAGTTAGTTAGTAAACTTTACCTATTGTGAGTTGTGTTATAGAGCACCCAAGTTTGTCCGCGATGTGGTTCAACTCTCTCATTTTAAACTGATGCTTCGGGCTGCCGTCCGTATTGACGCGGTCCTGCAACGCCGACAGGCTCTGAAAGGGAAAAAGCAAGTACGTAAATTTTACATGCACATAGAAAATTTTACACGCATAAAATTAAATTATTATTTTAACATGTAAAATGACATGGTATTTAATTTTTCACAGAAATATACAGGGTGGATATAATTAAACTTCCCTTTTAAACAGCATCCTACAGCGCAAACGGGTGAATAGAATGCAACAAAATTTGGTATTTAGACTATACACGATATGCGCTCACGGAATTTAGAAAAAAAAATTTTAGTTCCAAAATGTCCTTCAGAGGGCGCATTTTCGAGAAAAAACATTAAATTTAACACAATAAACGACCAAAATGGAATACAGAAACAATATTAACAATCCAGAACAAGAATTATGAGTAATAAAATGTAAAACTGTGAAAATGTCGCCCTAATCTGTTCTTGTTTCTGCAAACTGAACTCTTTTGTTTTTCTCAAACAGCGTACTGTTATTTTTTTCCTTACCTCTACTTAATGTGGTTCGATGACAAGGTGATCAGAAACTAGTCAATAAATGTTAATATTGTTTCTGTATTCCGTTTTGGTCCTTTATTGTATTAAACTTAATGTCTTTCCGGAAAAGGCGCCCTCTGGTGGACATTTTGGAACAAAAAAAATTTTTTTTTCGAAATTTCGTGAGCGCATCTCGTGTCTATACCAAATTCCATTGCATTCTGTTCACCTGTTAGCGCTGTAGGATGCTGTTTATACGGAAGTTTAATTATAAACACCCTGTATATATATTATTTACAATGACGTGATACTTGCGAGTGAGCATTGACCAACTGGTACCCGAATTGATGGCCATTTGAGAAAGAGCACGCAACGGGTGACCATCCCTTTTTCTTAACAGGGACTCTATATCCATGCTTTATTCGGGATTTGAACCTGGGCCCTGCCCCTAACAGCACATGTTCTCTAAAAAGGCATCCTCAGGATGTCCTGTGGATAAAAAAGGAAATCCTATGGACCTCCTCAGGAAGTTCTGTGGACAAGTGTGTTGTTGGGGGCCATGCTACCCTAACAGCACAGTTAGGGTTAACTTATCCACAGTACATCTTAAGGACGTTTACGGGATGTATTTTCATCCAGAAGACATCTTGAAGATATCCTGGGGAGGCGATGTGCTGTCTGGGTAGTTTCAGGGACGCTAACCACTACATCGTATAGTTTCACAAAAATGTATGTCAAATAAAACTGTTTTTGAAACTTTTTCAACAGTTTTTTTTTTTTTCAAATGTATGTTAGTATATAGTGCTTCTTATCTCCCCTTCATCAGTAATATGTCTTTATAATATTCAAGTGTAAGGTAAGAGCAAGTCGTGTTTTTGGAGGAATGACATAAGAGGAGATGAGATGTCCGGAAAAACATAAAAATAAAATTGTAATCCCAGAAGCCATTCAGTAACACAGTTGTATAAAAAATTCTTCATTGCTATCGTGAAATTGCGTAATACGGATCATTCGAGACGAAAGTCATTGCAACTATACACTGAGAAAGAAAAACATATATCGCTTTCATCTAGAACGAATAGGTGGTCCTTTTCTAAATCCCTAAACTAGAAATAGAGATTTCCGATCTATGAGTATAAGGCACGCCAATATACCTAAAAAATTCTATAACTGAAACCTAGAATCTAAATTGTGGCTCTAGAAAAAAATAGTTCCATGTCATCCTTATATATTTCTTATAAAATTTTTTCTAGTCCCCTTCGAAAAAGAGACCTCTAATAGAGACCTCTATTAGAATTATTCAGCGTTTGCCTATACTATCGACGACAAACCTATTTGAAAATATCTCCAAATAAATGAGAATACAAGAGGCGGGTTTCAGCAGCTATAACCTTGTGTTATGACCCAATTCTAGAAAATAAAGCGAGAATTTCTCGTAATACAAAAGATTCAGAATATTGTTCCACCATCTAGAAATGTGTAGACTAGAAATTCTCGACCATTTGGTCTATTCAGTTTATTGGCGTGTCTTTTGCGCATAGCTCGGAAATCTATATTTCTAGTTAAGGGATTTAGAAAGTGACCATTTATTCATGAAGGCTGTATATTTTTGTTCTCAGTGTAGGTCTCAAAGCTGTCCAATAAATAAAATAGCGCAGTGCTAGCCAATGTAGCCTTGCCCTAACAGCATACGTATCTATAGTACATCCTAAGGAGGTCCACAGGATATCTTGAAGATGTCTTGTGGAGAAGGTATGTTGTTATGTGGTTGCTGTTGCGGCACCCATCTTGAGTAGACAACACTTAACTTCATTTATCTTGCATGCTGATGCACCCTATGCCAACTCCTCTTTATATCATTCCTCCAAGTTCCTATTAGTGCTAAACAGATATCCCAGGCAGCACATCGCCTCCCCAGGATATCTTCAAGATGTCTACTGGATGAAAATATATCCCGGAAACGTCCTTAAGATGAACTGTGGATAAGTTAACGCTAACTGTGCTGTTAGGGATATGTAATTATAAAGGACTGTTTTTAATTGCCAGAAAAAAAAAAAAAAAAAAAAAAAAAAAAAACTAGTTATTACTTTTGTAGACATTAAGTAATAAATATGAATGTCTGTTAACATGAATTTCTAAAGCTTATGAAGAAATAGCCTGTGACACTTTTGACAGACTTCCTAAATTTTTAAAAACATTTAATTAATAAAGTTTATAGGATATCTTTGTGTGTATTTGTTGAATTTTGTGAAATAAATTTTATATGATATCCTTAAAATTTTTATTCTGGTTACTTCCATGAAGATAGGGTGAAAAAAAAAAATCTTAGAATCTTAATTTTTCTCTCGAAATTTTGTTGTCATCAATAAATAAATAAATAAATAAAAATAATAAAATCAAATAAATAAACAAATAGAATGTATATATATATATATTTAATTCAAAGATCAACAGGAATTCTAACACGAACCTTGAGAGAGCCCCTGCATAGGAGTTGAACACCTTCGTCGAACTTTCCTGTATGAAGGCCAAAGGCTTGTGGTGACCACGTAATTGTACCAGTTCCTGTAAACATAATTAGTGTAGCATTAACAGTGAAATAAAGTCGCTTTAAAAAAAGAAAATTTGTACATAATATAACGGGAACAGCACTTTAAAAAAAAAAAAAAAAAAAACGCATACGTTTGAAAATATAGTACCCGCAAATACATTTTATGTATCTGAAACTAATAGAATCTATAATATCTACAAATCACAGCATTTCTATTGCCATTTATGTAGTGACGAAGAGAGGTTTCATAAAGTTTAATATTGAGGAATATTTACTGTAATTGTATTTATTTGTGATCATTTAATATTTCACAATAAAAAATCACAATACAAAAATCCCTTTACATCTAAAATAACAAATGTTATTTATGAAGATAATCATTTTCTTCTTATGCAAGAGATTAGATTATTATTATTTTTTTTTTAATGTAATCGATAATGATTGGGCTTTATTAACACTAATTTTCATAGAAAAGTATGAAGAGCGATTGAGTGGCAAAGGGTACGGGATTCAAGATTAAAAAATCTCTATATCAGTGGTCGTTAACCGGCAGTGGTTCCGTCCAGAACTTGGAAAAAAATATGTGTAAATCCTTATCTTTATCATCATTATTTAATTACTGTTTTATACACACGTATTTGGTAAATGTATAATTTCCCCAATTTCACAATTTTCAAAAATATGCTGAAAAACAGTACTTCGATCTTCATTAAAGAAGTATAAATTGAATAAATCATATGTTCTGGATCTAGAGAACCAGATTACTAGGCAATCGTTTTAAATTTTAAATCCAAGGAATTTCAGAATATACACTCTATAACAAAAAAAAAAAAAAAAAAAAAAAAAAGACGCACCAGGAAGAAGTGGGGTCAAAAATTGGTAGATGGGGTATGACTTGGTGGTCCGAATGCGACAAAAATTGGTAGATGTGATCTACATGTGGAGAAAAACAATTGATTACAGTTTCAGAAAATTTGAATGATTTAATCAAGAGAAAGGGCCTCACAAAGTAAACAAGTCAATAACGCGTTGGTCCACTTCTAGCCCTTATGTACGCAGTTATTCGGCTTGGTATTAATTGATAGAGTTGGCAGATGTGCTCCTGTGAAGTATCGTGCTAAATTCTGTCCAATTGCTGCTTTAGGTTGGTCAAATCCCGAGCTGGTTGTAGGACCTTTTTTATGATGCTCCAAACGTCCTCAGTGGAAGGGAGATCCGGGGACTGAGCTCAACTCCATTTCACTGAGCCGCCTATTAAGGGTATTTGAAGTCACTGAAGTACCAGTTGCACGTAGGATCGACGACGATAATGAATTGGTGCTTG
This sequence comes from Salticus scenicus, assembly GCA_963930645.1. Classification (NCBI taxonomy): domain Eukaryota; kingdom Metazoa; phylum Arthropoda; class Arachnida; order Araneae; family Salticidae; genus Salticus; species Salticus scenicus. The sequence goes on from OZ005653.1 coordinate 336,933,386, forward strand.
ATTCCATCAAAACCTGTATGTATGTCAATTTGTGTCCAGTTTGCATTACTCCTTCTTGGTACGTCACTTTTACTGTTATATATATATATATATATATAGATATCGCAATTAATACGGTGCATATATTTTTTATCACAGTAATTAATTTTTACTAGTGTACAGTGTGTGTATAATAGCATCGGGATACAATTCTGGCTTTCCTTAGAGTAAAATGAATAATTTAAGCATTCTGGCAATGGAATCCGACATGTTAAAATGAGTTTAATCAAATGTTAAAGTTAATAAATTTATTTGTAAAAAAAAAGTTCAAAAGAATTCTTTCACTCATGTTTGTTTTGAAATTTTAAGATTAAAATACATATTTGAATTTAAAATTTTAATAGATAATTAAATTTGAAACAAACTTAAAATTTAAATTACATAAAGTGTAAATTTTAATTTTAATAATAATTTAAACTTAATAATTTTCCAAAGCACTTGAAAGAAGACGGTCTCGTTATATAGGCGAGGTCAAAGATTCTTTCAATTCAGCTGCGCAACTAGATTATGGGGTGATTTGAGATTAAAACTGTTTGGGTGCACCTAGGTTGTAGGGTGATTTCGGCTGGAAACAATATCGGCGCAACTTAGTTGTTTCCCCCTACCTCCGGTGCAACTCGGAAAACCCCATCCATTAGAAAATTTTGGTGGGCCGCAGAAATTTCAAAAATTATTTCAAAATCTATTATTAGGATTATTATTAGGTGTTATTTATACTCGCTTAGCATTCTTTACTTAAATAAATCATTCATTAAAAAAAAAAAAAAAAAAAAAACTGCTAAAATGTTTTTTGCAATACCACGTATAATGGATTCATAGTTAATCAACAGATATATATCAAATTATGAAATCTCTTCCTACATAAACAATTGATGAAGGAAAAAGGAAGTATAACCGGTGACAACAATAATAAAGCTAAAATCCTGTCAATATCAAGAACTCATTTTTGTTTGTATAAAAACTGAATATCCAGTACTGAGTGAAAAATCAATAAAAAATTCCTACACAATTTTAAAGAACATATTTGTAGGAAAATGTTTCGTATAAAAATAAATAATTGTAATATTAAATGAGATTATTTCATATTTATAAAATGGATGTTCTTGATTATTATTTCTAAAAATATATTTGTACTTCTTAATAAACAATCCACTTTGGGTCCCCGCGATTTTATAATATAAAAGTGATGCGCGAGATATTATAATATGAAATTACCGGACTTTGAAGTCGAAAAAGTCGGCCACATCTGCTTTAAATCACATTAATTTTGTTATCTACATATTCAGGACTATAACATAAATGCGAATAATACAGTTTTGATCGGGGAAGCATAATTAATTACATAATTACATAATAATCAGAAAATAGAAAAGGTTAAAATCACTCTATTACCTATTTTGTGGAAGAGCTCTGGCAGATGAATTTCCACTTTTTCTCTTTGAAACATGTGGTACTCGGTCTGTTCTACGGACGGTGGAATAAGGTGGCACTGCCTGGCGACGGTGTACGCTTCCTGCCAAATTAAATTGCAAAAAAACTCTATATTTTAAAAATGATCATTGCATATTTCTGGTAACTAATTAAATTAAAGTGTTATAGATTTAAGAAAAAGTTCCTCTTAATAATTTCAAAAGAAAATTATGTATATATACTCCCTGTCTATAAAAAGTACACTTAATACTGCTCTGTTAAACAAATCCTTGTCGAGTCATGTTCTTAGTCAATCTAAGAACATGATTCGACAAGGACCTATTTAACGAAACAGTATTAAGTGTACTTTTTTTATATCGGAATTATTGGCTAGTGCTCGGATACTTTTGCTGCGGACTGTACATATATAAACTTCTCAAACAGCAAGACGAAGCTTCTTTTAAATATCACCTTAAATTAGCTTCTAACAACGATTTGGTTTATTTATTTGTAGCGATTTAGTTTATGTTTATATTACCAAGGAGTTAATAAAGGCGCACGAAGAATGTGTTAAAACTATTGTGTTAGTCAAACAACTTGAAATCATTAAAGAAATTAATCATAATTTTTCATATACCAATGCGTGTGATCGTATCAAAGGATACGTTTGAAAAGTGGTTTGTCTAACAGCTCTCAAATGCATGCGGTTTTATTCAATCACAATTCAAAAGTCAACGGTAGGATCTCTAATAGCACATCTACTCCAAATGACATCCTCAGTATATCCTATGGACTTAAAGACGTCTATGGACATCCCATGGACACCTTCAGGATGTATTGTGGACAAGTGTGTTGCTCGTGATCTTATCTTCTATCGATTAGATAAAATTTATGCCTCTCAAAATACTATGACAAGACAAATAGAAATGTGAAACAAGGTAGGCAAAGGAGCTCCACACGTAGAGCTCCTTAAAAAAAGTAATTCGCAAGAATCGACTAAAAATTACAAAAAAAAAAAAAAAAAAAAAAAAAGCCGAAATTTTTTCACACTGTTTAAAAGAAACAAGCAACATTAGAGCATTCTCTATATACTCATCATAAGAACTGTATACTTAATAATTATCTCTTAATATCTATCTTAACCTCTATATGCTTATCTTAAGAACTTTATTAAGAGCTTTTATCCATTTGTTTACATGAAACATTTCAGAATAATCTATTAAAAAAAACTTTTAAAACCCACATTCTTAGCGTATCACATAAATCTTTTCGAAGTTTAATAAAATTTAATTTGAAAAAAAAGTAACTTTTTTTTAACTTGTTTATTAACCAAAATTGGGGAAATCTGAACTGTGTTAAGAAAAGAGAAATTATTTCTTAAAATTCACAACAGATGGCAGCACCACACGATTGTCTATAATTTTTGTGACTTGATTTTTCTGATTAAGGGCCAATATCTGCAATTTAATTATTCGTTTGAGGCACCTTTTTATTATTATTTTGGTTTATTATTATTTTTTACTTCCTTATACAAAGTATAAGGAAGTATAGTAATCCCGATTTGCGAAATGGATTTTGTATTTCAAATTGCTCGAAAACGAATGATCGCTGAATGTTGCCAATTTATACATGTGACTGTCATGATGTCTAGTTACACACCTGCAAGTGTCGTCTTAACACGAGCTCTCGTTTTAGAGATATAAGGGATTTTACGCGATTTTTCGTGACGTCTGTATGTGTGTGTGTGTGTCTGTGTGTGTGTGTGTGTGTGTATGTCGCATAACTCAAAAACGGTTGGACGTAGAAAGTTGCGAATTGGTACATAGGTTTCTTATAACATCTAGTTGTGCACCTCCCTTTTTGGACTTTGTATGCTTTTCCGTTTTGGAGATATTTAGGAAAATTAGGTTCATAATGACAAAAATACATAGGTTTTGGCCATAATGTATCAAAAAACGGTATAGACAAATCTTGCAATCGATTTTTAACTAACTTCCCGACTAGCTAGATATTTGAAATTTTCAGGACAGCTCACAACACGGTGACAATACATTTTTCTAATAATTTTAGTCAACTATTTCAAGTCCCGCTGCCTTCGGCAGCGCTTATATGATTCGACAGAAAATTTATTTAACTAACTTCCCGACTAGTTAGACATTTGAAACTTTCAGACTAGATCAGAACACGGTGAAAATATTTTTTTTAATACTTTTAGCCAACTGTGTAGGGTCCCTGTTGCCTTCGGCAGCGTTACCAGTGCAAATCTTGGAATCGATTTTTAACTAACTTCCCGAGTAGCTAGACATTTAAAACTTCCGGAAAAGCTCAGAACACTGTGACAATGCATTTTAAAAATATTTTTAGCAAATTGTTTCGGGTCACTGCTGCCTGCGGCAGCGTTTATATGGCTCAACAGAAAATTTATTTAACTAACTTCCCGACTAGCTAGACACTTGAAACTTTCAGAATAGTTCAGAACACGGTGGATATGCATTTTTTAAATACTTTTAGCCAACTGTTTAGGGTCCCTGCTGTCTTCGGCAGCGTTACCAGTACAAATCTTGCAATCGATTTTTAACTAACTTACCGAGTAGCTAGGCATTTTTAACTTTCAGGATAGCTCAGAACACGGTGGCAATACATTTTTTAATACTTTTAGTCAATTGTTTCAGGTGACTGCTGCCTTCGACAGCGTTTATATGGTTCAGCAGAAAATTTATTTAACTAACTTCCCGACTAGCTAGACATTTGAAATTTCAGAATAGTTCAGAACATGGTGAAAATGCCTTTTTTTAATACTTTTAGCCAATTTTTTCGGGTCCCTGCTGCCTTCGTCAGCGTTACCAGTACAAATCTTGCAATCGATTTTTAACTAACTTTCAGAAAACCTCAGAACACGGTGATAATTCATTTTTTTTTTTTAAATATTTTTAGCCAACTGTTTCGGGTCCAGTGTCAATGTTTTTTAACATTATGTATTTTTCTAAAAGTGTATAAGGAAGTCATGTGGTGCCCACATCAGATTTTTTATATTATAACTTAGCATTTTACTGATTTGGTTAATGTTTATGTGTTTTTCCTAATCATTTTTATTTTGTATTGTTGATTGTTTCATTGACATTTTACTGAATATTCCGCCCGATAGAGGGCGCTTGTAGTCCACAAAAATCTCTTTTTTGCTTCTAAAAAGAGATATCAGAAAAAGGCTTCTTAAAAAAACTCTTAAAAATTCTTAGAATACTGTGTAGTCACCGATAAATTTTCTTTTATAAATTGACATCTTTTCTACTAATTGTCTGCAAAAATTAACACTCCGTACCTCCAGAGTATCGAACGCAGGACCACCGGATTACTAACATGGCCCTCTTACCAACTGAGCCACGGAGAGACAAATGAAAAAGCTTGTATTTACATTAAAATAAAGGCGCATTTTTTATTTGGTTAAGATTCACAAACATACCGTAGTGAATGACAGTAAGTGCATAAGAATTTGGGAAAAATAAAATGCTAAACGTTGCAAATATTGATTAAAAGAAGTTCCTTGGTTAATTCCCATAATAAATAAAAGATAATAAACGTTTTTGAGATGAAATCAAAGTAACCAGATTACATTACATAATACTTAAGCAATAAATAATTATGAATCACTAGGTTTTTACAACAAAAATTATTGACGTAATCAGTAAAATGAAATCATCAAATAGAGCAAATATTTCAAAGGATCGGAATGCTCAACAAAGCTAAGCTTTAAAGACAGATAAACAAACGAAAATCACGATCAAATTAATTCATACATTCTACGGCAATTCCTTTTAAATATCCATTTGTTTTACTCAATAACTTTCACTATGCTTTGAATAACAATTTAGATTTTCTATGAACTGATTCACATTTTAAATAAACATTTAACGGAAAGTGCGTGTTACTTTGCCTGAAGGCTAATCTAAAAATAAACTGGTAAAATTGATTTAGCGAGCTCTAAAGATTATCGATGTAAATTAAAATTTCATAACGTCTATTATAAAAGCTTTCACGAATAGTTTATTTTAAAATTTTGAACAAAATGGATTACACCATTTAGTAATGGTAGAATGGAGCTTTCTCCATAGGAAATGTCGACTCAAATTCTTCTATTTTGTTATGAATACGGAATCGCTCCTGGAGAGGAAGTGAAATATTGCTATTTAAAAAGTTTATTGTCAAACAATGAATAATTTTGTTTTCTATTTTGATTTAAAGCGACGAAGTTTTACTTTATTTTAATATAAATTCAAATAAAACCCTTTATAAATTTGAATTCTTATTCTCTAAGTTAAATTCCGATAATAGAGTTGTAAGATTAAAATTAAGAAATTTGAATGACATATTCTTATTCATTTGCCATACTAATTTTATTCATTCCATCTCCTTCCCATATTGATTCCCAGCACAAGATCTTTGGTAGAAATACCTTTTATTTTTGTAAAAAGAATAAGAGTTCAATATATTGGTTCTAAAATTTTAGAAATTTTAAGATCTTGAGGACTAGATGAGATAATACCATGTAAATCTATGATGACTGATTAGATACTGTTTTATTTTTTCTTTTCTTTCCCTTTTTTTTTCTCAATATATATTTATAATAAAAATATACTAAATTTTAAATTAAAAATAATTATAGGAATATACTAATATAAATATTTTGGAGAATATAAGCTATTGAACCTGGAAACTCTTCTGTGACTTAGATTGAAACATGTATTTTTTAATTTGCATATATATATATATATATATATATATATACATATACAGGGTGGTTATAATTAAACTTCCCCTATAAACAACATCCTACAGAGCAAACGGGTGAACGGAATGCAACGAAATTTGGTATATAGACTATACACGAGATGCGCTCACGGAATTTCGAAAAAAAAAAAAAAAAAAAGGTTCCAAAATGTCCACCAAAGGAAAAACATTAAATTTAACACAAAACGGAATACAGAAACAATATTAACATTTATTGACTAGTTTCTGATCACCTTGTCATCGAACCACATTAAGTAGTACCTGTTTTGCATAAAACTTCCTGTTCTTCGCAAGCATGCAAATCTTGACATCTTTTTCCTAGAACTGACAGCTTTTCCCGGTTTTACATTAAATGTTCTGATTGTTAATATTGTTTCTGTATTCCGTTTTAATCGCTTATTGTGTTAAATTTAATGTTTTACCGGAAAAGGTGCCCTCTAGTGGACATTATGGAACTAAAAAATGTTTTTCGAAATTCCGTGCATCTCGTGTATAGTCTACATTAGAGGTCTGCACGGGCCGAAATTTTCAGGTCCAGACCCGGCCCGGCCCGTTTCTATTTTACTAGTGTACGGCCCGGCCCGGACAAAAAGCGATAAAATCAGGCCCGACCCGGCCCGGCCCGATTCAAAAATATGTAAAATTACAAAATAAATAAATAAATAAATAACAATAAAAAATAATAATAATAAACATGCCTTTCTACGAAAAAGATTTTTAGTATGTGTTTAGCAGAGGTTTTATATAGCTAATAGAATGTTCTTTAACAAAACTGCTGAATGCTTACAAGATATTTATATATAAACGGTATTTCATTATTACAGACGTACAGAAGGAACAAAGACAGACAGAAAGTCAAATCGAAAATATTAGCATTCCTCAAACAATATAGGAAGATATTTAAAATGGTTAATAGTACTAAAAATACACTTTCAACCACTTCCTGTTATATACCGTAATGTATCCAAATCTTTCATGTGATCCCGTAAACAAAACTTTAATGTTAATCCAACCATATTCAATAGAAAAGATGCTTTTGCACATGCTAAAATTGATGCTACTTTCATCCTGTGCCCCGGAGAAAAGAAAAAGAAGACTTAGAGGAAAAGTTACAGCGGAAGGATTTTTATAGACTTCATACCACATAAACAGTACAGACCATAGAAAACAAAGCCAGTAACGTATATATTAGTAAATAATACAGTAACGTATCTAATTTCTTTTGTTTGTTACATGTACGCAAACTGGTAGTAACACGCATATTATTTTGAATTTGAAACCATCTAATATTACTTTAAAAAAAATATTTTAATTTCGAGACATGTTTAAAATATTTGCGGAAAATCAGATCGCGAATAGTCAAGCTGATAGACAATTAAATTGTAGTTACAGACACCTTTTAACAAAATAAAATTTTATGTGACATATCAGACTGTAAAATTACGTAAAATAAATGAATGAAAAAGTATTTTATAATTTTCCCTTTTCGTTGATTAACGAGGAATTTAGAAAAAGATTCGGGCCGGGCCGGGCTCGGGCTTAAAATTTCCTCCAGGCCCGGCCCGGCAACACACAAAAAATATTGAGCCCGAGCCTGCAAAAAAAATTTAAGCCCGAGCCCGGCCCGGCCCGAGAGCAAATTTAAAAATTCAGCCCGAACCCGGCCCGAAGGCCGGGCCGGGCTCGGGCAGAAAGCCTGGCCCCTGCAGATCTCTAGTCTACATACCAAATTTCATTGCATTCCGTTCACCTGTTTGCGCTGTAGGATGCTGTTTATAGGGGAAGTTTAATTATAACCACCCTGTATATAGTCAGGTAACCGAAAAAAAAAAAAAAAAAAAAAAAAAAACATGTTCGAGTGTTTTTCAAGATTAAAAACAACACATGAATGAATAATAATAATAAAAAATAAAAACAGTTTTATTCATAAAAAGTAAATCTCATCACTTTTCGACTAGTTCTCGGAATGTTTCGTATGAATGCACGACAGAATATAATTTGTTAAACATAGGTCTTTCTTCTCGACAGGTATATCAGCATCGTCCCTTTTAAGAATTAGGATTTCTGAACTACTTTTAGGCAGTATATCCTTCTACAATTACAGTCGGTAACAAAAGTGTCCGAACACTAGCAAAAATTCCTATGTAAAAAAAGTAAACTTCATACGGTTTTGTTAAATAAATCCTTATCGAATCCTGTTCTTACACTGACTAAGAACAGGATTCGACAAGGAGTTATTTAACAAAACCGTATGAAGTGTACTTTTTTTACATAGGAATTTTTGCTAGTGTTCGGACACTTTTGTTACCGACTGTACTTTTCGAATAGCATATATTATTTTCTCTATGCTTTCACTGGTAATCACATGTATATATGTAAGCCTGTTTTTTTTTTTTTTTTTTTTTTTTTTTTTAGCATATTCGATATATTTACGTGGACTTTGTTTTCACAGCTTTATGATTTATGAAAAACTTTTCGCGGTACAAGAAAGGGAATTTTGTACTGCGCAGTACTTATATGTAATGGAAATATTGATTATGTTATACATAATAAATATTTCCATTCGATGAATAACGATAATATACCTTTACGAATTATTTGCTTAACTGCTATTTGAAACTATATAGATTATTATGCCAGATTTAAAATGATGATTGTTTTTACCATGACTTCCATCGCTGTCCATCTAGAGGTTCCCCAGTACATGGCTTTACCGTGATTGATGATGTGCGTACAAGCTCGGACAACCTCTGAAATGAAATATGTATATTGTTACAATGAAAGTAGAGTACAAGTAAACAGATGAGGAAATGCCGTCGTAATCAGTAAGAACCAATACATAAATATATGTAAATATATATATATATATACTAGCTGACCCGACAAACGTTGTTTTGTTATATAAATTATTTCTAGAGAATATTTTGCTAGAAAAAAATAACTAACTTATTGTAAGTGTGGACGCCGCTCCAGATCAACAAAGTCTTACAAGGCTCACTCCAAATCATCCCAAAGACTCCCCTCTAGAAGCCACAAACACACCTCTCAAAAGAGTGCCAACCAACAAAGAACTTCCAGCAGAGCTTTCCTACAAAGGTCACTCAGCAGGAACTACAGTTCAGTCCCAGGACCCTCTCAGCAAGACTCAAAATATCAGCCATATCCCGACTACCCACTGTACTCTGACTATTACTCTGACTACTACAACTACCCCTATAACCAAGAGTACTACACTGACGGACCCTATGATGGACCCTACGACGGACCCTACGACGGACCCTACGACGGACCCTATTACGCTGATGACTCTCGTTATGCTGACGGTCCCTACCACGGCAGCTCAAATCGCACCTCAGGAAGGTAACAGCTTTTATTCCTAAACTAACCCAACCTCTTACCCCAAAATAGTTATTAAAATTCAAAGCTAAAAAGAAAAACAAAAAAGTACTCTCCTCACCTTCCCCAGAGGCAACATCCTCTTCTTCTCCCGAACCCCCAGTTAATTTCAACAACCTCAAGATCGTGCAGATCAACCTCAACAGGTGCAAGGCGGCGAACTCGACGGTCCTCACGTTCATGGAGGATAACTCCGTGGACATCGGACTGCTCCAGGACGCATATTGCACCGTTGGGGGAGATCTGTACGGCTTCCCTTCTTCCTGGTCCAGTTTCAGCACCAAAAACAACTCAGCTCACATTATAATTCGATCACAAACCCTTATTTAAACTCATCTTTACACTGGGGACCATTGTGTTTTTATTACACTGACCACGAAGGAGGGCGAACTGATTATTGGCAGCGCTTACGCAGCCCCGTCAGCGGATTTTGAGGCCTGTCTACTGGAATGGCAACATTTAATCACTCAAAAGTCACTCTTCATCTGCGGCTGCGACCTCAATGCTAACTCCCCCCTTTGGTGCTCACCGATTGAGAACAGCAGAGGTCGCAGTCTAATAGAATTTATAGCCTCCAATAACCTCTGCCTTGCTAACTTAGAAAACTCTGCTCCCACCTTCCAAAAGGACAATGCCCAGGGCTGGCCAGACTTCACTCTCTGTAATACAAAGACCCTAGCTCGAATCTTCGACTGGTCAGTCCTGGACATTTTTAATAACACAGATCACAATTACATCACTTACTCTATCAATTCAATACCCACAGTAACATACTCTAAACGGTTTGCCACTAAACGTGGAAACTTCAAGAAATTTAACAAACTTTTACTCAACTCCTCCTTATCACTAACAGACGAACTCAACGCCATTAACAACACCACACAATTAGAAAATTTTACAGTTAATCTAATAGCCTCCATCCAGACAGCCGCGGCCGCAGCATTCAGGCTCAAGAAATCGGGACGGCAGTACGCCTACTCCTTCTGGTCTCCCCAGCTCCGTTCCATGCGTAATCACCTAACCGCCCTAAGAAGACAAGTAAAATACCTTGACCCGTCACTTCTACAACAACACAGACAGAAAATAAAACACCATTCGGCAATATTCAAAAAACACATCAACGAAGCCAAACATAACGCATGGAAGAAATTCTGCACATCACAAACACAAATATTCGGCACAGCTCAAAAGTTTTACAGTCAAAAATTCTTCACCCCGCCCCAGCTGAAACTGGAACGTCCTCCAGCTCTCTCCTCAAAACGTAACAATCCAGAGTACCTCACAAACATCCTTTTCCCAAGAACCGTCTACCCACAACACCAAGCACCACTCTACTCGGCTCCCTCGGATGTTCCCTTCACGGAGTCTGAGGTTAAAGCCACTCTTCACAGCTTCAACATCAAAAAGGCTCCAGGTCCGGACAACATAGATTTTAAAATCTTACGAAACGTACACTGCACAATGCCACACATCCTTCAGAAATGGACCAATCTATGTCTCAAACACCAATACTTCCCCGAAACACTCAGAAGAGGTGAAGTGGTGTACTTTTTGAAGCAAGGGAAACTTCCCTCTGAACCCTCATCCTACAGACCGATCTGCCTCCTCCCCACTTTAGGCAAACTATTAGAAAAATTAATTGTAACAAGATTAAACTTTTACCTCGAAACAAACAATCTACTACATCCTAACCAATTTGGGTTCAGAGAGGGCAGATCTTGTGACCAAGCACTACAAGCCATAAAAAGTTCCTGCGCCGTCAGCTGTAACGCATCAAACTACACCACTATCATCTCTCTAGACATTCAAGGAGCCTTCGACAATGTGGAGTGGCCACACATTCTACGCGCCCTACAAGACCTTAACTGCCCGAGTAATCTGGCCGGAATCATCCGCTCATACCTCTCCCATAGGAAAATTATTGTCAACTGGGGTGACGGGAATACCGAACATCCCCAAACTAAAGGCTGCCCACAGGGTTCGTGCCTAGGTCCTATCCTGTGGAATCTGATAGCAGACATAATACTCAAAAGCATGAACTCTGCGGGCTTCACAACATTTGCTTATGCGGATGATTTCTCCCTGATTGTCTCGGGTCGAACTAGAAAAAACCTGGAGGACCAGGCCCAGGAAGCCCTTTCCCACTTCAGTAAACTTTTGAAAGAATTCGACTTAAAATTATCCCCATCTAAAACCAAAGCATTAACTCTCGCCTTCCCTAAAGCCCTTAAAAGAACTAGGAATCCCAAGATGCGGATAGACGGCATCAGTGTCAATCATGTCGAAAACATGAAACTCCTTGGCATCACCTTTGACAGGCACCTCAACTGGCTGGCTCACGTAAAAGAAATTAAACTAAAGACTCAAAGTATTTACCACAGCTCAGCAAAAATGGTGGGAAAGAGGTGGGGTATCTCCACCTCTCTCCTAAAAACCTGGTATAAAACAATCATCGAGAAAATAATAACCTACGGAGCCGCCATTTGGGGCGGTCACCTGAGAACTGATGCCATTACCTCTCTTAACTCAGCCCAAAGACCCTTCCTCTTGCAAATTGCAAGAGGATATAAAACAATATCCACTGATGCCCTCACCGTAATCACTGGGATTCCTCATGCCCACCTGCAGGTCTCGCAAACATATATAAAAACTCAAATCCTACAGCTTAAAGACCCCGAATTAACAAACATCATCTTCCCACAAACCCCTATACAAACTTTGACCTGCAGCTGGGATATTCACCCAGGCAAGGATGTTGCCCCACTCATCACCAATTGCACTAAAAATAGTTTCTCTCCCTCTGCTCCAGTGGCGATCTACACTGATGGTTCCAAAACGGACGCCGGGGTTGCAGCAGCGTTTTGCGTGCTGGACCGTGGCACCGTGGCCCATCGGTGGGCCTGCAGGCTCGAGGACTATAATACAGTCTTCCAAGCGGAAATCTATGCCATAGAAAAAGCAATACGCTGGATTGGCGACTCGAACACGAATGATATCTTTAACATCTTCAGCGATAGTCTCTCGGGCCTTCAGGCAATAGCTCGGCATCGGTGCAGACACCCACAAATTCAACAGATAAAAAAACTCTTAACGAATCCTAACTTAACTTGCTCCCTGGCACACGTTTCTGCCCACAGGGGCGTGATCGGCAATGAACTCGCTGACTCCCTTGCAAAAGAAGCAACTGATTTCCCCACCAAGTGTTCCACAATCCCTGCCCCACCCTCCTATGTCAAAAATAGAATCAAAGAAATTATTAATCTCAAATGGCAAAACCTGTGGGATAGTTCAGAGAAGGGTAGGCACACCTTTTCGCTGATCCCACAGGCTTGTATTAATTCCTGGACCCTAACTCCACCTATCACGGCATTTTTAACAGGTCATGGCCCCTTCCCATCTTACCTTTACAAATTTCATTGCCGACGCTCTCCCCTGTGTTCCTGCGGCGAGGAGGGAACTCCGCAACACTATTATTTCCACTGCCCCTTAACAGCACTATATCATATTAGAAATCCCTCTCCCAGACCAATCAATTGGCTGGACAACATTTTAACAAGGAAACCCTTAATTAATAAATTAAATAAAATTTTCTCATTCCTAATGGATTTATGTAATCTAACAAACTAACCTAAAATCACAACTAAAGAAAAATTCTTTCTCCTAAACACATTATTCTTCTATCTCCCTGTTATCTTCCCGTGTGCCCGTAATGCTGCAGTAGCCCTCATAAATGCAAGGGTCTAAACTGGTAGCGTGCCGCTTGTCGTGGAAGGCCACACAGCCTCGCACCCTCTCTCCTATAATCAAGCGGCGCCCCGTGTCGCGGGTAGACTTGTGTCTGGCGCCGCTCTTGTAAATACCCATGCCCATTTGCATCGCCCCTTGTCGCGGGCTGGCTAAGCCAGGCGATGCATGATGTAATTTTTTTTTTTTTTTTTTTTTTTTTTTTTGTTTTTTCAATAAATGTCGGAGCAGCTCACGTGGATTTTCCTGGAAGCGCTCAACACCGCTCTTCGAGCGGTGAGCGGGGGCTGCTCCCTGTTCAATACAAACAAACTGGATGGTTTGCCTACTCGAGAGCCACGTATAATTGTCCGTGTGAAAAACATGATGTGCTCAAATCTAAGCCACAGACAGACATCGTTTGGCCCTGAGACTTATTTATAGTCATTGCAAATGCCAAACTAATTGGAAATTGATGGCGTTTAAATTGAATTGGCACATCTGTGGGTATAATAGGAATTCGCAGTAGTAATATAGTTTCACCTCGGAATTTGTCATTTAAAATGATGGCTTCGATAACATTTTTCATTAATTTTTTTATGACTAATCGCGTGCCGTTGCACAACCGTGGTGGGTTCAAATTACGAAGCAAAATAACCGGAGATCCAACCTTCAGTTGTAAAATATGCGGTGGCATGCCTGGTAAATCCAATGAGTTTAAAAACTTTGTTGGATAATTTACAGCTTCGGTGGCATCGCAAACTGTATTATGGCACCAAGTCTCCTGGTAACAAATGTTGTATCTTGAGATTCAATTCGTTGACGTCCACATTTTTTGCTGCTAAAATTGCTCTTTCTGCCAGCCACTCATGATTTGTGTATCGTCTGTGTACATCGGGAAATATCTGGTCAATAAGAGCATCTTGAGAATCAATGATTGTGCAGAAATCGGTCGGTAATTTTATCCATGCAGTTTCATCTGTAGTAACTTTTTCATCGCCGATATCTAACAATTGTTTTGAAAATGTTTCAGCGGATGGATCTTGAAGCTTTTGAACGCACGAATTTACTTTCAGTTGTACTTTTTCAACATTAAGCCACAATGACGATGATTTTAAGCACGCGTTGATCTCATCAGCGTATGTTGAACGCAGAATAACGGGAAGTGCTTGTCTGAAATCACCTGAAAAGAGTAACAGAGTGCTGCCAAATAGTTTGTCGTTGTTTTTTATATCTTTCAATGTCCTGTTCGACGCCTCAATCGAATGTTTGTGTTCCATAGTGCATTCATCCCAGATAAGAATTTTACACTATTTCAGCACTGTGGCCATGGACGATTGTTTTTTTATGTTGCACACTGCGTCTGGGTTATTTTGAATATTTAGTGGCAGTTTAAATAATGAATGAGCTGTTCTGCATCCATCCAATAAAGTTGCCGCAATGCCAGATGATGCAACAGCCAATGCGATGCCATTATTTGATCGTATTTTGGCGAGAATTAGCGAAATTAGGAATGTTTTGCCAGTTCCACCTGGTGCACCCAAAAAAGAAAAAGAATCCACCCTGTCCTGCCAAAACTGCGAGCATGATGCGGTCGTAAATGGTTCTTTGTTCTTCATTCATTAGTGGGACATTGCGAGCGACAATCGCTGCCATTTCTACAGTATTGCACTGTAGTTCACGATTCAATTCAGTGCTTATCAAATCAGATGCATTTCGATTTGTTGAATGCATACCGAAATGACTGAGTGCTAAGTTGGCAATGATAATGCAAAGATCTTCAATAGCAATCAATGCTTCATTGTACATAGCGTCACTGAATACTATCGTTAGATCGTTGCACCGTGAACGATGTTGATGCAATATATCATTAGTCATTGAATCTTTGTGATTATCCCATAATGTTTCTGCTCGGGCCGAAAAACATGTAGTCAACACTATAGCGAATAGTAGACGAATTTGTTTTGCTGTACAGTTCAGTCCTACTTCAGCAAGCATACACTCCCACTGGTTGTCGTCTTCCAGCAAGCCGAGTGCAAGGCATGCATCTTTATACGTTGGATACTGTTGTCCATTCACTTTACGTAAATCTTGAAATGACAAAGGGCCGATGACATTAACCAATAACAGTCGAAGATAAAAGCACCCTGTCTGCCTTGGATTGACCGTAAATACTCGTTCCAAGGTGTTTGATTTGAAAAAACCGGGACATGCATCAATCGGCGTGCCTTGCTTGCGGGGCATCCATTTTTTTGTTGGAGCCCATGTGAAATAGCGTGGTACTTCTGAATAGAGTAATGTCCGTGCAAAAGCACCAAAAGCATCCGCACGATCACACAATTCAAAAAATTCGGTGAGTGTTGTTTTTGGTGGATTTATAGCACGATCAATCGCTGTCTCGCTCGTGAAATATACGCGCTGGCCATTTTCAAGATGGACGGCTAAATGAAGAACTGCTGGATCCCGTTCATGAATTGGGAAACCAAAGATACGCCAAACAGCTTCATTAGAGCTGACATACCGGCCAATTTGTTAAAGTGTTATTTCATCGTTGTTATTCACCGGAGGACCATTCACATTGGTATTTTCAACTCGAAATACAGCCATATCACTGCCTTTATTCACATACTTGCAAATATATTTGATGCTCTTCACTGAACTGCAGAACTGAACATTAATATGAGCATTGAATGTTTTGCTCAGCAGAGGCGAATATGGGACCACCCAACGGTTATCAATGTCAATATCTATGTTGTTGACATAGATGACCGCCATAGATGCTAAGATTGTCCGCCATTATCGGGATTTCTTCGACGATATATTGGATATCCGTCAACATTTGTGATCGTGAAATTTTTCGGAAAACTTTTAGTACATTTTCCATCTGCACAAATAATAATGGCCTAAAAATTCATTTTTCATTTTAACATAAAATAACTCCGTCGGATATTGACGAATTTTTTAAAAGAATATACCATTTTAACTAATTTTAACATTTTAACAATATTAACGTTGGAAAAATATTTTAAACACTTACGGTTAAAAATTCATTTTTCATTTCAACATTAAATAAATTCTGACATCGTGTTTACGATTCTAAAATATTAACTTTGAAAAAATATTTTAAACACTTCGTAAGATACGGTTACGATTCTAAAAATATTAATTTTGAAAAAATATTTTAAACACATCTTAAGATACGGTTAAAAATTCATTTTTCATTTCAACATTAAATAAATTCTGACATCGTGTTTACGACAACTCACGCCATCTAGGTGGAAAAGGTGTTGAAAGAGTTGGTTAAAAATTAATTAAGAAAGAACTAATTAAGTTACAACTTTCATTTGTAAATCTAAACCATTCTCGAATCCACCTGAAGAGACACAAAAAATTTCATTAAACTCAGTCCAGCCGTTTAGGAGGAGTTTAGTGACATACACACGCACAAAAGAAATATATATATAAAGATACTAGCAGACCCGGCCACGCGTTGCTGTGACTAAGTTATACGTTGAATTATACGGCTTATTATTTACGAACAAAGACGAAAACGTTGTAGCCGATGTAAAAACCCACAGGGTTGAGATTTGAAACTTAGGTCAAAATTTGGAAGCGATTGATAAAAATTTTCGTAGTGTTGATATTAAGCACAAATTAATTTTATTGTAGGGTCCTATAAATTTTAATGGAGAAGTGATATATATTATTTCTAATGCTACTTTGGATAAAATTGCTAAAATGACTAATATATAAATTAAATTCTATTAAAATTCTATTAAAATAAAAGTATAAAAGAAACAGACGATTTTAAAATCAATTTTTATGGAGGAGTGAAATATAATATATGCTATAATGGATAATTTTACTATTAAATGACCTCATCATTTTAAATATTTTAAAGAGGGCAACAGCTGTAGTTATAAAAGGGAAAACAATAAGGCTAAACCAGAAAAATAAGTAAATTTGATAAATATTTTAAAACTTTAAAATTGTAAATCTTATGAAATATTGGACATTTAAAGTAAATACATGTATCATTTTAAATACAAAAAGATTTTGGAAAAGTTTAGTGTATTTTAACGAAGTGATGAGAAGTTTTTGAGTATGTTAAAATTTTAATAGTAAATTCAAGTCAATAAAGATGGGAAACATTGAGGATTAAGATAAGAATAATTATAAGATTTAAAAAAAAAAAAAAAACTTTTTATATACCATGCTTTTAAATTTTAATATACTAATAATATACAAATTAAAAGAAAAATGATAAATATTCTATCATAGTTTGAAGTCAAATTTGTTTTCAAATGTCTAAATAAAATATCTGATGTAAGATACTAATATTTTGCAGCGGAATAGATTTCATTTCTGTCATCCTTGGCGAAAAAAAAAAGAATATCGCCAAATTATCTGGCGAAAATATTTAATTCCTTTCAAAAATCATGGTTATTTTAACAACTTATATTAAAAGAGTAATGAATAATATGAAACAATATTTCGTACAATACATATTACATGTCATACATACGTACAATGAATAATACATATTACATTTCGTACAATGCATACATCTGGCATGTATATTTTCGTGTTACGCTTTTGATCGCCAAATAATAATAATAATAATAAAAAAAGCCAAGGGCGACAGAGTTTAAAAATTTAAAATTAAAATTTTGTCAATTTGACAGCAAAATAATTCAATCTAACACCCGCGATAACTAATACATATCTATACCCAAATATAAGGATTAAAATCGGGAAATAAATTTCCTCGATTTTTAATAATTTCTTACAAAAAATCCAGTGGGCAATTAACATAGGAAATCTTTTTCTTGGCTGCACAGACGGTCAGTGAGTCACACTTCGCTTGCGTATAGAACTCATAGATATAGTATAGCATATATAGAATAGAGTGATCATTGGGGAGAAAAAAGTTATTCCTTTTCCTTTGGGAAAAGACGACGTTTTTACCAAAATATGGCCGTCTTTCCCCGAGTGAATACACACGGGAATACATACTAATATTTTAGCAAATAAAATTTATGAATAATTTATTTGCTAAAGGGGAATGGAAGACTCCAGATACAGTTTCAAATTCATATTTCTTTCTTTCTTTTCTTTTTTTTTTTTTTTCAATACCACTTAATGGCTGTTTCCAAAGCTTTTATTTTTTATCTTTTTTCGGCATCAAAAATCTTTCTACGATAACATGGGGATGAGAGATCTATATATATTACTATATCTATGATAGAACTACATTAGCACTTTATCAATGTGTATAAAATCTTTAAATTGATTATGACGTCAATTTTCGTGAGATGCATAATTTAACTTTTTATAATTTTTTAACGTTCACGTTTGATTAAATGTATTTATTTTTATGTCGAAAGAAAATGAACTCGTATTTTTTTTTTTTTTTTTTTTGGCAACAATTAAATTAATGGAACTCACAGATATTTTGGAGCAACTTTAATAAAGGTCTATAATTAACAAATAATTGCAATAAAACAATATTGTGACAATAAATTGAGATAAAAACTATCCTATCTCTCAAGTTGGATCAAACTGCACACAGTGTGCAAAATTTCATCAAAATCAGTTCCTTAGTTTAGGAGTTTACCCCGGACAAACATCGTGACACGTAATTTATATATATATATACAGATTAAATTATAAAGTTTTGATCAATGAAGCACAAATAAGTAAAAAACAGGATTAATTTCACTGTATTATCTTCATTATAATATGAATTCAATTTACACTTCAGTCTAAGTAACACGTGGCCGGCTATGCTAACACCAAAAATTTAAAAAGTGGAAATAATTGAATTATACGAAATTTATTAATAGGTTAAAAAGTTGAAGATTCTTTGTGTAGATGGCAGCACCAAATATATTTCAGCTTTCATTTCAACCCAGTCGAAAGGTATCGACATCTGTTAGAATCATTTGGAGTTAACAGATAATTGTGACTGTCAAATAATAACAGACAAATAATTAGCAATAAATTAAAATTGCGACTATAATTTGAGATTTAAACTATCCTATCTCTCAAGTTGGATCGAACTGCACATGGTGTGCGAATTTTATTATAATCGGTTAAGTGGTTTAGGAGTCCATTGAGGACAAACATTGTGACACGAGATTTATATATATTAAGATATATATATATATATCAGGGCTCGAAGGGAACAATGGTGCCTTGGTTCGGGACCGTAAAAATATTCAATGGACCAGCAAAATATAAATTCTAGTTGTTCACCGGACCAGTGAAGCTTTTCAATTTATTTATTTACTTTTTTCTAAAATTGTCTATAAATCTGTCACACTGTAATTGTCAATATAATCTATTCTCTGTAAGTTTTCATTTAATTTCACTTTAAGTTTTTTTAATACTTAATATAATACTTTATGATAAATATGTGATATATTTATCACATTTTTTAAGGCATACATTTTTTATTTATATGATTTAATTCATATTTTTTAATTCAATTACAAAAAAATTAATTATCATATTTGCCATATAAATTTGTTTTACAAATTTTTAACTATTTTTAAAAACATATTAGAATGGTTGAATGGACCAGTGAAATTGTGTACGGAAGAGTGAAATTTTAAAATTACGTACACACACACACACATATATATACACATCAGTAATAGTATATTAAAGGTATTAGAAAATCCACAATATTCACAATATTCACATGATTAACACCTCCCAAACACGATAAAATGAAAACAAAGCTAAAAAAAAAAAAAAAAAAAAAAAAAGGAACTGATTTAAAAATATAATGTTAAATTACAAATTGACAATAAATCAGAGTGTTAATCTATATCAAACTTTAAGAAAAAGGAATAATGATAATCTTATTAAAAACTTGATATGTATAATATATTATCATGTAATGGAATGTCAATGCATCTCACTAAAACCCATCCTGAAAAACTTTTGAAACTACTCATAATTTTTACTTTCTGGTATGGTAGAGAAAGTATTCTTATTGGGTAAAATTTTAGAAAGTGAGTTTTTGTTGTAGTTACACATTTTGAGGTCTCCTGAATCCGAAAAACATGTTTTTAGC
The DNA here is from genome assembly GCA_963930645.1 of Salticus scenicus. NCBI lineage: Eukaryota > Metazoa > Arthropoda > Arachnida > Araneae > Salticidae > Salticus > Salticus scenicus. Next base: position 336,953,823 of record OZ005653.1, read on the forward strand.
GGTTGGTCTGTGTGTCTGTCTATGTGTGTGTTTATCTGTTAGCGTATCTCAAGAACAAATAATCGTAGAAAGTTCAAACTTGGTATTCTAAATGTGTATCATACAAGGATGCTACACTAAACTTTTCGTTGAGGTCCAGCAAATGGTTCGTATACAGGGACACTCAAAATAATTCAAATACATTATGTCCATGACGAAATTTCTTGTAAGTACAGGCTAACATCTATAGGCTGACTTAAACAAAACAAAATGAACAAAACATATTATATGCATAAAAGCACGTTTTGCGTATAGTGTTGTATGGAAATCATTCATCATTCGTTTACAGGGTTACCAAAAGTATTTGGATATATTTTGGCTATACTTGGAAATGGCTGGAATTGTTATTCCTTTTGTGTTAGAGGTTTTTCAAGAACGACTAAATTTAAGTACATAATATTGTTTATAGTGCATATTGATTAAATATAATATACAGGGCTCTCCAAAATTGAGCTAAATTTTTTTTTCTATTGAATGTAACTGATGGAAGTGCTTTGCTACATTTTACTGTGTCGACAAACACTACTCAGGAAGTAAAATTATTTTTTCACACGCATACTGTAAGCGAAGTATTTTTTTGAATTTTTCAACCCTGTTTTTTTTTTTTTTTTTTTTTTTTTTTGGTATAATATCACGTTTTGAGGTCGTCTGATTATGAAAGTGTAATTTTTAAAGGTCGATCTTTATGTATGTTATCAGCAAAACTTAAAAACAAATAGCTGCAGGAAATTAAAATTTGGTATTTTGCAATCCGTATTAGGTTCCCACTTAAAAATTTGATCAAGATTGACAAGTTTGAAAACAAATTAATAGCAGTTTTGATTTTTTTCAAAAAAAAAAAATGTATGAAATATAATTGAACGGGGGGTTGAGGGGGACGGTAGCCCCTCTCACACAGATTACATTCCAAATAAAACTGCTCCTAAACCCATTTTAGCTTATTTTAAAAGTAAAAGGAACTTTATTATTATATGCTACTGATCTTAAGACTTAATATGAAATTTATCTTTACAGCATTGAAATGCAGGGTAAGAGAAAGTCGTGTGAGTGGCACACTAGATTATTTTTTAATAAAATCATGATATAGATACAAAATGTTCTTTCGTGGTAAATTGCTTCTAAAGTATCAAACATTAAAGGATGAAAAGAGCTGTAAAGGAGTGTGATTCAAAATTTATAATCAAAATTTAAAGAAACAGTAAAAACAAACATTTTTTGTGTGGTTTAACATTGTCAGCTGTTGGTTGCTTTTAACGTCGCACTAGTACTGCATAATAGGTAATTGGCGATGGTCCTTAACACTGACGAAATTTGTTCATTGGATCAAAAGTATCTCACTTGAAGCTTAACTAATCATTTTGTTAAAAAACTCGACAATAATAAAGATAGTTCTAAGTTATTAAAAAAAAAAAAAATACATAGATTTCTGTAGAACGTGATAATGATAATATCACAAAAGGGAAAAAGAAAAATCTTCGAAATAGCTACCATTCACACTCAGACAACAATTACATAATCATCGATTTTTCAGTGTGCTAATAGTATATGTAACCAGATGAAAAGGTGTAATTGAAGTACTTTTCAATATTATTAAATTTAAATTAAGAAGATATCATTGCAACATCTTCATTTTGCTGAAGCTAATATATATATATATATATATATATAAAATCTTGGTTTATCTTTATTTTTTAATCACAAATATCCCTTACAATATGTGTAGAGGTCTGCACAGGCCGAAATTTTGAGGCCCGACTCGGCCCGGCTCGATTCAAAAATACGTAAAAAAAAAAAAAAAAAAAAAAAAAAAAATGCATGCCTTTTCTATGAAAAAGATTTTTAGTATGTGTTTTGCAGAGGTTTTATATAGCGAAGCAATAGAATCTTCTTGAACAAAACTGCTGAACTTTTACAAGATAATTATATCTAAACAAAAATTCATTATTACAGATATACAGAAGGCACAAAGACAGACAGAAAGTCAAATTGAAAATATTAGCACTCATAAACAATATAGGATGGTATTTAAAATGGTTATCACTACTAAAAATGCACGTTCAACCATTTCCTCTTATATACCGTAACGTATCCGAATCTTACATGTGATCCGGTAAACAAAATTTTAATGGCAACCCAACCATATTCAATAGAAAAGTGGCTTTTGCACATGCTAAAAATGATGCTTCTTTCATTCAGTGCACTGGAGGAAAAAAAAAAAAAAATAAATGTTGTGTACGAGCATTTTCTATGTTCGGTTATCGTTCTGTTTCAGAAAAATTCCGTCAATATATTTTTTCCCCACCTACGGACATTTTCAAGTAACTCTGCTGCCAGATATTTTCTGTAATATAACAGGATTCTTTTTTACAGTGTATATATAAAGAAAATTTTGGCTTCAATATTTTTTACACCAAGCTTTAAATGTGCAGAATATTTGAATCATTTTAACTAAATTTCTGTAATAGAATAACAGAAAAAACGTAATTAATCAATTACTAAATTAATTCGATGTATTAAATCTACTGATTATTATTATTATTATTATTACTTGTACCAAAAATCTATCAACTCACCTTCGATCGGACACATGGAATCTGTCCTGTTTATGTAGACGATGTCAACATATTCCATTTGCAACCTTTGAAGGCTAGCTTCCACTCCTAAAAAATAATCATGCTAAGATCATAATATCACACTATAATCATAACATCATACTGTAATACTGACAACAAATTCAAGCTGAATGGTGTTCCCAAATTTAAACTCCCACTTTCTAAATCAATCATAAATATAATTACATCCACCTATGTGTAAAATTTTCAGATATGTTACACAGGTTCAGAAATATTAAACAGGGATTTACCTACTCTAGACTGAGGTATTTTAATCTATTTTTTGGGTGTGTAAATCGTAAAAAATTAACTACAAATAAGCAATCGAGCATAACTAATAATTTACAGAAAAAAAAAAGTGTGCTCCAAAATGTTTCATCTGAATGAGAAAACGTAAAAAATACACGAAAAGATTATCTTAAATATATAAAATTATTATTTGCATTTTAAACCCGTTTTTGACTCAATGAGCCTGGTCTGGGACCACCTAAACATCCCCATTTTAAGTGCTGAAAATATGCGATAAATGAAATTAAAATTGGTTCAAAAATAACTTTTAACCTTCTTTGTTAATAATATACATCAGCAATACAAAATTTGATGAATACTTTTTAGCTGCAGCAATTCTAAAACCGTTTATCATGCGCTTCACTGCAATGCTCAAATCTCAATTTTTTAGAAATTCAACTATTTCAGCTTACAATTACATTTGCTGAAATTCCAAACTTAAATGTCCGGTTTTTGAAGTTAATCTGAGTAGTGAGTTGTCTTTGGACACTCCCACAAAATTTAAATGGCAGGTATAATCTTTACACAATGATACACGTGAATTATTCTAGACCTAATTAGACTGTCTACAAACTTTTCTGCTGAGATTCTAAATTAAAAGGTGGCATGCCGGAAAGGTTTAAAGATTCACTGAAGACAATTGTAAATACATAAACAAATAAATAAATAAATAATAAATCTTGCATGGACACCATTACTAAATATTCAAGTAATATACTGATTAAAATGAAAATGATAAATATTCTATTTTAATTTGAAGTCAAATTTGTTTTCAAATGTCTAAATAAAGTATCTGATATAAGATACTAATATGTTGCAGCGGAACAGATTTGATATGTCAACCTTGGCGGGGGAAAAATGATCTCCAAATTATCTAACGAATATATTTAATTATTTTCAAAAATCATGGTTATTTTAACAGCGTATATTAAGAGAGCAATCAGTAATATGAAACGATATTTCGTACCATACATATTACGAAAATACAAATATGGTATGTATATTTTTGTATTACGTTTTTGATCGCCAAACACAAAACAAGTAACTCGGACGCCAAGGATGTCCGAGTTTTGAAATTTAAAATTAAAATTTTATCAATTTGACAGCAAAATAACTTAATCTAACACATGCACACAATAACTAATAAATATGGGGATTAAAATCGGGAAAAAATTTCCTTGATTTTAAATATTTTTTTTACAAAAATTCCAAAGGATGGTTAACATAGAAAAACTTTTTCTTGGCCCCACAGATGGTTAGTGACGTCACACTTCGCTTGCGTATAGCCATGATTTTTGAAGGAAAATTAATACTGCGCGAGATAAGTAAGCGATCCTTAGTTCTCCAAAGTCGAGATATCAAATCTGTTCCGAAAACTTCATAATAGCCGTCAAGCAAGTGAGTATTGCTGGTGCAGTGAAAATCATTTCTTTAATATTTTCCTCTCGAGCATTTCTAAAAATTAATAATTCAAAAATAATTTTCCAGAAATGTAAGCAATTATGTTTCCTTTTTCTATTGATTATAATAATTTACTTAAAAGTATTTGTTGACATTATAAGTAACTTACTGCTCTTAAATTACTTAAATTAGTACTGCTCTTAAACATAATTCTACTTTTTCAGTTATATGACTGTCACGTAATTTAGCGCATTTGGTGATTTACACACATGGTTAAACCAGTTAATATTTGGTGGACCGCAATTAACATTAAACGTTTGAACCAGTGAGTTCCACTGATGAACCAAATAATTTAAAATCCCTGATAGGCCCTGAATCAAGTTCCATTAAAGAATCAAGGAAACTTTACTCATTCAATTTTATTGCCTGCTTCTCCAGTCACTATATTTAAATGATTTTTTTTTAATTGAATAATTGAGAAGTTTAAATTTATTTGGCGACCATTTTCAGCAACAAACAGTTATGGCAAGTAGTGAAATATATACAGCAGATACAGCCTATAGTGAAATGCAAATAACATTTAATTATTCGAGTTTCATTATGTTGATTAGAAACATGTTTAAGCTATCTGCACTGTCCCTAAGTGCTACAGGCTATAATAAATATTGATAAAATAAATTATTACTTCAAATTTTAAATATTTTAGATTAAAAAAAAAAAAAAAAAAAAAAAAAAGCAGCATAGCTTTGATATCTGTTGTCCTTGACAATTTTTGTATTTGGAGATCGAAAACGTAATATGAAAATCTGTATATTTTCGTATAAAATATCAGATCTATGTTTTTGTAGTATATATTTTACTAATATTATTTCATATTATTAATTGCTCTCTTAATATACATTATTAAATAACCGTCAATTTTGGAAAAAATTAAATATATTCGTGAGATAACCTGGCAATCATTATTATTTTTTTATTTTCTTTTATATTCAATTGAAGAAAATATTGGATTCGTAAAAATTTTCGACCTCGATTTATTTTTAGCACACACTGGAATGTGATATGATGTAGCTAAAAGAAACTTACCTAGTTGATAATGAATAATAATAAAAAAAAAATGAATAATATTATATTAATCACATTTAATTGTATAAAGGTAGCTCAAGTATACCTAAATTACACTTTAGCTTATTAATATATACCAGATGATAAGGCGAAATTTAATGCATTTCATGTATGCATTTCTTCAGAAAAAAAAAAGAGGAAAAAAAAAACTTTTTTAGAAATTAAGAACAAAATATACTGTTAAGATTTGGTTTAAAAAAAAAAAAAAACTATATGAAATATGCATAGCACTAGTTAAGCTTTTCATAACCAATCTTTATAAAATATGCAAAGTAAGCAATTTAAAAATTCAATGAAATCCTATAACTTAAAATGAATATTTTTATTATTTTATTAAGCAGTAAAGTCTTTAAAAATTTTTACAACTTTATGAGAATGTTTAAAATAATTATTGAAATTAAAATAATGTGTATTATAATGAGAATTTTTTTTTTTTTTTTTTTTTTTTTTTCATGTGCATAATAAATTTCATACAATCACTATTCGACAATTTTAATATCAAACTAATAATAGAAAAAAATCTATATTTAGTGCTTTTGTAAAAACTATAATCTAAGTTATTTTAGAATTTTATTGATCCAATGTAATTAAAAAAAAATTTTAATTAATTTTAAAAATATTTAAATAGTTTACGAATAACAGTAAAAATTAAAGCCCAATACCGTTTTTCATTACAGCTATTGATTTTTTAAAATTAATAGTTGAAAATATAAAATGAAAACGTGTTATATTAAATAATAATCATATTTGTAAAATATCTGAAAAAACATTTCCCCCCAAAAATGCTAATCTTAAGCATAACTAAAGAATTTTTCTAACTAGCTATTAACCGGTCTTTCTAACGTTTTTATTAATGTATTATTTAAACCTCACATTTTTATTCAAATCAATTTCTAAAAACATTTAATTAATTTTAAACTACTTCAAAGCTTTAATTAACCAAGTTTTAACTAAAGCTTTCGAAAGCCTTAACTAAAATGTATTGAATATTTACATGTAAATATTTGACAATAGAGGAGAAAAGAAAACACGCATTGTATAGAAAATATTTTTTTTTTTTTTTCGAAAATAAAGATTTAAAACGTGAGATATTTTTTTCCCCCGTAGTGTCCTAGAGGACTTTATTATAAACAAAGTTATTTTATGATACACTTTTTTTTTTTCTTGTGCTTGAAAAAAATATTTTTTCCCCTAGGGGAAAGAAAAATAATATTCTTTTTTTTTTTTTTTTTTTTTTTTTTTAAACAGCGGCATTTCATTTATTGATATTAAGTTGATTAGGGTACTTTTATTTGAGGTAGAGTTTGTATAGAGATATATTCATTTACCTTAAGCCGTAGTTTTATATACACAAAATTTGTTCATATTGGTAACATGTTTCTAAAAAGTTCAATTTCAACTAAACAGATTAAAATTCGGTAATAAAAAATAATATGTCTACCTTACTATTAAATATGTTCTATAGCAAAGGCCTGGTTTTAAAAAAAAAAACGATAAGTAATAAAAATTAATTACAAAACGCAATTAGTTTTTAATTCTTCATTTTAATTTATTTCAATCTTTTATTAATTCAATTTTTTTTTAAATAAATAAAATGCATTTATTTTCTCCTGAACAAGATGTTTTATTAATAGAATCATATAATGAAACTTCTTCAAATATGGAAATATGCATTAAAAAAAGAGATGTAAATTAAAAAAATTTTTTTTTAATTATTATTATTTAATTATCGTCAGTTTTCATTATTCATGTAAATATTCATTTATATGCTAAAATTTATAGAAAATTACCTAGATAAACGATGGAGAATGTTTTAATCCCAAGGCCCTAATTTAACTGATTGGAAAGGATCAAAACGAGGTAAATGCAAACGTATATATAGATTTTTTTTTTTTTTTTTTTTTTTTTTTGCACTTTATTTCTCCTTCATATAAACAAACATATCATGTTTTTTCGAACATTATTAATTTCAAATGTACCTCATTATTTAATTTGGGAAATCAATGCTAAATGGTGCAAATGTGATAATTTTAACTGAAAGAAGAAGAAGAATAAAAATTAATTACAAAAGGCAATTAATTTTTAATTCTTCATTTTAATTTATTTCAATCTTTTATCAATTCGTTTTTTCCCACTTTCTATTTTATTACTAGTTTTACTTTACTTTATTTTATTTTTTTATTTTTCTTCTTTCAGTTAAAATTATCACATTTACACCATTTAGCATTGATTTCACAAATTAAATAATGAGATACATTTCAAAGTAATAATGTTCGAAAAAAAAACATGATATTTTTATTTATATAAAGGAGAAATAAAGTGCAAAAATACCTTCTATATATACGTTTGCATTTACCTCGTTTTGATCATTTTTAATCAGTTAAAAATTGGGATTAAACATTCTCCATCGTTTATCTAGGTAATTTTCTATAAATTTTAATAACTATTATTAATTTAATTAATTATTGGTGAGAACATACTTCGGACTTGGAATGTTTTTTCTAAAGCAGAAAATGTCATTTTTAATTTTATTAAAAAATTAAATAATAAAATTACGTAAAATTACAGTATAAAGATTGAGAATCTCGGTTATTCACTTTTAACTAATAATTACTGTAAATTTACAGACTCTGGATAAATATTTACATCAAATTTACAGAATTTTTTTAACAGTGTATATATATATATATATATATATATGTGGATATATATATATATATATATATATATATATATATATATATATATATTCAAAGTTCATTTTTTTTTATAAAACTTTAATTATTTTAAAATAATTTAAAACTTTGAAATAAATATTCTTTCCAAAATACGCTTCTTATTTATATTATATGATTAGAATACATATATTTATAACTTTAAAACCTTGTAGATGTTTCATGATACGAGAAAAATAACAAGTGGTTAATGCAATAGAATACTTTTAGAAAGCTTTCAGAGAAAATTTATGTGGAACAAAAATTAAATTTTAAATACGAAATTTCTTTTATAAGGAGATTCAAAGTTTTAAATTTACAAAATAAGTGCTAAACGGCTAAACGTTTGTAAAATTATTCTTGTATTTATTAATGAAATCTTATATTTATATTTAAATGCGAGTAAATATAAGCTTTAGCGCATTAATTTTGCACGATTTTATTGGAGTTTATTATTTAAAATTTTTAAAGTTCAAATGTATAAAAAGTTAAAAAAAAATACTTTAAAAATTTAAATATGATATATTAAATATTTCAATTAATTGACTTTCGTTAGCAAATATTGAGAACAGAAATATACATATATATATATATATATGCATAAATAAATAAAAATAGTTCTATGAAAAATAAACTTTCTATAAACAAAACTTCAGAATAGACGTTAAAAGAGTTACTTTAGTTGTTTAGAGTCCCGAAGGATTTTGTTATGAGTAAATCTTACTATTTTTATGACATTTCTCTCTATTTTTCCTTCCAGAAAAAATCTTTCTGCTTTTACTTTTTACGGCCGCATTATATTTACTGAGGGAATATAAAGTTTCTCAAGGCGTCTTTATTTAGGATTTTGTGTTTTTGCTTAGATATAGAGTTAGTTTTAACGGTAATTCGGTTAATAAAATACCCAATCCTGATCATATTTTTTACAAAAAGATCGGGAATAAACGTAAACTGATTAATGCTTAATAATAATAGTAAAAATATAATTATGCTTTTATGTTTTTTGCAACACATTCTTTATATAAATGCATTCGAAGTCAACTTATTGCAATATTTTAACCCTTTAACGTTCACTACTTAATTTATTTTCAAAATTACTAAACTAATTTTAAAATGGCTTTTAGACATATAGCCGATCATTAATATTTAAAAAATAAAAAATTAATATTGTTCCTTTTCGAGAAATTTTTGGTTTGAAACATCTATATGTTAACCTTATTAAATTCAAATAATATTTAATTTAATAATTAAAACACTTTGTAAGTAAACATTATCGACTACAAAAACTTGTAAAAGTTGTTTCAGGTGAAAATAATAGTCCAGCTCTTCATTAAATGAAAAAAACTAGACATGAGTGCATCACCAAACCAGCAATTCGCACTCGCACACAACTAAGAAACTTCAGGTGACTTATGCATTTAGCTTCCTTTGAAGCAATATTTGTTAAATTTTGAAATAATGCTGCTATCTACCGAACAGCAAAGGAACAAAAGTTTAAAACCTGATTAAAACAAGGGGGGAAATATTAAAAAAACTTCTGCATAAAAATTGTTAAATTATGTCAAATGTTTGGCTCCTCTGCGAAACCAATGAACATTAAAAGGTTAAGTGATTTTGAAGCTTATAGAACAATAATCGAAAAAAGTCTCAATTCCAAACAAGTATATAAATTTCAAAATATTAAAATCTTTTCGACCGACATGTAATACAAGTATGCGATGTTGTCACTGCTAATTTCAAAACGAGTATTTTCATTTTTAAGCTTACATTACATAATATATACAATTTCACAATCATTTATACGTACGGTATCATCTTGAGCAAAATAAATTCATCTGTTTTGAACCCTTTTCAAAAGTATTTAAACTTTTCTTAAGATACTAGTTGGTTCGCGATCGTTTAATGCTTGATTTTTTTTCTCATGTGTTTCCAAATAAATAAATAAATAATTATATATATATTCCTGTTTGTCAATTAAAATTACTAAACATTTGGTTTAAATGGCATTTAAAACGAATAGCTTCATCTTTTACATCATTATATTTACATGTTTTGAAGTGCAAACGTCTTCAAGAAATTAAAAATGGCATGGTAATTCTTTAGTTTAAATTCTATAACCACACGTCCATTAATTTATTTATGTGAGGAATAAATACTTCAACTTTCCCACTTCCAGAGAAAACACTACCACTTAGCCTCTCATTTATTAGTTGATGCAGAATGGCAACAGCTGTTACCTGAAACGAAAGTTACGAGAAGAAGCGGGAGTTCTTCGCTAGATGTCAGATAGATCATACGTGATCAGACCTATGCTGTTCGAGCATAAGTGCTCAGAAGTTAATGTTATTTTCTAAACCATCCTAACTGATGCATTGTACATATTAATTGTAAATTTGCGTTCGCCATTAAATAGATTAGTGTGTTATAGAATTTCAGCGTAATTTTTATAGTGAATCTACGTTTTTTCATTCTATTCTTGTGAATTTAATGACAAAAGTAGTATTAGTAACGATTATTTCACATTCTCTGTTCTGTGTGAATAGTACTTACATCTATATTATTAATTTATCGTATCGTAGTTAAATTTTACATATTCAATTTATTATTATTATTTTCAACTGACGTATTAAAATTCCGCATAGCAACGAAAAGAGTTTATTCTAAAAACAGAAATTGTTTTGTTTTATTCATTGAGAACCAACGAACGAATTTTTCAAAACCGTGCAAATCATGAATAAATAATATATATATATTATTCGGATATCCCCCCTTTATATTATTTATATATATATTATATCCCGCCTTTCATTTCGGATTTTTTTTTTTTTTTTTTCATTCATATACCTGGGTGGTTTCTACACACAACATTAAAATCGTATAACTTATTAATTACGAACATTCAGATTTTTGAGGCTAAATAATAATAAATTTTTCCCGAAATAGTGAGTATTTTACCTTACTTTAGGCGACCTTTCTCAGAAAAAATTCAATCTGAGGGTGAAAATATGAAACAGAAAATCCAAGAACCTGTTTTTAGTCATTTTGGGGGCCCCTCTTAAATTTTAGAGGAGAAGCTTGTGCTTCCTGAACCTTTTGGGTAATCAGGCCCTGTATATATATATATATATAATTAATTATAACTATTATTAATTGATCATAACTATTAATTATAACTATTAATTAATATTATATATATATGAATTAATAGAGTACGAATAGGGTGTTTATAGGGTACGAAATATTGCTAGCGCTTCAATAATTTTGCTGCCGAATGTAAACCAAAATTTTCTCCCATAGACGTATAGTTAATGTTTTCAAGTTTTATTCTGGTGACTTATTCCTGAAGGCACACTGTTGCTGTTAAAATACAGTTGGCAGCAAAATTATTGAAGCTCTAGGAATAATTCTTACTTAGAAAATGTGCACCTAATATTGTTTTGTTAAATAAATATTGGTCGAGTCACGACCTTAGTCTTATGCTGTTTATAAAAAAGTAAGATGATGATAAAAAAATAAAAAAAAATAAAAAAAATAAAAAAAAATAAAAAAAAAATCTGAAAAATGTGGATGTGTGCTACAATAATTTTGCTGCCGACTGTAAAAACAAATTTAAAATGGTGAGTAATAGTTAAATATATATATATATATATATTACAAAAAGTTGGCCAGCAAGTCCCGGTCTATTCTATACAAACAACACCTCCCCCCCCTTTTTCCCCCTATGATAATTACGTCATCCTAAAGGTTAAAGAATGTTTTCTTATTCTACATAATTACCCTTTCGATCGATGCATTTTTGTAGACGCTGTGGCAGTTTTATAGTGCCATACCAGTTCGCGGCCATGCTAACCTGATCTTTCATCTTGTCGTCGGGCAGAACCACCATCTAGACAAATATTCCTTCAACTTACGAAAAAGACGGTAGTCGGTCGGAGCCAAGTCCGAACTATATGGTGGGTAGGTAATGATATTCTAACCGTAGTCGTGAATACCAAAAACAGCGACTGTAACTCTCTGCATCACTTGCGAACGCTTTTGACATGTATGAGCGACTTTTCATACACTTCTTTAATTTGTCATGAATTTTTCATCGGTTCAATGCCTTTTGTGTTCAAAAAATGAAATAACTGCGCGAACTTTGCAGCGTCTAACGGGAGCTCAATTTCGAATGTCTATCAAGCCGAGACTGTGCACCCGAGCGAAGTGTGCGCGTGCGTATTAACGCCAAACACAGCAATGCGACCAACAACCGCATTAAAAATTTCTCTACGTCACTAAAAAATTAGAGCCCTTTTTTTTCGATTGCCTTCATATTTAAACTGTTATAATTTTTGACTGTATATGTTTCCAACACTTTTTGACAGATTGTCTTCGACAAATAAATATTAATGTTTTGAATTTCACATACACATTATGATTTGCAAATTTTTAATACGTTTTAGACGCATTAAGAATAATTAAAATGTCTGACTTTTGATAGAGGAAATGTTTCTAACTTTCCTTATCAATAACTTATTAATAACAGCGAGAAAACGGATTCACGATTAATCACAAACTAATAGAAGAAGGCACTCATATATGCTAAACCGATGAAATATTAAAACTATATGAATGTACTTCATTCTTCGGGCAATGTAAACTGCTATTTTTCCCCCCCTTTTAACACTTGTAATATTGTGTAAAATTATTAGAGATTTATTTATTTATTTATTTATTTATTTTTATGTTGTTGTTCTGAAGAAAAAAAAAAAAAAAAGAAATATCCTGTCACATTTATAATGCCAGAGCCTCCTTAAGGAGGTTAGTTAAGGAGGTTACTGGTTAAGGAGGCTCTGATAATGCTATCTCTCGCTGTTATATAGAAAATTTTAAAATAGCAGTCATAAATACGTTTCAAGTTGTTGATATATAAAATTTAACTGCATGCTGCGACCACCCCAGAAAATTATTTTTTATCATTTCTATATTTTTCAGTTGCCATATTATTCTTGGTATTGTACATATTAGATAGTATTTTAACTTAGTTTCATGTATAGGATTTCAGAACATATGTTTACCTCACACAGTATAGAATAACTTTCTTCCCAACCAGTAGTTCTTTTATAATAATCTTATATCCGTTTAATGGAATTCCATACCGTAAGATTCTATATTGTAAAAAAAAAGGAAAAATTCTGTTTAAAAAATGGAAAATTTTCTGTAACTTTACTACAGAAAATTTATATTTTCAAAAACTATAAAAATTCAGTTTAAAATTACATCTCAAAAAAAAAAAAAAAAAAAAAAAAAATATTATTCTGTAACTAGATAAATTCCGTAATCTTTGATACGAATTTCATCTGCTGGTGACATATTCTTCTGTTTTTCATTCGGAGAATTAGTATCAAAGCAAGATCGAGAAGTTCTAAGAACAGTGCGGCCACATATGCTAAAACTAGCAGTGAGAACGCGTCCAAAATGTTGGAGGGATGCCAGCGTGACCGACAGTTTGAAATTTGGAAAACATCCAGTAATTCCGCGCTCTGTTATTGCTCATTATCTCTGAGTCAGATGACTGTCACCCCTATTTTATCATTGAACTCATTGAGTTAGCACATGCGCAGATGCTTCTATGGTTTCATGAAATGTGGTCGAAGAATATAGCAGGACAAAATAATGAAAATAATTCTCATAATATATGTTCTACATTTTGCTCTATGCTCCCATATTAAGATAGGCGTAAAATTTTGATAACTTACGAAGTTTGAAATTAGAATGTTGAAAACGAATAGAGTTCTCCACAAGCGATATTTTAAAACTGTTCTGATCACTTTACAACCATTTGTTCTTGAAATATTGCCTATAGAGTCTATTGAACTAACAAAAACTGTGTGCAGACGGATATCACGTCGATTTGATGATTTTTCTCATAACTTAAAACGTTTAGAAACATCAAAAATAAAATAAAATGAATAATAAATAAATAAAGGAATAAAAAAAAGTCAAAAATTGTTCGCAGATATCTAAATTATGATGAGAAACTGACAAATAAATAAATAGAATAAATTTGAGATGTTGAAAACAAATAAATAAATAAAATTCTGTAATAAAATTCTGTATGCATTTCTATACCTTCAAACAATTTTTAAAACATATAAATTAAAATGCATGGATTCACTAATAGCATGTAATTTACACATTCACGCGGTAACATTAAGTTAATATTATAAACGCGCCAAACATCGCGATATAGCGAAGCATCCAAATGGAAGCTAATAAAGAGAAGCTTCCGGAACGATAACCATTTCACCCGATTCTGCCAACTCACTGATAGTTTTAGCTCATTTGAGTTACTTTCAAAACTTCTTGACTTCTGATGATTGAAAAGTGAAGAATTTCTGTTTATTCACGTATTACATTATAGTTTAAACGTAGTTTTAAATTTATTGTTGCAATTTTAAATTTTCTCTTGCGCTTTCTCGAATACATTATTTGCCAATGAAACGTGGCAAATTTTAATTATTAAATAATTAAAAAGTAACGATTGAAAATTACACTATCACTTGCACGAAAACGTGAAATATATGGTCAATTAAAGTGTAAATTTTAAATTCCTATTTCAGAATTCTATAAAAACTATTCATGAGAATGTCTTGGCCTTTCACCTGAGTACTTTGAAAGAAATCGATTTTTCACCGTCCCCCCCCCCCCCCCCCAAAAAAAAAAAAAAAAAAAAAAAGTACAAAATTAACTGAAAATTAGCATTGTTTCAGCCATAATAAAAATAATAGTAAAATTAATAGTAAATAGTACAAGGTAAACTCACAACAACGGAAAATGACTTCTTCATATATGTACTAATTAAATAGAGTTAGATTCTTAGTCTGACAAAAACAGTAATTATTAAAGGAAGTACTCAATTATAAAATATATATATATAAAGTGGCCACTAAAGTTGCTTCCTACCCAATTAACTGCTGAAAGGCTGCAGTTATAGATATAGATGTAAATGTGGTGTCTAGATACAGTAAAGTGGATATGTGCGACTAAATTCGATCGATTGCAGCGCCACATGGTGATAAATGATGATGTTAGCGTTCCTACCTTGAAAACTGTACGAGATAGAAGAAAAGAGTAAATTACAAACTTGTAGGGTGTCATAGATTTAGTTTAAAAAAAAAAAAAAACTTGTAGACAGGAATTTTTTTACATTAGCACTGTAAATACATTCCTTAAGCGTGATAGTGTATTTTTAATCAATAACAACATTTTCAGGTGCATTAGCTATTTCTTTTGAGTATACATACTAAATCTGTGAAAAACAATTAATACACAAATCCACAATTTTCATAGACCCATTACTGTCTAAGCTGACAGATCGTAGATACCAAGTACAATCCAAGGCAAGCTCGCCTACCTAGCCGTTTGAAGGTTACCATTTTCTCCCTTCCAAAATGCCCGTGAATGCAAGCTCTGACGTTTTAGATTGACTTCGCGGAAGACATCTTACCCAAGTCTAGATCCTACAGTTGACCACAATACCCACATCACCACCATCTCGTAGATAATTCAGAAAAGGAGACTAAAAATATATGAAATAAGTAAAAAGTACCGAAACACTGCTGTTGAATGATGTTAATTTAAAAACTTTGTAAGCAGATACCATAACTTGTGAAACCAAGCAACTACTGATTCCATTCGAAATGATTAATTTAGACTCTTCATCAGACCTAATTCACCTATTATTTGCGGATGATCAAGATATTATGACTCAAACCAAGGCAGACCTAAAGCATGTAACTGAAGAGACATTAAAGGCATACAGCCGTTGAGGCCTGAAAATTAACTATAAGAAAACAGAACACACGACAACAAGGACAGAAGAAGATACTGTCATAGATGGATTTGAAATCAAGAATGTACATCAATACTGGAAAAAAGAGGGTTCATCCGGAATGGAAATCGAAAACAGAATATCGGACCCTATAAAAGTAATAGGAATACTAAAATCAATTCTATGAAGCAAAAATATTATTGAAAAAACAAAAAGAACAGTCTTCAACACCCTGATAGAAAGTGTTCTGCTGTATGGAGCAGAAACATGGACAACCAAGTCTGCAAGCGAAAAAAACTGCTATCTACAGAAATGGACTTCTGGCAACGATCGGCCAGAACTTCAAAACTTGTAAAAAAGACCGATATTCAATATCATAACAAAAATAGACAAGAATAGACTGCAATGGTACGGATGTGTACAACGGATGAATGCGAATGGAATACGACAGCTTGTACCGAACTGGAAACCTGAAGAGAAAAACAGGAACGGAAGACCGTGGAAAAGGTGGAAATGTAAGCTTATGAGGAACATGACAGAGAATAGAATGGATGAGCAAGATGCTGAGGACAGAGAAAAATGGAGACAAAAACTAAAGGCTGTTTTTGGTTGAAAGGAAACCTCAGAATTGAGGAAATTTCTTAATAACAAAAATCAGACGAAGAAAATAGTAGACTTGGGTGAAGCATAAAATCAGCGTATAAATCAAATCTTTCACATAGCTTCATAACGAGGAATGATCAGAAAGTAAATGCGGAAAACAATAATGATGTCTGTCATTTTTAATACAGTCTTTTCCATTACGATGAAATATAAATTTCATGAAAAACAGTAAGGAAAAATCATGCAGTTCGCTAGATTTTAAAACACTTCTCAACTGTACTTACACGTAACAGCTTAAGTAACAAGTCACATATACTTTTCAACTTCGTTGGAAAGCGTAAAAAGCGCATAACGAAAATGAAAATTCTTTGCTAGCAATTTTCTTTAATGAATGGGAATATTTATGTGTCTTCCCACAAACGAAATATTAATGTGAATCATATGAATTTTATACGAATTATGTATAATGTACCGCAGTGTTACCAGATGGTCGACAGTCAATTTTCCCAAACAGGATTTCAAATTTCCCGAATCAGGGGTTTATTCCAAAAAAATCCCCAACTGAATTTCTACTAAAAAAGTAAATAAATAAATAATAATAATAATAATAATAATAATAATAAATATTTAACAGATTTAAGCCCAAGTTTTTCCCTAAATGACTCTCATTTTTGGAAAAAATCCCCATATACAAAAATAACTTTTATATACACACTATTATCGGAAAATTTTAAATCTGCGTAAAGTAACTTAGTGCTGTGGATGTACGCAAGATGTACTTGGTATACTTTCATCCTCAAGATATCCTGAAGTTGTCCAGGGGGGGAAGGGATACTTTCAAAAGCTCCTACATACTAAAGAAAATTGTTAAAAGTCCCTACACGTTGGGACAAATTCCTTCAGTTGAAAAATTCCCCAGATTTCTCCCCAAAAATTTAAAAAATCCCCTCAAAATTCGCCACAAACATTCGGTCCCCAAAATTGTCTCCAGAAGCTCAAAAAATCCCCAATCTGGCAACACTGAATGCACGTTATTTTCTTTACTGGTTTGGTGTTGAAATGTGCTTAAGAAAGCATTTTTTTTTTTTCTTTTTTTAACAGTAATGTTTCCTAATTATTTTGCAAACACCTTTACGGTAGTCAAAAGTGCTTTTTATGCCACTTTAAATAGAAAGTATATCGTAGTGAGCATAAAAAATATATATGAATTTCACTGATTTAAAAAAGCATATATAGTGAAACCCCGATCTATCGTTCCCGCATCCATCGTTTTCCCGCATTGATCGTTTTATTTCTATGGTCCCTGCACAAATTGTATTTAAATAATGTTAACAAAACCCGCATGAATCGTGCTTCAGAAAGTCGTTTTCACGCATTCATCATTGTAAATTTTTTTTCCTGACCTTGTGAAAATGTTCTCCGGTAGCTCAAGCGGGTTCCATATGACATACAAACTGGAATTACGTTTTTCATCCTAAAATAACTCTTTTCCCCATTTCCATGGAAGATCAAAATTGTGATGCCATGTCTCCGGAACATCTATTCATTTTTTAATTTAAGCATGGCAGGAAGTAACCTCTTTAGTAATCCTGAAAACTGTTTCGTGAAAAACGGTTACGTGCGAAAAAATGATGATGATGATGATGATAATGCAGATGAAGAATGGTTGCGTGTGGCAGAGGATGCGTCTGGTACAAAATTTAGTGATAATATTTGCATTAATCAAGACGTTGCGACATGTGGTATCCTAAAGCATTGGAGAAATGTGTGATTTCAAAAAATAAAAATAATAGCGAAGAAACAGAGGATAATTTTCACGCCGATGACTAAATTATGGCGTTTAAAAATGCACGAACTTTATGTAAACAAATGAAATTACGGTCAAGGACCAGAAAAAATAATGCAAATCTGGATAAATTCCTGTTTAATTTATAAAAGGGATAAAAAAAACTAACATAAAATTACTGATTTTTTTTTTAAAAATTTTACTTCATGTTCTAGAGCATTGGTGTATTTCTTTGACAGTTTGGAAATTAACAAATTAGTTTTTATTAGTAGTATACTGTATACATTGTGTGTATTAATCCATAAACATTGTTTTCTGCGTGTTTTGTCTGTAACTTGCATTCGCCGTTTTCCCGCTTTCATCGTTTTTTTTTCTCCCGCACCTCCTGAAAAACGATAGATCGGGGTTCTACTGTATATAGATGGGAATGTCAGCACAGACCTTCAGACATATACCAAAAAATAAATGAACTGAAACTATAAACATTTTTAAGAACTATGTCAAAAAGCTTTAAAATTGTATAACGCAACTGACACTTTGAGCAATTTCAGTAATCTCCATTCAAGTATATGAATGCTGGACATAAGTCCTTCTATTAAAATCTTGATAAACGCCTCTACAATATGTCGAAACAACCGTAGGTCGAACTATAATAGCTTATTATTATTATTATTATTTTATACGATATTTTTTTAAACCACAGAATGATTTTTGTGGCGTCCCATTTTATACTGAAAAGCTACACTAATTAGTATATTCTCACATTGTTGATGCTTTTTTGCCAATTCTCGAATATATGTTTTTAAATTTGTTTCTTAAATAAAAGGATATCTACTTTTCTACTAAATGTAATTAATGATAAATTTAATCTGTTACACTTTATCAATAAGCAATTTCGGCATTAAATTAATTTTTATCCTCCTAAATAGTACAATGAAGTCCATACAAATAAATAAATAATTAAAATAAAAATAATTAAATAAATAAAATAAAATAAATCAGTTTAATATTTTTTAAAATGATTGTATTAAATTAGCCTAACACAGAAGAAACAGAGAAATACAGAACAGAAACAAACAATGATAATAACAATTTTTCAGTGCGTAACTTTTTAAACTAAATTTATCACAAGACCTCAGATATGTTTCCTCTTTTTTTTTTTTTTTTTTTTTTGTGTGTGTGTGTGTGTGTGTGTGTATGTGTCATGTGTCGTAGATTAATTTATTACAAAATTAACATTAATGTCCTTATTTTTTTAGTGGAGAAGTTTTATTTAAATAAATAAAAAATAAATAAACAGTTTACAAACAATATTTTTTTAATTATCAAAGCCTGACATTTATGAAAGAAGCTTTAAATTAATCTTAAATATTTTTCTCGATTATGATTAAACAATCCTTAGACAAAAACAATATTTAAAAAAAGCAAGAAAATGTCTCAAAAACAATTATGTTTGTTAATGATTGTGCCATATATGCATCTATCTATTCTTTTACACACTGCATTATTAAGTAGTAACAGAAAAAAAAATCCATGTTTACTTGTACATTATTTTTTTTCTGTGTCAAAAAAGAGAATTATCGCACAAAGTTATTATTATTTTTTACTGTCGTTCGTTTTTTTTTTCTGTACAAGATCATTAAATATAAATGATGAAAAATGACATTATTAACACCAGGAAACATGATTATTTACGGTTTGTTAGGCGTTTAAAGCCACAGAATAAAAATTGCTTTTAAACGAAACAGGATTAAAAGATTTGCAGTTATAAATTTACTAGGTGTCAAAACTTAAGCTGGATAGTTTTTTTTTATTAAACCTTTGAAATAAATATTGTATTTTTTTTTTTTTTTAAATTGGTCTTAACTTATTATGCTTATTATACATACGCGCACACATGATTTGAAAATTCCAGTTTCTCGGATGGTACAGAGCAGGTACATTTTACAAATGTAAAAAAGGTCAGGTATATTTGTTTGTCTGTATTTTGAGTATTTAACTTGTTAAAACACTGTAGTAATTATGAAATTTATTGAGCTAGAAAACACGATATGTTCAATTTTATAGTAATTTTTATATTATACATATCATTTATTTTTTCTTCCTGGTAAAGAACACATTATATACATATGTCTATCCATCTATGTATCTATCTATCTATCTATCTATAATATTTAATTTTAAATATAAAATTCTATGAGTTTAAGCAATACATCTTAACAGATTATTACAATTTTTGTGGGAAGTGGTTTCATCAGGATGTTTTAAGATCGGTAGATTATGGTTAATGAGAATTGTTTATTTAGAATATTTTTAACTATATTTATGCTGTACAAAATATAACGATTCGACATAAACTTTTCGGATAAGTGTTTTGTGATTTATGAGAACTCCGGAATTTGCGTGTAAATGAACATCAAAATGGTATTTAACAAAATAACTACCACACTAACAATAAAAATAAAAGGAGGGAAAAAAATGAAGGCGTAAGAAAACTCGTGAATAATGAAATTAACAGTTAAGTCCTTTAACGCGAAACTTTGAAGATATTAAGCAATCTAGTTGCATACAATGATGTCGAACCTACCTTCATCGACACCAGATGGTGTTTAATGATCGATCAGAAGTGACTGGACATTGAACAAATATGGCGCGGACATTCTTTTCATATTACGGCTGACATATTAAGAAAGAAGTTAGATATTAAGTTAGAAGTGTTGCCTTAAAACTTTAAAATACTTTTCTAATTTTATGAACATAAGATATATATATAAACAGTCGGCAGCAAAAGTATTCGAGCATTAGCAAAAATTCGAATGTAAAAAAAAAAAAAATACACTTAATACAGTTTTGTTAAATAAATCCTTGTCGAAACCTGTTCTTAGTCAGTCTAAGAACATGATTCGACAAGGATTTATTAAAAAAAAAAACTGTATTAAGTGTACTTTTTTTATATAGGAATTTTTGGTAGTGCCCGGATACTTTTGCTGCCGACTGTATCTAATGACGGTATTTGATTTTCCTACATTTAGTAATTAAAGGTTTTAAATAAATTTAAATCATGAAAGTCAGCAAATAACAAAAGAAAAAAATCATAATAGGATATTTGAGTATTTTCCCCCAAGTTGTATCGTAGAATGACGATAACGTATCTGAATTCCTTTGTGCGTCCATGATTTTAAATTTCACTGGAGTATGTTATAAGTAATGCGTTTCACATATAGATTTATTTTACTGGATCACAGATAAATGTTAAAGTTTTGGGTGGATTGCAAAAAAAATTATTACCTCAGACAATTTATGTTATATTGAATATAGTAATTGTTTGATATTCAATTCAGTTTATATTATACTGTTTAAAATTGGGGTTATTTGTATACGACTAGCATCATACCCATCTTCAGTTGGGGAGAATATGAAATATGTAAAAACTGAATGAAACAAAAACATGTTATTGAGAGTTTAATTGTAATATGTTTATAATAATGCATATATGTCTAAAGTTATTTTAAAGGGCTAGATAAAATTATAAGCATTATAAATACAGTATACATTTGCATAAAATATTTGCGCAATAGTCCATAATATGTATATCATTATATGTTATTGTTGTTATTGTTGCTAATCCCAGATGGTCCAGCATTGGCTAGACCATCTCCATAAAGCCAAAAATTTCCAGAAAGGTCTAAAAAGAGTAGAGGGTTCTTTAAAGCCTCGTCTTTTGTAAAATGTAAGAAGTTGAGAATATGAGAGTTTCCCTAGTAGAAAAATGTAATCGGTCTTTGAATAGCCTCTTATCGACGACCGGTGAACTTGTGAACGGCCAATACTCGGAATTTCATAAAGAGAGATGAATCTCATCGGGAGTTCATCTAAAATGTCTCATTGAGAATAGTTGAATCCGATGGTCAGAGCCAGATGAATTTTAAAAGCTGATCAATGAAAACCAGATGGAACGACACGATTTCTATTGAGTTTTCACGTGATTTGTCATCGTTTCGATATCTTTTGTCGATGAAATACTCCTCATCGAAAACCGATCTTAGATTCTGCTCAGAAGTATATGTCTATGTCTGTGCTCGAGCAAATTTCAAGGAGTCGAGGAAAACGAAAATCCGAGCAAAATACAATCGATCAATGCGATTAGGGTCCCTAGCAACATTGATTCATCGTATTTTGCTCGGTTTTTCACAGATTCCTCGAAATTTGCTCGAGTAATAACAAGAATACATCATTTCGAGCAGTATCTAATATCGGTTTTCGATGAGGAAAAATTCACTGAAAAAATATATCGAAACGATGACAAATCATGTAAAAATTCGATAGAAATCTTGTTTTTCCATCGGATTTTCATCGGATCAGCGTCTAAAATTCATCAGGTTCCGACCATCGGATTTAACAATTCCCGATGAGACATTTTAGATGAACTTACGATGAGATTCATCAATCTTAATGAAAATTCGAGTCGGTCACAAGTTTATCGGTCGTCGATGAGAGGCCGTTTAATGGCTGATTAAATTTTGCTGCTAGGGATTATGTCATTATGTACATATTATAACCTACTAAGATAATTGTTAAATATATATAATTAAGATTAAAAACTATTAAAAGTTTAAAATTAGAAAACATTTCACGTGTATATATAATATATAAAAAGTAATATATATTTAAAAAAAAAAAAAAAAATACTGAAAATGATATTGAAATAAAAAATATTTTATTGTAACCGTAACTTAAAAAAAAAATTTATTGTAACCGTAACTTTCAACCGTTTGAAATTCTCTTTTTTATATATTGCTGGTTCTATGTAACGCAATTACACCTGATGATGCTATTGTTATAATGGCGAAAAGCTTTGTGTCGTTTTTAATAAAAATAGTTTATCTACGTGTTTTTAAAAGTGGTTTGTTACTTTTTATATGTTAAATATATAGTTTGGTTTATGCTATTTCTACTTATTTGTGTATGAAATCAAGATTGTAAAATTAAGTTTGGAATAATCAGAATAATATTGAAATCCAAGATAATGAAGTTTTGAACGAAAGACATAAATCTGCTTTATTTCTCAATGCAACATTTTTATTTATTTACGCAATACGTATACGTTTAAAAACTTTAAGTATAGTCTGTTTGAAACAATAGCATTATTTTGTTCCCTTTCTCTCTTTTTCTTTAAAAAACAAACAATCAACAAAATAATAATAATAATAAAAGTGAAATAGACTTTAAAATTTATTTCTCGTTCTGAAAAGTTTTTAATTCGTGAAATAGGTTATACTAAAATTCTTCAGAAATTTCTAATTTTAGAATACATTATTTAAAAAGTTTTGTTGTTTATTTTCAGTAGCTACATACAAAAATGATGAAAAAAAAATATACAGTAATAAGACGTTATTTTGTCTCATATTATAAAGGATTATGCACATAACAATATGAATAAAACATTTCAGTTTGGGAACAACAGACACATTTAAAACAGAAAAAAAAAAATATATTTGTTTGAAACTTTCAGATATATTTTCAGTTTGTTTTTACGCAATTTTGTAAATGATGGGGATTTTTTATAGGCTGAAAATAATACAACTGGATATTTTCAAAGCTATAAAAATTTCAGTAAAAATTTGTTAGTATGTAAAAGTAGCGCAAAAATACATTTAAAATCTCACAAATAAAATAAAAAATATTCAGAATATTTTTTTTTTTTTTTTAATTGATAATTTTATGTTGGATGCTTGTTATAAGTAAATGTAAAACAAGAACTTGAACTCCGAGAAAAAGTAAATCTTCAACTATTCTAAACAATGCTGGTAATGCTTCCAAAACAGACACTAAATGTTATATGTAAATATTATTACTCGGAATATGTAAATTGAAGAAATCGCTATTTATAGCTGTAGTTTATTCATTGGTTAAAATGAAGTTGTACAGTTGTACTACATATGTCACTATTTTAATATCACATGATAAGGGCTGCTTAAAAGTATCTAGCCTAAAATGTTGTAAATGAATACCATAAAAACTATTTAGCTAGTTTTACTGTTTTAAATTTAGCTTATTAGTATGTTAAATTCTGATTACAATCCATTTTTACTTCCTTCAACGAATTAAGTGAATTATTGTAAAACCGGATTACGAAGTAAATTAAACGGATATTATACCAGGTTGTTCAATAAGTTTTGTCGTTCAATAAGAGATGGCATTAGTAGGTTCGACGTTTTATTTTTCTAAAAGTGGTACTGCTTTATTATGAACACGTGTGAAGTTTCATGCAGTTCTCATTCGACTCATTTCAACTCATTGTTTCTCATTTCAACTCATCTCTCTCTCATCGTTTCTCATTTCAACTCATTCGTATAGTTGCAGCTGTTCAAAGTTGACGTGTAACAGTACTTTTGTACAATGGAAAAAATTGAATATCGTGCAGTAATAAAATTTTTATTTTTGCAAGGTGCAGCGCCAAAACAAATTCATGAATAGGCCTGCTAACTATGCTAGTTTATCCGTAATGGTATCAAGCCCCGCCTTTTTTTCACACCAGAATAGTTGTAGAGTAATAATCTTCTTATTTAACTATGAGAACATATTGCTAAATGTTACTCTACAGCTATTCTGGTGTGAAAAAAAGGCGGGGCCTAATACCATTACGAATAAACTAGCATAGTTAGTAGATCTATTCATGAATGATTGTTAAAAGTATATAAGGCTCTTCACCTTTAACTTCAACAATAGAAGGATTGGTTGCTTCATTTAAAAGTGTAATATAAGTCTTGAAGACGATTCATACGAAGGACGTCCAAAAAGTGCACCAAAACCGGAAAACGTAGCAAAAATATAAGATATGATTATGGACGATCGTCGATTAACCGAGAGAGATTTAGTACATAGAAGCCCTAGGCATCTCATTAGGCATTGTGAGTAATATTTTGGCTGAAGTTTTGGGTCACAGAAAGATGTGTGAAGTGGGTGCCGCATTCACTAACAATGGAACAAAAACTCACTCGTATGAGACTTTCTCAACAACATTTGGAGCATTTTTGAAAAGATAAAAAGGATTTCGTGCACCGTTTTACCACTGTAATGAGACTTGCATCTACCATAATGATCCTGAATCAAAATAAGAAGCTAAGGAGTGATGTGAGCGCGGTAATTCCGCTCGAAAGCGAGTTAAGGTCCAGAAATTGGTGAAGAAGGTGTTGGCATCATTTTTTTGGTATGCTAAAGGAATTTTGTTTGTGGATTACCTTCAAACTGCTAAAACAATAAATGCAGATTATTATTGTAACCTTTTGGACCAGCTAGATGTAAACATTCATGAAAAAATCATTTTTCACGAAGATAACGCAACCTCTCACACAGCTTAAAAATCATCGCGAAAATCAGTAAATTAAAGTACGAACTATTGCAACATTCACCCTATTCGGTGGATTTGGCTCCCTATGACTTCTGGCTGTTCTCAAATCTCAAAAAATTCATGCGTGGAAAACGATTTTCATCGAACGAAGAGGTAGCAGCAGCCATGGAAGCGTATTTTGTCAGTCTTCAGGATACTCACTTCACGAATGGAATCCATAAATTAGAAAATCATTGGAACAAGTATATTGAAGTTCAGGGAGATTATATTGAAAAATAAAATGTATTTCAAGGCATAAAATCGTGTTTTTATTATCGAACGACAAAACTTATTGAACAACCTGGTATTTCGTATAACTCAAAAACGGTTAGACATAGAATGTTAAAAATTTGTATTTGAGCTTATTATAATATATAATTTTATTTGGTCTTGATTTGATCTCCAATTTTAGAGATATCTGCTATTTTACAAGATATTTCGTGACTCTGTTTGTTCGCGTGTGTGCATTTAGCTCGAAAAACTCAAAAACGGTTGGAAGATTAGAAATCCAAAATTAAAAAACGGTTGGAACTTTGAAAAATTTGTATTTAAAATTACTATAACAACAATTTCAGCACTTTTGCTTGTTGTCACTAGAAAACCCCCATTTAAGAGATTTAAACTAGACCTAGTGATATAGAGTCCACATAATAATATATTACAAAAGATAAAGCTCTTTTCCTTTATAAAAATGTTTCAGAGGGAGACTACTTGTAGAAATACAAGGAAATAATAGCACATGATCAGACATAATTAGAGACATGATTAGAGATTCATTTTTGTAATCGACTTGGCGACGTTCTTGGGGACAAGGAGAGCATCCCAAAAAATTAGTAGTTTAGTGTTTTCAAAATCTGGAACACTTATTTCAATTTAAAACAAAGATAATTATCTTTTTTGATATAATCTGATGGTTTCTCAGCATTAACAAGCGCCAAAAAATATAAAAAGAAGTCATCTGCGGTCGAGTGAATTCCTTTGAACTCTGAGCTAGAGGTCGTGAGAAATTTTGAAGCCTGGGCCCGGCCCGGCCCGTTTATTTTTTACCAGTGTATGGCCCGTCCTGGCCCGGACAAAAAACGTTAAAATCAGGCTCGATCCGGACCGGTCCGATTCAAAAATATATAAAACAACAACAACAAAAAAAAAATGCATGCCTTTCTATGTAAAAGATTTTTAGTATGTGTTTTGCAGAGGTTTTAAGGCACAAAGACAAACAGAAAGCCAAATCGAAAATATTAGTATTCATCAAACAATATAGGAAGGTGTTTAAAATGGTTAATAGTACTAAAAATGCACTTTCAACCATTTCCTCTTATATATCGTAATGTATCGGAATCTTTCATATGTGATCCGGTAAACAAAACTTTAATGCTAATTCAACCATATTTAATAGAAAAGTTGCTTTTGTCCATGCTAAAAATGATGCTAATTTCATCCACTGGAGAAAAGCAAAAGGAGCTTTAGAGAAAAAGTTACAGCGGAAGGATTTTTATAGCCTTCATACCACCTAAAAGCTACAGACCATAGTCTTATACAAAGTCTTATATTATCTATTTTCTTTTGTTTGTACGCAAACTGATAGTGACATGCATACTATTTTGAATAGGAAACCATCTAATATTACTGTAAATAAAATATATTAATTTCGAGACATGCTAAAAATATTTGCGAAAACTCAGATAGCGAACAGACAGACTGATAAACAATTAAATTTTAAGACAATTAAATAGACAATTAAATTTTAATTTAGAGACATTTTTTAACAAAGTAAAATTTTATGTGACATACCAGCCTGTAAAATTATGTAAAATAAATGACTGAAGAAATATTTTGTCATTTTCCTTTTTCGTTGATTAAGGAGGAAACCAGAAAAAGATTCGGGCCGAAACGGCCCGGAAAAAATTTCATTCAGGCCCGGCCCGGCCCGGCCCAAGTACACATACAAAAAAAAAAAAAAAAAAAAAAAAAAAAAAAAAAATTGAGCCCGAGCACGACCCGGCCCGAGCATGAAAAAAATTTTAAAGCCCGAGCCGAGCCCGACCCGAGAGTAAATTAAAAAATTCGGCGCGAACCCGGCCCGTGCAGACCTCTACTCTGAGCTGCACGTTTTTCATTGAGAGTTGGCGTTTTGTTTGTCAAAAGAGTATGTCTTTTTTTTTTCATACCTGTTCCTAGAAAAGCGATATTCATTGCTCTGCGGTATATATAATATTGTTTTCGTGACTTTTGTGGCATGAATAATAGTTTTATTCGACTGTTCTTTGATTACCCGTGAGAAAAAGTTTACTCATCGACTAAAATTCGCCTGTTCATTTTATTCACGAATCACTTGCCATAAATTCGAAAATATCTTTTTTTTAAAACTAGGTTAATGGTCGTACGTAAAAGTCATATGACGTAATCACCAGATTTTAAGTAAAAGTTTTAAAATGCTAAAAGGTACTTCCGACGCCATCGTAAATAATGATAACATTACTCTAAGTGGGTGAATGAGAAGTTTTAGATTTAATCGAATCAATGTTCATAGTCATTGAATTAAATTAGAATCGATAAGGATGGGCATATATAATTACTATTACGTCTACTCAAGAACGTTTTGGAATACTTTAAAAAAAGGAAATTTATTAATAATATTTTAGTATTTTAAAGTTTATCATGCCTATATAAAATAGTAATTAATATAACTAACCTCAAATAACAATAATGGTAATAATAAAGTTTATTGACGTCAATATGTTGACATTTCAACAAAGTTAAAACGTTTTTATGACTCCAGTTCGTTTCTCTGTCTGTCCGTTGGTCTAATTATCAGTACACTCTGTAATTTACGTAAATATTAGAAGAATACATTGAAACTGATATATACGTTATAAAGTTCTCCATTAGCATAGTTTCTATCAAAAGTGATAAACGCAAAATTATTGGTTTCTGTACAGGGATCACTGAAGAATTCGGATAAATTACGGTTTATGAGAAGTATTTCTATAGAGCATATTTCGATATTTCTATATTTTGTACTACACGAAAGATAACGAAATTACCGCATATATTTAAATGCGCAATGCAACATTTTCTATAAAATATGTTCTGATTAGATTAATGATTAATTTAGAGAGGGGAGGGTCGCAGTAAAATATCCAAATATACTATAGAATATAACTTGAAATTGCTTAATATGCATTTTCAGTTGTGTTACGCATTAACAGAATATTGCAAAGAAGTCGAAAAGTAAAATGTACAGTTAGAAAAAGTTTTATATTATATGCGAGCCCCAGGGTTTTTCTTTCTCGTGTCTTATACCAGAGGAAAGGGAAAATAATCTGGTGTGGCACTCACGCGACTTTCTCTTACACTGAAATTCAATACCGTAAAGGTAGATTGGACATTAAGGGATAAGATAACGAATACTGTTATATCTGTACTCATAAGTATAAAGATTTAAGTCCAAAAATGTCGATTTTTAGTTAAGTACATAGTCAGACTCAGAAAAAAATTCTCTATCGATTGGTATAAAGGATTTAAATCCATGCCATTTAGTCTTTGAGAAAATCCATTGGTAAAAAAAGATTCAAGTCAGAAATTTAGCATTCATGTATGGTACAAAATATTCAATTCAATTTTTTCCCTTCATCAAACGAAGATTGATAATCACTGAATGGTATAAAGGGTATAAATCAACATAATCCCTTTTTCCTAATCGATTCTTCTAAGTAGTTTTTAGTTAGTTTAACTTTATTTTTCTTCTCCTGAAAAATCAAGAATATGGACTTAAATCCTTTATACGTGTCAGTACAGATATAAACCTTCGTTAAAAACAATTTAAAATAGGCTTACATTTAAAGATAATTCAAAAGCTGTAAAAATTATTCAGATAACTTTCATCCGCACCGTTCCTTGAAAAATTATGAATTTTGATAAATTTTTTCTAACAACCTTAACAGATTTAGAATACTGAGTTTGATCTTTCTGCTGCTATTTGTTCTTCCGATATGCTGATAAGATACACACAGACAGACAGACATACACACAGATGCACACACAGACCAGCTGCTAAAAAGCCTGCTTTTCGGGTTCAGGGTACCTCAAAACGTGTAAATATAACCGAAATTCAATTTCGAAAATTTGTCCCAAAAACAACCCTTTCTCTTCTATATATATGGGTAAGAGAAAGTAAAAAGAGAAAGAGATATGAAAAGAAAAAAAAACTCTTACAAACTTTTTCAGAAAAATCCACAAATAAAGGGGGGGGGGGGGAAATGATCATTCAAACTTGAAAAAAGAACATTTTACTGTTTTGAGGGGGGGGAAAAAACAATGTTTACCGACATTGTTATTACAATGCTTTATTTTCGTTATCTAAATTAATGTTTTGAAGCATAAAACTCTTCAAAATAAATTACGGTCTTGTAAAACGTCTGGGACACGCGCAGCTGTTAAGCATTTTGTTCAGAGAAATCATTACAACAACAAAGAATGAAAATTACGGAACATGAGACTTTCAGGAAAAGATCTTCAAAGACACTTAAATTTTATTTTTTTACCGATAACCTCAATTCTTTTTCTTTCAATTGCCTATTTTCCCGATAGAAAAAACATCCACCTATTATGTTTTCTTTCTCAAGATTTCAGTATTTGTTTTTGATGTTTCTCGAATGTGGAATATCAAAGAAAGAAAAAAAAAATTGTCTTATGTTAGGAAAGCAACTTTTAAGTTTCTTGTGTATAAAATATTTTTGTAAATTTTTAATTTTTTTTTCGTTATTTATTTCATCTTATCCATGTATGGTAGAGAAAGTATCGCTTTTGAGTCGAATTTTTGACACTAAGGTAGAGTGACCATATATTTTTCATCGAATTTGAGGACAAATATGGCGGTGTCCTCGAATTTTGAGGACAAAAAATAAATAATTAATTAAATCACCTTAAATTTTAAAAGGCTAGTAATTTTTATGTATAAAGCACTTAAAAGAACTTATTTCAGCTTATTTATTATAGATATAATAAATTATTATAATGAAACATTAATAATTTTATAACCAGCGTCCCCAAATGTGTAATAATTTTTTGGAGACGAAGGTAGTTTTCGAGGACTATCCCCGAGATTCGAGGACGTATGGTCAGCCTACACTAATCACGCTTTTGATATATTTACACGTATTAAAATCCCCTGATTCCGAAAATCGGGTTTTTAGCGGTTAGTCTGTGCGTGTGTCTGTAATAAACACATCTCAGGAATAAATATTAGCTCACTGAAAAAGATGTTTTGTTAAAAAAAATTTACATTGTTGACTGATTGTTAAATTTGTCATTTTAATGATAATTTTGTCCATTTAACCAAATCAACTTCATTTTTGAAACTTGACAAATAACGTGGTTTAAAAAAGAGTAATATTACTTTGGATAGTCATAGTATGAGCTACGTCATAGAACTCTCTGTAAACGGCCAATGAGCTAGCAACGTGCTTAATCAACAAAACTGTCTATTTAAATGAACAAAATAATTTTGTTAAAAAAACAAAATCATTTGGGTTCTGGTAACAAAATAATTTTTGTTGAGGCTAAATCAACAAATTGGTTGATTTATGTATTATATATATATATATATATATATATATATATATATATATATATTATATTATATGTTTATCTTCTGGAAGCAGGAGTATGCATGAACATTATGAAATTCCATTTTATCCAGCGTAAATTTTATACTCTTACCGTTCTATTTTCCGTAAATGTAATTTATTTTTTACAAAGAAGAAAATAAATAATTATATCATATTTAAAATTAAAGCGGTGTGCTTAAATATTCATTTTATTCAAAAAATCATCTGATAAATTACAGTTTAGTGACAACATTTCTTTTTAAAAGGCACGATATTATATATAGTATATACAAATGATATTGTGTTCTTTTATAAATTGTCTCTCGATAATTTCTAATTACCATTTAGAAAGAACACTGCTCGGCAGGAAAATTGCCCCCAACACCATTTTGGCAAATTCTTATGTAACATGATCTCCTGAATCAGAATAGGACATATATTTGCCCTATAACCAACCGTTTTGTGGGGACAGCCCCCTATTTTGATCATTTTTCGGTCATTTTATGCCTATAAATTTAATTTTAGGGGGGGGGGAGATTATTTTAACTGTTAAATATCTTCTGAGGGGCTACAGAGTTAAATAATTCTAAAACATCAATATTTG
The DNA here is from genome assembly GCA_963930645.1 of Salticus scenicus. Lineage (NCBI taxonomy): Eukaryota > Metazoa > Arthropoda > Arachnida > Araneae > Salticidae > Salticus > Salticus scenicus. Next base: position 336,985,807 of record OZ005653.1, read on the forward strand.
CGGCATGGGGAGTGGGATTTGCCACTAAAATTATGTATTACATTTCTTATATTTTTTTAATTTGTTATTAATGTTATTTATTAAACATTATATATTTTGTTTTTGAGTGTTAAATTAATTCTTTTTCATTCTTCAAATCAAATTCATAACCATAAAATTATCGAAGAGTGATAAAAATTGGGTGTGGGTGTGGGGTCCCGAGAAAACGGTGGGTGACTGGGTAAAATGGTGATCATGTTCGGATTCAGGAGGTCATTTTACATAAGAATCAGCAAGAATAGTATCATGGGTTGAATTTTTTTTTTTTTTTTTTTTTCAGCGCAGTGTGATTGGATTCAAATCTGTTTTCAAATATGCAATCCATAGTCAAATATTATGATTAAAAAATATAGAATATATGTTTCTTGTTTTTTAATCAGAAGCCCGCTTTTAGGTGTCGAAGTCCAGAGGGTAGTAACTGGATTTAGGTTCATTATTATGATACCAATAATACCACCAAAAAAAGATATTTCCGCTTTAATGACAGGCAAAATTCTAAATAATGTGTAAGCTTGTATTAGACAGAAAATGATATGGCTGAAATTGATCTGAATATGATATGATCATACCAAATAAGATTTTTAATCAAAAGTTTATTTATTTTTTTTTTATACAGCTTATTATTATTATTTTTTTAATTTTAAAACTGATAATTTCAAGGCCATATAGATTCAGAACTATTTATTAAAGGGAACTTAGAATCATAATACGGTAAAACGTCGAAATATAAAATTGGTTTTTCAACTTAAGATCCATTTGCATTTTCGAATTGCATGGAGGGCTTTTAAAAGAACCTTTGGAATTTTTTCTTTAAGGCAGGATATTTTAATATATACGTCTTTTGTGTAATTACATTTTGTTACAATGAGAAAATAAAAACAACTGTATTATAAAATAAAATATATCCCAACTTACCCTCGAGAATAAATTTTCTGGACAGCCCTCGATCTGTATCTAATCTGTAAAATATAAATAGAAATATTGTAAGTTGAAAATTGATATTGCATAATTACAATAAAACGCAATATAAAATACTAAAATATACTAAAGAAAACTGCAAGATAAATTTAAAATCACGCAAAATGTATTATATTAAATGACCTCTTTTTTATATATATATATGAATACATATACAGTAATCGCCGTTTCATAAATTCACTGGTTAATAAAATCTGCCGCTTAATCTGATCAAATTTCTTGGACCGGAATCAAATCGATACAAACTACTTTTAAAACCGCCGCTTAATAAAATCAGTATCGCCGGTTAATAAACTCAAAAAAATCCCTTCAGCAACAGAAGTGTCATTTATGAACGCTAAACAGATTTTTCATTTACACTGATTTTTTATTTGTGAAATAAAAAGGAAAATAAAGCACAGCAATCCCTAATTATCTCTCTTTAAAAAATTTTACACTTGCAGCTTTTAGTTACAAACTAAAGGCGCCCCATCACTTGTCTTAGTAAGAATTTCAAGAAAACTATTCTTCAAAGCGCGATAATAAGTTGCAAATTTGCTCTGATTCGCAAGTGACATATATATATATATGAAAGGATATAAAGAGGTAAGATTTTAAATTATTATTTTAGTATTTTAAATTAATATTGACTGGTAGCTTGGAGAAAATCCCATTAAAATTCTTAACTTTTAAAGTAATTCTAAAGTTTCCCCTGTAAAGTAAGTTTTATTACAATGCACGATCATAAAGCTAAAGTCAGAAAAATTGGAAAACTTTTAGGATAAAAAGTGCTGAGTAAACGCAACTCTCCTTTTCTTGTGGTTAAGTAATGAATGTTAACTAATCCTGGGGACCCGGGCCTGAGCTGGACTGTCAATCATTAAGTTAATAGCCAATAATTAGGGAGATGTGGAGTAAATATTCCCGCCGAAATAGACGGTATTTTAACTGGAACACACGAGAAATCGTGGCTTTTTCCGATATTCACTTGCTTAATAAACCCTCGTAAATTAATACTTCATTATGTAAAGTTAATTACGGAGACTCGCGGTCCTTCGGGGTCCCGCGGCGGTATAATCGCCGACCATCGGCGTGGTTTCGCTCAGGATGTCTAACTTTCAGGCCAAGACTGCATCTTGAATTTAATAAAGGAATATTAGTTAATCTGATGGACTCCTCACCCTTTCTAAGATGCTCACATTACTGGAATACCAATCCACTTAATATTACGGGACCCCGTTAACGTTACGTATATATTTATTTATTTTATTTTTTAATTATTAAAATACAATTTCTAGTTCCTATTTTGTAATAACTAAGAAGCAAGTAGTTAAAATGGAAAGATTTTAATTTAAAAGAAAAGCGCGACCTTTTCGCAAAGTAATGATGATTTTCCTCCAACGAAAGCGCATTGGAACTTGGGATATGTTTAATTTACTTATTTTGAAGGAACAATTAATTATTTGTCAAAAAATTAATTGATATTGTTTATTTATCCCATTATTCATCCCATTTTGAAATTTCTCTCTAAATTCAGGGAAGTAATACATTTTTCTTGAGTGAAGGAACGTTCGCCGGATATAAAAATCAGCCGCTTAATAAAATCACTTTGGCTCAGAACGAAAGTGATTTTAATAAGCGGTGGGTACTGTATTTATATATATTAAATAAAACTCCTACTCAACCCCTCACCGAAAAAAAAAGGGGGGGGGGTAGGGGGAAAGGAAAGGATTAGAAACAGAAAAACAGGAATAAATTTTAAGTGTGAACAACAACAACAACAAAAATCAACTGAAATGGTAAAAAAAAGCATAACATTAATAAGAAGTGTATTACGAAGCTGGGATACATTTGCGAGGAAAATAATGAGAACACACACACGCACAAAATGAATAAATAATTTAATAAAAAGCTCGCAAAATACCACAAGGGAAAAACTTGCTCCTAATCACAAGCGTAAATAAACAACAAAATCAACTGCCACCAGTCAATTTTATTTTGCACATATTTTCCATTGCATAAAACGGGAAATATGTCAAAAATGCTCAATTCGATAAAACAAAAATATTTAATATAAGAGATAGAATAAATTATACTACAATGATGCTCAGAGACATTTTTTGTTTCTTTTGCAGTAAAGAAATAAATGAAAAAAAAATATATATATCTATCATAAAACAATATCTATTGAAAACATTTTATAAAATTTACAAGTATCCATTTAGTAGAAATCACTGTACAGTTTTTATAAGGTTGTTCTTCATTAAAAAAAAAAAATAAATAAAATAAAAAAAATAAAACATCTATCAAACTGCTTCTTGTAACAGTTTCTTTTTCCTGCAGTAGTCCATCTTCTTTAAAAAAAAATTCTTTACTTGTAGCAGACTTTTTTTCCTTACCTGTGATATTTTACAGATTGTAGAAGATTGTTTGAATTTTTAGAATTGGTCGATTGATTCTCATATTCAACAATCGCTGTATTTGGAAAGGAATAGCTTATTTGAATCACAGAATCCGCAGTTCTTCAAATTCGAATTTTTTATCAGGAAAACTTTTTGAAGTTGAAGGATTAACAGTACATTTTCAATTTCGATAGCCGTTGCTCTGAGAGAAATTATTTAATTGAATAACAGGGTCTTTTTCTCTAGAAACCACACATTTTATAAAACAAGAGGCGAGAGACTGAAATCTGTGTAAAATAACTGGCATTTTCATTTGCCTGCTTTGCTATTTTTCTATTTTGTTTGTTTTTAGGATTAATGTCTTCAATGCTTTAGCATATAAACATAGTCTCGATAGCTCCTATACTTTCGATCAGTGGCGAAGCGTGCATGGAAGCGATGGAAGCAGAGCTTCCCCTATTTAAGACTTTTATAAAGTAATCAAGTAACATCGCCTCGTCGAAAGACTGGATTGATTCTTCCTCTGCTTTTGGAAGCGCTTCGCTTCGGTGCTTCCATAGTTTTCTGAACCACGCCTCGCCCCTGCTTTCGATCTTTCTTTCACCGTTGCTTTTTTCTGTAAATACACCAGGAACAATCGTTCCGTTTAATATACATTCGCTATGCAAATCCCGAATTTTCTCTTTTTTTAAATGGATGCTGTAATGCCAGATGTAGTTTAACTTTTTTGCCCGTGTGTTAGATTAATGTTTTTAGTACGACAGGACTTATTTTAATCTATTCTTCTATATAAAAGCATGCAGTAACTGTGTTTCACTCCCTAGCATCGGTTACTGTATTCATTTCTTAAAATCTCTTTGTTATAACTATTTCTTTTAACGAAAATACCTACTAACCCAAGACGAGGTCTAATATAACGTATCATATTTTATGTCGTATTTATCGTAATATAACTCAGTACTTATTTCGCTTCCTTCATCAACTCGTTTTAATAAGCATTTTTTATATGCATGGGCAAATTTGATATTTTTTAATTTTTAATTTTTCGCGTGAAAACAGTATTTCATCTTATGCCCCCCTCCCCCCCCCCCTTTAAAAAAATATATATATATATAACAATTACTGGTAAATTTGTTTGGCAACAATCATAAATTTAAATGTCCAATTTTGAAATTATTTTCATATCTTATACTATTAAGTGAGCAATATTTGTATATTTCACTGTTCTCGAAAACGGTAGCTTGGACAGTCACGAGATTTAACACAAAGGTGCCCCCCCCCCCCCCCCCCCGAAGGGTCATTGTGCACATGAAAGTCAGATTTTCGAATTTTTGATTAGTTTTTTCTTAATTAATTAAAATGTGAAAATAATAACCTTCTAATTTCTGATAAATAGAGCATTTCCTCGTGACGTCTGGTGGTTGGCAAAAAAGCGCGCTCGACTTTCCCGCGCCCCGCCCACCATTGATTTTCCGTTGGTAATCCGCCATCGCTATGCTTTTCCCAAGCCTTTTTGCCAACCACTCATAAAAGTTGAGATGTTTGTTTACAAACAAGGAACTGCCCCTATAAGCCATTTAAATTTTAACATTTTATCCATAATTTAATTGTTGCCATTTTTTTTTCGACAAAATAATAATAATAATAATAATAATAATAATAATAATAATAAACCTACATTTATTTAAAATGAGGAAAATAAATCAGAAAGATTAGAAAATAAATTAGAAATATCAGTCGCATCGTTACAAATAAGATACCAAATGAAAGGGAAATTTTTTGTAAATCCGATGCATTAAACAGCTTATCAATCGAATGATTAGTTTTTTCTTAATTAATAAAAATGTGAAAATAATAACCTTCTAATTTCTGATAAATAAGCCATTTAAATTTTAAAATTTTATCCATAATTTAATTGTTGCCAATTTTTTTTTCGACAAAATAATAATAATAAAAAAATAAAAAAAAGTACATTTATTTAAAATGAGGAAAATAAATCAGAAAGATTAGAAAATAAATTAGAAATATCAGTCGCATCGTTACAAATAAGATAGCAAATGAAAGGAAAAATTTTTGTAAATCCGATGCATTAAACAGCTTATCAATCGGACAATTAGATTTTTTAAAATTAACTAAAGTATGAATTTTAGGTGGCAACAGCAGAAGATTGTGTGGAAACCGTTAGGAGGAAAAAATGAAAAATCTGCTTCACATTAAGTCACATGATTTTTAAGTGGGATTAAAAATTGCAGTTTTCAAATTCTTTTAAATTTTCTCTCATGAACACAAAAATATAATATACAGCCTGTACCTCACAAGACAAACTTGCATTTCAAATTTCATCAATTATTTTGGTTAATAAACAAAAGTTATTATTATTATTATTTTTTTTTTTCAAATTAAGTTTTATTCTATCTTCGAAAAGATTTATGTGATCATAGATATAATAATATATGTAGATCTATCATCCCCATATTATCGTGCAAAGATTTTTGATGCCGAAAAAAAAGCTTTGGAATCAGCCATTAAGTGGTATTGAAGGAAAAAAGGATAAAAGAAGAATGAATTTGAAACTATATCTGGAGCTTTTCATTCACCTTTAGTAAATAAATTATTCATGAATTTTATTTGCTAAAACATTCGTGTGTATTCCCGTGTGTATTCACTCGGGGAAAGACTGCCATATTTTTGTAAAATCGCCGTCTTTTCCCGAGTGAAAAGGAATCACTATTATTACTATATCTATGTATGTGATACGATACATTAATAATTTGGGTTTTAAAAGTTTTTTAAATAGATTATTTAAACTCTATGAACCATATTTTTATTTTATCAGTTTCATTAACAGATATCCTGCTGGGCGATTTTTTAAATTTTGGTGCTGAAGTACACCGAACGTTTTTCGACAAGAAGTTTAATATAGCAACAGCCATTTTAATCTAAGTAGCGCAACAAATATATAAAAACATAAATGATTTATTTTTACACAAAATTTACAGAACAAATGCAGTTTTTAAGGTAGGAAATTTATTTCAACAAGCACTATTTTAAACCTAAAAACCATTAAAAATATAAGCAGAATATAAAGGATTCTTATGTATAAACAAAAAAGAGTCTGATAAAATTATTAGCAAAATAGTCTTCCCCTTTTCATACAAAAAAAAAAAAAAAAAAAAAATCCATCGCTAATATGGCAACAAAAATTCAAAAGCCGCCAATGGAGCGACATAATAAAGTTGTGTAACACGATAATGTTTACCTATTTATTTATTTTTTTATATAATAATCACTATGCTAATTTATCATACAAACAAATGAGCCTCTGTGTGTTACTGCACTTGCACGCTGTCGAACAGAAATATTTGAAAAATTCAAATTAATATTTAAATAAATAAATAAAATATGTTTAATGGGAAATATATATAACCATAAAAAGATTAGTTGTCTAAAATACGGCAGAAATAACGCCCATAGCATATTGTTACAAGGGATTAAGTCTTATTGTTACAATGGATTAAGTCTAAAATGGTGACAAAAATTCAAAAGCCGCCAAAGAGAACTATATTAAGGCTGTACAATCAGGTTTACAACCCATGAATTATATATAAACACAAAAAAATAATTGTCTCATGCGACAGACGTAGCCGGTCACAGCATACTGTAATATTTGGCGTGAAATTGCTGTCATTTAATGGTTGATTGGATAAACAAAATAAACATATGAAATAACGTAAAAGCAAATATTATGTTGTCTAAACCCAGTTACATTTGAGTCCAGTCCGAGTTACATGTGAACAACACGTATAGTGTTGTTCACATGTAACTGGGATTCAAACATAAAAGGGAAACTCCAATTTTTTCGATACTATCTATTTCGAAACTGTTATATAATAAGCACCTAAATGGAAGCTCATTGGTAAACTATTGTCGCAGGTAATAGGGACAAGCGCCCGAGTTGCAGTGGATGACCAAATCGCTGCCGAATGCAGCAGGGACCTGGAGCGAACTTTTGAACAATTTCAGTAATTTATTTTATTTTATTTTTATAAAGTTATAAAGAAAAGAGTTTCCTTTAAATTTAGTGGCCAGCGAAGCGGGCAAAGCCTGCTAGTTTTAATTAATTCTAAAATATCTAATCAAACCTTCGTTACAAATAAGGTACCAAATGAAAGGTACCCTATTTGTAACGAAATAACCTTAGGTACCTTATTTGTAACCTTGTTTATTTTAACGAATTTGATAAATATGACGTCACAATCAACTGTTTGTTTATATCAGATAATTACATTATCATGATCGCAAGAAAATGATGTAATAACTATTAGCCGATAATTTTTATGATTGAATTTTATATTACATTTTAATTTCCTCCTCCATGGGTATTTTAGAATTGCCATGGTAGTTATAAACTTTCGTTGAAATCTTTTTACATACTGAGATTAAGTGATGATGAACATTTTTTATGCAAGCACAAAAAATGTTCAGTTTTGAAAGATCTTTCTAATGATTTAACATTTATGCGGATGACTAAAAAAATAAAGATACATAGCATTTCTAAGGGGGAAAAAAAAAAAAAAGGCTACCAAAAGTCTCTGTTTTGAAGCGGTCTAAACCGGAATCGTTCCTGACAGAAGATGGTCATTATTATTATTAATATAATATATTTTCATTCAACTAAAAAATAAGGCGTTAGCTAGTTTTTGTTCAGATTAATAAGTGCACCAATTTTTGATAAAATCTAGTAATCCGAACTAAAATTGTGGATAGTATCAATGACATACTTTCAACTTTATGTATTAAGAAGATAAAATCAAAAACGTTTTCATGTTCCTTCAAGGTGGTAGATAAAAAATGGTAAAAGAAATAATACGATTAAAAGAAAGCGTACGACCTGTCGTACCAAAAAGGAAAAGAAAGGCCGTCGCTGGAAAGCATTATTAGCATCGCTAAAAATCTAATACAAACGCTTTTTTTACAGGCATGTAACGTAATTTAAGGTTATTATATACTTAATTTACGGTCTAAGCGTTTCTTTTTACGGGCTTTGTCTGGAATCTCTGCTGCTGGGCTTTCCCCGTAATCTTATGGGACTTCTTTTTTACAGTGTAGTTTGTTCACAAAACTTACGAATAAGGATATATTTTTATTTTTCTAACATATGTGAGGAAAAAAATGTAACCATGAACGATTCGACTCGTAGATTTTGGTATATCGATATGTCTGGAAAGATCCGTAATTTAATTTTTGTATTATTACTGTCATGTATGTATGTGAGTAAGAACGAATTCGTTTAAAATGCTGCATTCGGTTAAACTAAAATTGGGTAGACATTTTGTAGATTATCGTCATATGAACTGTATGGATTTTTATGAGTGTAGGACATAAAAGTCCTACGACGAAGAATCAGCATATATAGTTACCCTCATCCGTGGCTGATTCTGTCACACTTTAGGCTTAAGAGATAGGCTTAACAGATTTCCTTGGACTCAGTCTCCTAATTTTCATACTTTACTTAACAGACGTATTCAGAAAACTTGCGCCTTTCATTTGGTATATTATTTGTAACGAATATATAATTACATTTTTTAAAATTAATTAAAAAATGAAAATAAAAGATTTAAAATACATTTTAAAATTTCAATTGTCACCATTTTTTTTTCGGCATAAAATGAAATATGCTTTCCCGTAAAAAATAAAATTAGAAATAAATTTGCTCATGCATATGAAAAAAAATGACGTCTATAAAATAATAATTTTAAAGGTAACGAAGAGATAAACAAAGTGAGAAAATTTCGCACGGGCTTGCTAGGAAATGAATTGTTTAAAGTGAGAAATAAATGAAATAAAACGATTATTTTTCAACGGGCGCCTTAGTCGCCCTACAGAAAACTAGTTCTTATATATAATTGGCTATGAACTCAAATTATTTGAAGCGCTTTATAATAATATTAAATAATTTAAAATAGAACAAAACTGTTACATAGTATGGTTATTATGAGAGATGGTTCTCATCTCTACTATCAAGCTTATCGCTTATAATTCTTTTTGAGAAAAGCGTGAAATTATTTACACATAGTATTATGGCTTATGGAATTTAGTAATATGAAGTACATTGAATTATTTAAAAGAAAAGAAAAATTGTATAAGATTTAGAATTTTGTTCTAGCATGATCGTTAATATAGAAATTGCGAACTTACCATTTGTTCGTATTATATTATTATATCTAAGTATATACATATAAAAAATTAATTTTTTTTCCATTATAACGGCCTACTATCAAATAGAAATACTGAAGCAATCTATCATAAATTTCCCTTTTGTTTATTTACTGAGTAAATACTGACAACAAATTCAACGTTTTTTTTTTTTTTTTTTTTTTTTTTCTATAGTTTTAAAAATCTATGTACGATGTGATAACTATATTTTTCATATATAAACAGTTCTATATGGAATAAAAACACATTCAAATTTTGTGGCAAATTACCTATTTTATGCGAGAAAGAAAGCAGTCAGATAACCCAAACTTTTAAGAACCTATAAAAAAAACTATGACACAAACACCTTGACAACCAGTTTTATATAACAATAAAGAGTTTTGAAAATTTACGCTCTCGTTCAAAAGTTAGTCCTAACTACGCTTGAAACAAAGAGTATGGGAATAATTATAAATGTGCACAATATAATTCCCAATTTTATCTAATTTCAGTTTTTCCGTATGAAACTAATATTTTTTTACAACACATGTATTTTGTCGTAAATATTTCGATGGACAATTGAGATTATGCATTGTCCATATTGTGTTTGAAATTGTAAACATTTTCATTGTAATGTTTATAGAGTCGAATCATAGTTAACGTGGACACGCTTAACGTGAATTACTTTTAACATGAACTGTTTCGACAATACCCGCCAAAATGAAGATTAGTTTATGAGTTACTGATAGCATGAACTGCTGATAACATGAATAAATTTCTTATTTCCCTTGATATTCACGTTAACGAGGTTCGACTGTATACTTTAAACATAAACAAAAATTACAAAGAATATAAAAATAATGTATCCTAATACTGAAAAAAATTCTCTATTTAATCTTATTTTAAAACGACATATTTTTATTGGCGTTGTATTTGATTTGCGTGATAATTTGTTAATTGTCATTCAGACGCATGCAGTATTTACGATAACTGCTCAAATAATAATAATAATGATAATAATAATAATAGTGACAAATAAATAAAAATAAAAACTATTAAAAATGTTTTTACAGATCCGGGTAAACAAATTCTTCACAGTTATTAAAGAAAAGTGTTTTTATATATTACAAAATAAATGTTCTTCGAAAAAAAAAATTTTTTTTTTTCAATTTTATTTTGACCTTTTACTAAATTTAATATTTTGTAATGTTATACATCGATATATTTATGCACTATAATCAAATGTTCAAAATGTGACTTAGAATGCTCAGTGAAAAAATACTTAAAACACGTAGTTTAAACTCGTGAATATGTACACTTCCATTCGTGCTTTCAGGTTAATCGGATTAAAATGGCTCTATCGTATGCATTTCGATTTAATATAATATTATTCGAAACTTTTATGTAGGTCTATTCTATTTTTACTGAGGTACAAGGTGTTTTTAGAATTTAATACATTTACGAAGAAAGATATGGTTATTACTTTTATCTACTTTTGTATTTTATAGATAGAATGGCTATTATACACATACAGTATATTTTATAATTAAATTCAAAGCTTTGATTTTATTAAAGAAAGAGTTTAGTTTAGCTTAATTCCAATAATTATTCGGACCCGTATTGATTTTGTGTTTTCTTGCTTTCATGCTGCACACATTTTCTTGTAAATTTTCTCTCCCATTGAAAGGCCTGGTTTCACCCTTTTACGAGCAGTGGCTAAAATGTACAGCCACATGAGGTTTTATTTTTTTCTTTTCTTTCTTTCTTTCTTTTCTTTTCTTTTCTTTTTTTTTTTTAAGCAGGCAGTAGGCAGAAAATAGAATTCTTAAAACTAAAATATTCAAAAATGAATACAGAAGCAGAATTATAAATATTTTTTCAGTATTGTAATATTACAATATAACTAAAAATGGTGTTTCACAATATTAATGCAGACAATTGCATTTTTATCATTAAAAATAAATAAATAAATAATAATAACATTTTAGCATGTTAAACGCCCATTACAAATAAAACTAAACAATTTTTTTTAATTGGATTTTTTGAAAGTGTTGAACAGGATATAGCATTTAGCCAATACTAAGTGCGCAGTGGTTGTACCATCTAACGTAATGACTATGATTGTTTTCATAAAGGAGGCTTCATTAAGGCGTAGGACCCTTGCTCCCCTCCCCTCCACACATATACATATAATAAGTTTTACTCCAAAAATACACCACCACTAAATAGAAAAGAAAAATCCCCTATTCAATATTCTTTTAATAACCAAAAAAAGGTTAAAGAAGATTTAAACCCCATGTTTATCATTTATTTTATCATAAAAAAACTGTATTACCATTGCAGTTCACAGTTATGTTTCAAAAAGCATGCATATTTTCATTATCATAACGTATTTCAGGCATGCTTACTGACATCTTTCTGCACTGTTAAAAATTTCAACAGAAAACTACTGGTAATTATTTATCTTAAGTCTTATGTAAAATTACAGAGAAAAGTAAACCGATATGTTAAAAAATCTTATTTAATAGGTGCATTTTAATGACAAATATCAATTAATTAATTATTGATGAGAATATATTTGTAACTTAGAATGCTTTTTCTAATGTAGAAACATTCATTTTTTATTTTCATTGAGAAATTAAATAACAGAAATAGATAAAATTACAGAATAAAGATTGAGAACCTCGATTACTTTCATTTTAACTAAGAATTACTGTACATTTACTGAGACTCTGAATAAATATTTCAGTAAATTTACAGAATTTCTTTTACAGTGTGGAACATTCACCCTTTTCGATGTTCTGTCTGTTAAGTAAGTGACACGTTCCTGATTTTCTGTTATGATTCCGGAAATTTCTACGTTTTTGAAACTAACGTGAAAGCTTTCAAAACTATCACTGTAAAAGAATAACAGTTATCTGCTGCAATAAACTCTCTGACAGAGAGTTAAACAGAGTTAAACAGAGAGTTTCTTGCAGCAGATAACTGTTATTTTTTGACAGTGTAATATGAATAATTTCGAAACGTTTCTATAATAGTGACAATGTTTCACTGTTACCTAATTATTACACTGTAAAAAAATAACTATTACCAGCTGCAAGAAACTCTCTGTGATTGCAGAAAATAATTATTTTCTCCAATCACAGAGAGTTTCTTGAAGCTGGTAATAGTTATTTTTTTACAGTGTACGTTTCTGGAACATTTTGTGCTGCTATACTGATTTAGCATCAAGCCCGCGAAAAAGTTAATTATTTCAAACCTTAATAAATGCTGTTTGTTATTGAATCTTATGTTTCTTTACAAAGTTTTTGTTCCTTATCTTTTAATGACCGATTTTAATGCTTTTTATTGCACTGTACAACAAGTTTACTCAGGGGTTTTAGCATTGATACTTCAAAGCATTTCTACTAGAGGCAGAAAAATTCTGTCCTTGTGCTCCTCAAATCAACATTCTGAGTTTTCCGTAGTTTTCTTCGAAACTCGCATGAATACGGTCTAGGATATCTTAGTAAGACCTACATGGAGGGCACACTACTCAGATATAGGACCCTCACGCAGTCAATAGGTCTCAATTTTAACACTAAGAAATTAAACCAAGAGCCCAGGTTTCATTCATACCCTGATTACCTTTCGTACTAAATGGAAATAAATAAACTTCTACCACATTAAGAACCTTAAAAAACTTCCTTTTAAATTTGACAAGAAAGTGGCGCATATATTTATTTTTGAATATTCGGAAAAAAAATCAGCTAAATAATTTATTAATTTTCCAGTATGCTTAATCCGAGGAAATTTAAGTACATGGGAATAGACCTCTCAGCTCCCCCCCCCCCCCCTGCCCCCCGTCCTCACATACACACACTCAGAAATCCCACAGTCTGTGATTTACCATTTGCATGAGATTATTATTTTTAAATTCAAAACAATCTAACAGAGTTAAAAACTTTATTACAAGCTGTCGTAAGTAAAGTTCAATTTTATGTATTTTACTTTATTTATTTGGTTTAATATACTAACTCTAAATAATGACCAGCTCCAAAAAACTCTTATAAAATTTTATTTGCAACGTATTATCTCCTTCCTCTTACATGTTGAAAAAAAAGAACAAAAAATTTTCGCAAAAGAATGCGCTTGTATAAAAGTTTGAATCAAATAAAGGGAAAATAAAACACTTTTTCTTTTTTTAGATCTTTAATTTTTTTTTTTTTTTTTTTTTTACAACTTTTACGATTGAAATAAATGAATAAATAAATACTTTTTCTATCTAATAGAGAATGCTTTTACGAAAAGCTATACTTTATAAACATAAAAAATGAATTCGTGTGAAGAGGAGGGGGAGGAGCAGACAAAAGAAAATTGCTGAAATTCAATTTCGGTTGAAAGAAAGATAGATGTTTTTAATATGAAAATTCTTTCTATTATTAATCTCTGTACTGAACAATTGATTGGATTAAAAAACTTAAAAAATAACTTTAATTTTCAGTGTGAATTAAACCGAAACCGTAACTTATTTTTATACGCTTCAATAGTAAAGTAATGTTGAATTTTTTTTTAGTGTATTTTTTAATCTATTTAGTTTTATATAAACTTATAGATATTTGTTTTGAAAATTGTTTATAGCTTTCGAAATTCGAGAAGATTGGAAAGTTGGAATTTATTTTATTTGCATATGGCTAACACTTCTTTTCAACGAATAATTCCGCTCCGCAAAATGAATTTGTTGATTTTAGTTATCGAAAAAAAAAAAAAAAAAAAAAAAAAAAAGAAAGAAAGAAAAAGAATATTGCTTAAAAATATCTTTAGCGCATTTCTATAGAAAAGCTTCAATCAAAAGAAAATTGTATATAAAAGTACTCAAAATAAAAGTATAGTTAAAAATTTTATTTCAAAAAAAAAAATAATGTTAGTGCTAATGTATTAAAATTCCGAGATTTTAAAAGAAAATCTCGAATTTATATACATTGATAATGAATAAATGTTTGAGCTCTTCTAATGTTAGACAATTTTTCGAATTAAAAAAAAAAAAAAAAAAAAAAAGATTGGAACTTTGGAGATTTAATGAGAAAATGCATGATAATAATAATAATAATAAATTATTATTATTATTATTATTATTTTACCAATCACCGAATAATTGGTTTAACTTGGTTCATTCTAAAGTACAATAATAATAATAATAATTTACCTGTTAAGCACAAAAAATAAACTCTTCACAGTTATTAAAGAAGCGTGTTTTTATGCCTGAAAGATGATTATTCTTAGAAGTATTTATTTATTTATTTATTTTATAATTTTGCTTTTACCTTTCTCTAAATTCAGCATTTAACCATGTACATATTGTTGAAACATTTCAAACAGAATTACCTTTTGTCCATGCCATAAACCCTGTTTTAAAATACTTCATTTAATGAATTATGTAGCTGCGAGTGTAGACGTAAGATACTTATTAAATACCAAAGAAAATAAAAATTGAATGATAAACATGATTAATACAAATCTACAAGATTTGGCTAGTATTCAGCAGTCGTTGCAAAAAAATTTTTTTCAAAATTCTGCAACAAGGTTAAAAAAAAGTTTTTTCAATCTTATTATTCTCAAAAGTATGTGTATTAAGTATAAGTTTGATTAATTTTTAAATATGAGAAGTAGCTTTCATATTCATTAAAATTCAGTGTATGGCAGATTCTTGAGTTACATGATTCAAGTTAAAATTGAATAAGCATAGTTTCCAGTAATTGTAATCTTACAGCAGGTTCCTTGCTATAGAGGATAAATTTATAGTTTTCAAGCAAATTGTGCAATACGCGAAATAACAGCGTCACTTTAATTAGCATCAAGTTATATCACAGTGCAATTATGAAATTTTGTGTACTATTTCTTCATTTCTTAGAGTAAAGTAAATATATCGAGAAGAAGGTAGGATAGCTTAGTGGGTGTGACATTTCAATTGGGGACTGTGATGAGGGACCGCCAGAGTTACTGTTGCATTAAAAATAATATGGAATTGCGTGGGAACTAAAATATGAAACTAGTCCCCCTAAAAGAAATTAAATAAATAAATAACAATAAAAATAAAAATAAAATAAATGAGTAATCAGTAAATTTTCATAAAATAAAGTATCGAATAGAAGGTAGGATAGCATAGTGGGTGGGACATTGCAATCCATGGCTGTTCTGAGGGGTCGCCAGAGCAGAGTTATTGCTGTAAAAATAGTATGGGATTGTATGGGAACAAAAATATGAAACTAGTCCCAATAAAATTAACAATAAATTAAGATAAGGTAAATGTATCGAATAGAAAGTGGGTAACTTAGTGGGTAAGTCATAACATATAAATATTGTGCGCGATATGCCAGTAATTTATGATAAATATTATATTGTATTAATATTGTGTAAATATCATCTCTCTCTCTCTCTCTCTCTCTATATATATATATATATATATATATATGTGTGTGTGTGTGTGTGTAAACCTGAGCAAATTCTACCAATCCCAACGAGCATTTTACAATATAAATAAATGCCTTATAATTCGCTTTTCTTTTTCTTTATTTTTTAACAGAAGCAGTTAATTCTTTAAGCTGAAATAGATTTCAAGAAAGCTCAAATAACGGCAAAATTGGAAAATCGGAAAAAATGAAATTAATATTATTTTACTTTTTTATTAATACATAAAAAAAAAAAAAAAAAAAAAAAAAAGAGAGAGAGAGAGAGAGAGAGCCTAAAATATAATTTTTTATTTAGTGTGCTTTATGTTGGTTGCATAAAATTGATTCTCAAATTCATAAATATAAATACTTCTTTCTTTCTTTCTGTTTTTGTTGCCTGTATGTGTCTGTTTTACCAAATACTAAAAGAGAATTTTTTAACTTTATATTTTTGAAAAATATCCGATTCTTTGTGTAACTTCATATTATATATACATACATATATGTGTGTGAGTGCGTGTACTTTAATTTTATACAATGTCTGCAAAGTATTCATAATATATATATATATCTATATATATATATATATATATATATACATACCTATAGGCTGTGAAACGCATCTTCCGAAATTTCATCTGTCACATCAAATCGAAATATGCCCAAATTAGAAGATTACATAATATGCATTATAAATTTCTCAGAAACTCGATTAATATTTCGGAATTTTGCCAGAAATGTGTTTACTGAATTTCTTAAATTGAAACCAAAACAATATTTTCTATAAATCCTAATTAAGTGTATTTTGTTTAAATAATTACCAAGATTTGTGTTTCAAAAACAATAAATATTAAAACTTAACAATGCAATTAGTTATTTCTAAATTACGTGTTCATTTATTGTGGTATAATACATTGCTCTGCGCTTTCCAAAAGATAATGAGAATTTGTAATAATGTTGGGATTGGAGTGAATTAATTGTGGTAATTAATATTCAAGCAAACCTGAAAGCATAGAATTATAAAAATTAAATTAATAAATTTTTGTTCAACTGAGATGGATTAATAATTATAGGAAAATTGTGTGTTTGTTTTAGAATTTGTCTCTCACTATTTTAATGGGACGAGTAAATTAGCACATGTTGAGTTAGTGAAAGTCGTATGTGAAACAACAGGCGATTGAGGAAATAATTGAATTTTATTATTTATTTATTTATTATTATTACTAGCAAACCCTTGCGAAATTTTCGCACTTTATTTTTATTTTTTTCTTATTTACCTTTAAAATTTGAAACTGATAAATATTACACAAATTTTACCGCCTAATTAAAAATTTAATTTACCAGAAGGCAAATTATTATTAGAACCAAATAAATATTATACAATAGTGAAACCAAAATCATTCAAAGAAAGGTTTCAAAATAAAATTCATAGTTTACGACCCAGTTTTCATACATCTACACGCAGTACAGTTTTACCATAGGACTACCACGACGCCTTTTAAATTTTTGTCGCCATGTTGGCGATGACTTTTTATTAATTTTGGTATAGTTTTTTGTTTAAAAAAAAAAAATCTAATTCCTATTTTGATTATATTTTTTAGTCGATTTATGATAACAATTCCTATTCTGTATATACTCGTACCTTTAAACTGTTGCTAGTTTTAAAATGACGCTTGGAAAGATTCTGGAAAGGAACTCTTAAAAATATTTTTTTCCGTAAAATAATGTCGTCATTTTTTCTTATAGTTCATTGAGCTGAGTCCCCGTGCTTAAATATAATTCCTTTTTAAATATTATTTTTATTCTCCAGTATTTTGTTAATTACACCACTATCGTATCGTTTCGACAAAAAATATATTGTAACTGGTCCACGTTAGAGAAATATTATATAAATTATTTTCGTGGACGAGCAAAAGATAACAATAAAAATATTTACATTTCCCCCTATAAATTTATTAACTCTTTTCGAAAAGAAGTAAAAATTTACTCCTTTTAATTCAGAAAAGATCATTCTATAAAATAGAGATTGTTGTGTGAGTTATATGTAATTTTATTGACGTTTTTGAAAATTTTATTCTAGAAGATGTAATTTCATTACGTTCTGGACTATTTTACACATTAAAATTAGCAATTTAAGTAGATTTATTCCAGATATTGTTTAAGTACTTTAAGTAAAGTTTGAAGTCACATTGGTGATTAAGTTCATTATTTATTTTTACAATTTAATCATACGAGAAACATTTTACATAAACATGTTAATTTAATGATCTTTATTTGGACAGCCAGGAAAATTAGAGAAAGTAATAAAACAATGAAAAGTTAAAAATGGAGTAAAACTAATGGTGCTAGTAAAACCTTTAAATAAAGGGCATGTCAAATTTAATTCATTGTGGCAATTAATATTCAAGAAGAATTCAACTTACGGAGGCATTGAAATTAACTTAATCCATTTTATAAAATGAGTTTAAATAATGGCAAACTTAAACAATTATGGCACGGAGATTACGGAGATTTTAACTGACGAAAGTATCAAAATTAACTTAATCCGTCCTAATAATCATGGAAGAAAATGTGTTCAATGATGCGAATCTGCGAATCATTTGTATTAGAATTTACTAATAGTATATTGTACGAAGATGATATGTTATAACTTTTTTACTTTCTTCTATTTAAATAGAAGAAAGTATTGGATTCGAACAAATTTTCAAATTTCGACAAATTTCGACGTTTTGCGACCTTCTGAATACGATTTAGACATTTTTAGTAAATATTTGTCTGTCGGAGTGTGACAAATTTTTGGAGCTATTTCTAGCTTCAGAACTAATGCATAGATTTCCATAATAGTTAATCATTATTTGCATCACGACATAGATTGATTTCTGTGGTCTTTTGGTGTAAATAGCTCAATAAGGGGAGCTGCTACGCTATAATTTCTCTAATTAACAGGAAGCCGCATATATAAGATGTTACTTTTGTATAAACTGTGCATAATTGCACTAAATTTGATAAGTGAGAGGGTCATTATGAAACACCATGCCGATACCATTAGGGTGACTTCTGACCAACAGATGGCACTGCCATGCTGCAATTTATTTCATAACGGTAAAGGTGTGTCTCAGCTCCTATAATATAACAATGCACAAAACTTAATACAGGATATGACCATTAGGAAAAAAAAATTCTGATTTATGTTGACATCGGTCGACAGGTGGCGCAGCTATTACTGATCAGCTGCGATTTTTCATATGACTACATCCTAAAATTCGTTGTTTAAAATCTTACCTAACTGCATATGTAAAATTTTACTGTGAGAAGCTAAGATAATTATTCAGGATAAACGGTAGGCAGCTCTGTTACATAGAAAGATACAGAAGAAAGTGTTGTGATAGCCACAATATAGTAGGTTTGTATATATATATATATATATAAGGGCGAGACAGATTTAGTTTAAATGTGTTAATCAATATTTACAGATATTTTAATTCGTTGCACAATACCTATTTGATTTTTTAAAATAAAAATATATGTTTTTATTTTTATTGCATCTTAAGCTAAAATTAATGAATTCCCAACCTTCTGAAAATACATTCAGATCTGTTCAAAAATGCAAAATTTTTATTGCATTTACCTATGAAAATATTAATATATATTCATTTCAAACCATCACTTTAATGCATGTTGAATATCATTCCATGAAGATTCAGGTACAGCAAGTTACGAAGAAGCTGAGCGATTTTACAATAAAAGAAAATCCATATGATCAAATGGAATGCGACAATTTCTTACATGCTTTTGAATGCTTAAAATTAATAATAAAAAAATTCGTAAACACTGTTGAAGCAACAAACAAAATAATCAGAAATGATTGGA
Organism: Salticus scenicus; assembly: GCA_963930645.1. Classification (NCBI taxonomy): domain Eukaryota; kingdom Metazoa; phylum Arthropoda; class Arachnida; order Araneae; family Salticidae; genus Salticus; species Salticus scenicus. Next base: position 337,005,698 of record OZ005653.1, read on the forward strand.
TTAATAAACATAATATTCACCAATAAACTACAAGTATTTCTGTTGAAAGTAATATATAATGCATCTTTTAATTTTTGAAAATAAAATTTCGATAAAATTAAAAAGAAAAAGTTGGAATATATCATTCTTTAGAAGTTATACGCGATAGTAAAGCTGTAATAAGGATAATAACTAAGAATGGGGCATAAAAACACATATAAGTTTACAAAAGAAAAAATACAGTATAAACCTCATAAAATTAACAATAACAATAACTCATGGAAATGTTTCATGGATTTTCCTTTCCATTTTACACCTTTGTTCGATTCCTTCATTGATTTCAAAATTCTATAAGCACTACTTCAACTTTTATATCTCTCATTTAAAAGGTAACAGAAATATCTCTTACCTTTTAAAATAAAATACATTCACCAGAAATCACTAGAGATGCCTTCGGGAAAAATTATTATAAGAAACTAACAATTTTTGCGATCACTAATTAATTTGTGATTAGAAATTTTTTTCTTTACCGAGCATCCAAATTTACATTAAGTTATTAATATCCAAGTTTCTTTTCTTAAAAAAAAAAAAAAAAACACTTTGAGCTGATGGTAAATTTGTAAAACTAAATAAAAGTCTATTGAAATTTTAAAATGTATTTTAAGAAATAATCCTGTTTTGTTTAATGCAAAATAAAAAAAAATAAATGAATAAATAAAAAATCCAGTTTTTGTATTTGTAAGAATGTGCTGCAAAATCAAAAGTGTTGACCATTTAAAAAAGGCCACTTCCCTTCTTCGAGAAATAATAATAATAATAATAACACAAGTAGTAAAATTAAGTTTTCCTTTAAAAAAAAAAAAAAAAAACTTTTAAAGCTATAATGACGTTAGTTTTACCCTGCAAGTTTAATTTCCCCCAAAGTTTTATATCAATTTTAATATTTACGCGTGAATTTTTTTTCATTTAAAAAAAAAAAAAATTAAAATCAACTCGTAAACTTTTTTGGCAACAATTAAAAAAATAATATAAATCATATATTTTCTGTCTAAAAAAGAGCTTCTTCAACTTTTTCGATACTGGTCATTATTAATTTTTTTTTTCCTTTCTCTTTCAAAAATATTAAAAAAAAAAAAAAAAAAAATTTATGAAATTTTGGCAAAAGCAGAATTTAGTTCAGTACGGAGGACAATTAACTTTTTTCTTTTTCAAATTATAACATCGTTTTCAAATTATTCGATTATATTTTCGATAAATTTTCGATTTAGATAAATGTCCAACCATCTTAAAACTGGCGACAATGTTTTATCAGTAGATTGAGACTAATAGTCCTCCGCACTAAAAAAAAAAAAAAAAAAAAAAAAAGAGGTGTCAAAGTCTAAATTTATGTAAACTTGAAATAAATAAAAACAAACAAATAATTATATTATTCGTGTTATATTTACTGATATATTTAAGGCAAATTATATTTTAAATAATTAAAAAAAATTTCAGTTTTGTTCTTGACATTGCAAAAAACTAGTTTCGTGACTAACTTCAAAATTAAAAGCCAACATAACATTATCGATTAAATGTTTAATATGTACTACCGCATACAGAACATAAAATAAACAGTTATTTAAAGATACTTTTTCTTAAAAATATTTTTCATTGTAAAAAAAAAATATATACATATTCTTTTCAGTTCATGAGGCATTTTTTAGAAATGTTCCTAATAATGATTTACGCACTAATATGCTAATTATAAATGAAGTTTAAAACATCCTTTCATTAAATAATTATTAAATTAAAATTAAAAATAACGTTTTCAAAATTAAAACCAAAGGTGAATTTTTTTTTTAGCGATACTTATATTAAAAATACCCTCCAATGCCGCGATGTGTTTTTGATGTGAACATGTTTCCAGGCTTTATTACAACGATAAAAAGATTTTTAGCCAAAAAACGCAATTTAACTTCCGAAATTTGAAGTAGCACTTCAACACCACACAAGTATCCTTAAGAAGATTAGATAGTATAATGAACTGCTGAGAAGTTTGCAAAGTGTTTCCAAAAATTTAAAAGAAGTTATTTATTTAAAGAACTTAATTTAAAACAGAACAACTTTATCCACATACGTTAATTTTGAGCACTTTGCTTAAACAACGGGAAAATTTATCACTTAACAATAACGAAATGAAATTTAAAAACATAATTACTTATTTACAAACTTCGAGTTCTTTGAAGGTGTAATAATAAATTGCCTCCAGCTTTTAAAATGATGGGAATTAATCTTTCGAGTTAGGGCTGTTTAGATTTAATTAACTACCGTAATTTATATTCAAGGAGATTTGAACAGACGGTTGCAGTGAAAAGCACTTACTTATGAAAACTAAATTCTTCATCAAAAGAAAACTGCGATTAATTGGGGGGTATTTTCGTATAATTCAGATCGAAAATGTAAAAAGACAAATGTTAACTAAAAATGTTTTAATATCGATTTTGCATTTGTTCCTCTAGCCCCTCTTCAGTCTTTTGAAATTATTTGCTTTTAACCCTTTTAGGGGCGGTGATGCCACTACAGCATCACCTAATTATAATATTCAACTGCAAAAACTCATCCCGAATTTTTTTTTTTTTTTGTAAAATTTTACTTTTATAACATAGTAGAAAACGTCGTCAAATTCTTTTATTTTAATTTTGTTCGTGAATTTCGGGGGCAATGTAATTTAAATGATTCGAATTACCTTGCAGCCCAGAGTTGAGAGTTAGAAATAGACAAAAAGTCTGAAAGTATCAGCAAAACTCAAAGATAATTTAATCTTAGTAATAAAATAAAAAACAGATACACAAAATCAAACTTTCTATAAGCAAAAATGGAGAATATATGAAAGTAAGTTGTTTAGAAACAATCAAAAGAAAGAAAATTGAACAAAAATATGAATATTTAGAACAAAAACCTTCAAAATTGTTTTTAAAAAATTAAGAAAAGTCTGAAATTCCTACAAAAGTCTGAAAATTCTCATCCCTGCTTGCGCCGAAAATTGTTAATGCATATATGTACAGAGTGATTCAAATCTTTAGCGTCCACAATTGGCAAGGAAATAGGAAATAAAGACGATTTTACATAGGAAAATACGAGCAGAAACGTAAGCATATGTTTGTAACAGTGCACTTTTATTTGTATTTTCCGTTTCTCTGCAAAGTTGTTAGACAAACAAGGATACCATCATTTGATAAGGATATTTCATAGATGTAACATGGGTTACTATGAACTTGCAGATATGCTTCTAACTTACTGATACCACTACAGTGTATACTGCGGCACCCTTCACTGAACACGGATATCTACATTGGCATCTGTGTAAAGCTGCATCATTTGACCTGAATGATCATAATAAGAAAAGTCTATCGACTATCGATTTACAAGAACAATTCCAGTCGAGGGGGCTGTCCTACAAACTAAAATCTAATATACGAAGTATTGCTTGACGATCCGTGGTTTCGCAATACATTGTCTAGCGATAATAAACGAGAAACGTTTGATTTTTTTTTTTTTTTTTTTTTTTTTTTTCAGAAAGTGTAATTATTTTAAGCAGGTGATTATTCTAACTGCGTTCAATTTCGTAAGTGGTTTCTGTGAAATAATTGAAATAATCCAATCATCCCTATTTTTTAGAGTGTGCCATTTTCCCTCATGAAGCTTTCTGCATTCATATAGGTGTTTTTAAGGGCCCGCTTCACTCGCCGGAAGCCGAAGCTAATGTTATTCTATGGGAAATTTTCTTTACAAATAACTTATTAACTAATACATATTTTTAAATTCTGTTTTCACATTCTGAAAATTCCCAACTGTTAAATTGACGGAATTTTTTTAAAAAAAATTACTTTTTAAATTTTTTATATTTTATTTTGAAGCTGCAAAATACGAATTTTCAGTATGTGAAATTTTTCATTTTGTAATTTCAAAATAAAATATTGAAAATTAAAAAAAAAAAAAAATGCACTTTTAAAAAAGATCCGTCAATTTAACAGTTGGGATTTTTTTAAATGTGAGAACAGAATTTAAAAATATGTATTAGTTAATAACTTATTTGTAAAGAAAATTTCCCATAGAATAACATTGGCTCGGGCTTCCGGCGACGGCAGTGTTGGGCATAATTGATTAAAAAGTAATTGAATTACAATTGAATTACAATTAAATTACAATTATAATTATTTTACTGTCAATCAATTAACAAGTAATTGATTACAAAAAAAAAAAAGAATTACTTAGTCAATTTATTTGTAATAATTCAATTTATTTGTAATCAATTACTTGTTAGCCGATTGACAGTAAAATAATTGTAATTCTAATCTAATTGTAATTCAATTGTAATTCAATTACTTTTTAATCAATTATGCCCAACTCTGGGCGACGGTAAGTGAAGAGGGCCGTTAACACACACAACTCGTATGTGTGGGTATCTAGCAACCCGGACAAAATCGTGCGGACTCATGCTACTTTTGCAAAATTAAGATGTCGAATGATGATTTCCCCTATTTATTTAACAGCTTTTTGTATTTAACAGAAGCTGCAGATGCACAGAAAATTCTACAACGTTATGCATACATTTTCCCCATACTTTCCTGTGTGAAATCATTTTTATTTGCATGGAGTGTAAATTAAATGATGACGCTATATTGAAAAAGACTTTAGCTAGTCGGTTACAACATTTTTAGTGTTTTCGAGTGTCCCGAAATGACTTTCTTTAAGAGGACTCTCTACTTATCGTCCCCGGAAGCCAAAGTCAACGTTATTCTATGAAGAATTTTGCCCCATTATAACTCTTTAACTAACCCATATTTTTAAATTCCGTTTTCACTTTCCGAAAATTCACAACTATTAAACAATTTATCGCTTTCTAAAAAATTGATTTTTTAAATTTTTAATATTCTATTTTCAGGTTGGAAAATGCGAATTTTTACAATGTGAAAGTGAAATCTTAAAAATTAAAAAAAAATCACTTTTTAGAAAGTGATAAATTGTTTAGTATTGTTGAATTTTCTGATTAAGAAAACGGAATTTAAAAACATGTGTTAGTTAATGAGTTATAACGGGGCAAAATTCCCCATAGAATAACATTGACTTCGGCTTTCGGATACGATAAGTGAAGAGTCCCCTTAAGCTGATTTTTCCTCTAAACAATAAAAATTGATGATGTTTCATGTCAGGCGTTTAAGGAGGCTGAGCTGTCAAAGGAATGTTTTTAATGGTGGAAAACTCGTTAACTGATATTGCTGTGAGACAAGGCGAATTGTCGAGATGTAACACCGAGTTGCTCTTGGCTCCTTGACAAAACACTGTCTCTGTAGGCCAGCTGAAATTTCGAAAACGTTTTCGTTGCTCTTTGCTTATGTTTGAAGCAAAACCTGAAGCAGAACACAGTTTCTTTCTCAATTAACATTATTAACTTACTAGAAAAAACTGTTTCATTAAATAAATCGCTACGGCCGAACGACTGCAGCAACTTCAAGCTTGTTTTCAAGGCTTTTCGCATGTTCACATGGGACAACTTCAACTCTTGCCTGCCAAGTGTTGCCATCGCCAGATTAAAAGTTATGTTGCCATTCTTATTACATAATTTACGTACGTCGTATATTCCTTCCTTTTTTTTTGTTAAATTTGAATAGTAAATTCCGAACCAATTTTAATGCTCAAAAAGATACACTGTAAAATTAATTCCTGTTATATTACAGAAATTTACTGTAACAGAATAATTCAGAGAATATTAGTACGTATCAGACTTTTTCCGTAGGGAAAACTATAAAAAATCTGGCACCAATTAAAATTCTTCATTTCTACCAGCGAGGATCGAACCATAGTCCATCCCATTGTAAGCGACGATGTTGCTTATCAGCCCCGGAATCACCATCTATTTTCTTACTTAGTACGACTCAATCTTGCTCTTATAATAATCCTCTGGATGCAAAACAGAAACAATTTTTAACCACAATGGTTGCAGATTTTATCTGGTTACAGAAAAAAATGATGTACCTTTTGAAAGATTAGGTGTAATTGTAAACTAAATTGCTGTAGTTTTAGAAAAAATAAATTTTTGTATTACTATTATTATTACTATTATTATTATTGTTTTCTTTTTTACAGTGCATATAAATATCACATAGATCACAATTTATTTTATTTTATTTTATTTATTTACCTATATAAGGTAGAGAAAGCGCTGTTTGAGGGATGAATTTTCAAAACCTATTTTTGGTATAATTGTATGTTTTAGGGTTCTGTGAATAAAACAATAAGACTTTTTGGAGTTGATTTGTGTTAGTGTGTATGTCTGTACTTATGAACAGATATTAGCAGGAAGTCTAATTGCACTATTCTAAAATTGTATCAAATGGTCAGAAAATTGACACATACGACAAAAAATAATGCGTTGCAGTCTAAAGGCGTAATTTACACCGATACATTTTAACATTTTTTAAACTACACTTAACATAATTAAAGTAAGATATGATTTTATATGTACAAAAGAATATTTCCTGTAGGAACATTGGAAGAAATGCATTCCTTTGTTCGTTTACTGGGCCACAAAAAAGAATTCGGATATACTGGGGCTATAACTGGAAAATGCTTAAAGAGCATTCAAAGTTGTGCTACGATTTTTTTTTTTTCTTTTTAACTGTGATAAATTTAAATTTTAAGGTGCTCATACAAATTAAAGCAATACACAAAGTAAAGATAATTTATTTTCTTAAATTTTAGACAGCATTAAAACGCTCGTGGAGATTCTATACAACAACAATAATAATAATAATAAACGTAAAATTTAAATTTAAAAAATGTTTAAAAATTTTAAAGGAATTTTCTTAATTAAAGATATTAATTGAAAAAGTAGCAACTTTATCGATACGCATTAAACAATGAGTGACTAATGGCTTATTTGGTGTGAAATGAAATTTAAAACTATAATTACTTATCTAGGAGAATTAAACTTTTTTTTATGATATAGTTATAAAATGCCTTAAGCTTCCAAAATAAAGGGGAAAAAACTGAACTTTTGAATAGAGGTCACCTGTTCGTTATTAATTGTGGTAATAATTATTCTGGGAGATTTGAAACCAGACAACAAAATTAGCTTAAAGCGCTCATTAAAAATAAGCTTGATTAATTATATAATAAAAAATAACATCAAGCTGTTTTAATTTATTGATAATTTGTGGATAAAAAATATTATTTTTCTAAAATGCTTATTTTAATTAATAAGTATTATTCTTTTTACTGTCATAGTAACTTTAGTATGCAAAATTCTCCATAAAATATTCTAAAAGCGAAATGAATAAATAAGTTTTAGTAATTATTCAATATTCCTTTTATTGTGATTTTGCAAATAAAAATTATTAATTATTTATTTGTAATTTTCGAGATATCTTTAGTATGCAAATATTTCTACAATAAATAAATAAATAAATAAAATCTAAAAAATAAAATAAATAAATAAGTGCCAGTAATTTACAGTAATTGTTTTATTCTGGGTTTGTGCATAAAAATTAATTTTTCTAAGAAGTTATTTTTTTATTATTATTTATTTATTTATTTATTTATTTATTATGAACGATTGTTATTATTTGTAACTTTCACAGTACCTTTAGCATGCAAAATTTTCTATAAAATTTTCTAAGTAAATAAATAATTAAATAAATAAAATAATTTTTCAATATTTGTTTTCGGAATAAAATAGATTCTAGAAATAGACATTTCATGCTAACTAAAATAAGAAGGGAAAATAGCTTGTTTTTATTTAGCAAATCTTGCTTTATTTAATTATTATTATTATTATTATTTACTATTAAAATTTACATAATCTCTTACTGTTATATATATATATATATATTTATATTATTGGGTTGTTCGGAAAGGAATTCCGTTTTTCTCAGCAGACGACTTGATTGTATTTTTTTCACACCATCTTCACAATTAAGCTGCATAACCATTATATATTGTGGCAGCTGATATAGCAAGGCTTGCTTGCGAAAAAGTTCGTTTTATTCTGCTCAATAGGTTCTGATGGGTGCCCTATCAAATAAAAAAATCGGAAGCGACATTTTCGGCATATTTTGTTTTTGCTATCAAAAAAGGCGAAAATACTGTTCAAACAAGGAAAAAACGATACGATGTGTATTCAGAAAATTTATTTAAAGAACGCCACTGTCAAACTGGTTTACCAAATTTTGTTCCGGCAATTTTGACGTTGAAGATGCATTACGTTCTGGAAAACCAGTTTATGCTAATGAAGATAAAATAAAGTATTGATTTATGAAAACTGACAAATAAAAACTCGTGAGATCGATAATAAGAGAATATATAATTCAATAAAATATTTATACAATATAAGAAAAACGTCTTTCATTTTCAAAGGAAAAAACGAAATTATTTTCCGAACAACCCAATAAAACTGAATATCGTGTAAAAAAAAAAAAAAAAAAAAAAAAAAAACTGAAAGAAAGAAGAAAGAAAATAAGGGCACTGAATAAATTTCTACATCATAATTTCGGCTGTAAAATGTCGATCTTTTCTTACCTTTCTCCCGCCCCTATTTACTTTTCTATTATTCATCCCAACAAACAAACGACACATTGAAATTTAGGATTTATTTTCTGTTTGAAAAACGTAGTGAAAGGAATGAGTTTTTTCCTGTTCGTTTTTATTATCACAGTTTTTATTCCATGTGATACTTTTTACTTGCTTTCATGTACAAAAGATATAACTCCTATGAAGATATGGCCACTAAATACAATGTGTTTGTTTTTCAATAATTTTTTTTATATATCTTTTTGAAATTTTGTGAAGCCTGTGGTTATTCTGTAATATTAATCTTTTTCACCTAATCTTCGGCTTAATATTCCATATAGCAGAGATTTTAAGTTATATTCAGACCCGATCAAGTAAACTAGGCTTCTAAATATCGCCAGTTCAATTTTACCATCCTGTATTTATATACCAAGAAAATAATCATAATCTTGGAAAGATGTGATCACTAAAATAGTGGAAATAAAAAAAATCTTTTGGCGTGAAAAGCGATTTATTATTATTATTATTATTAAAAATGGATTTTAGCGTCAGCACAAGCATCTGAAACTGGATTAAATGAACTGTATACACTGAGAAAAAAATATACCGCCTTCATCTAGAATGAATAAATAGTCATTTTCTAAAACCTTAAACTAGAAATATAGATTTCCGAGCTGTACGCTTAAGGCACGCCAATAAACTGAATAGACGAAATGGTCGAGAATTTCTAGTCTATACATTTCTAGATTGCGAAACAATATTCTGAATCTTTTGTATTACGAGAAATTCTCGCTTGATTTTCTAGAATTGGGTCATAAACTAAGATTATATCTGCTGAAACCCGCCTCTTGTATTCTCATTTATTTGGAGATATTTTCAAATAGGTTTGTCCTCGATAGTATAGGCAAACGCCCAAGATTTCTAATAGAGGTCTCTAGAATTCGCTTTTGAAGGGGACTAGAAATTTTTTTTATAAGAAATTTATAAAGATGACATGGAACTATTTTTTCTAGAGCCACAATTTAGATTCTAGATGCCAGTTATAGATTTTTTTCTCAGTGTATTGGCGTGCCTTATACTCATTGCCCGGAAATCTATATTTCTAGTTTAGGAATTTAGAAAAGAACCACCTATTCGTTCTAGATGAAAGCGGTATATTTTTTTTCTCAGTGTAAATACGAAAATCGACACACTCAAAAAATGAGACTGCATAAAGAGCGACTGAGAAGAGAGTATATACTGAAGAGATTTCAGGAATTTATTTACATTTAAAGAAGTTAATTATAAATATAACAACTTTATTCACAACCGAGTGCGTTTAGATAACACTGCTCTGCATGAAAATTGCTCCCCAACACCATTTTTGCAATTTCTTATGTAAAATGACCTCCTGAATCCGAATAGGGCGCCCATTTTGCCCTATCACCCACCGTATTTTAGGGAAGCCCCCCCCCCCATCCTATTTTTATCACTTTTCGGTAATTTTATGGCTATAAATATCATTTTTAGGTGGGGGGAGGATTATTTTAACTGATAAATATCTTCTGGGTGGCTATAGAGTTGAAAGATTCTAAAACACACTGAGAAAAAAAATATACCGCCTGTATCTAGAATGAATAAGTGGTCATTTTCTAAATCTCTTAACTAGAAATATAGATTTCCGAGCTATGCGCATAAGGCACGCCAACAAACTGAATAAACGAAATGATCCAGAATTTCTAGTCTACACATTTCTAGATGATGAAACAATATTCTAAATATTCTGAATCTTTTGTATTGCGAGAAATTCTCGCTAGATATTCTAGAATCGGGTAATAAAACAAGATTATAGTTGCTGAATCCCGCCTCTTGTATTCGAATTTATTTGCAGAGATTTTTAAATAACTTTGCCCTCCAGAGTATAGGCAAACGCACTAGAATTCTAATAGAGGTTTCTAGAACTCTCTTTCAAAGGGGGACTACAATTTATAATGATGACATGTAACTATATTTTCTAGAGCCCCAATTTAGATTTTAGATATCAGATACAGAATTTTTTCTCAGTGCATGAACACTTGCGGCAAGGAGAAAATTTAGGAGGAGGATTTGTCACTGAAATTTAGTATTACATTTCTTATATACTTTTTAATCTATTATTAATGTTATTTATTAAACATTATATATTTTTGTTTTTAAGTGTTAAATTAATTCTTTTTCATTCTCGAAATCAAATTCATGGCCATAAAATTATCGGATAGTGATTAAAAATTGGTGGAGAGGGGTCCCGAGAAAACGGTAGGTGACTGTGCAAAAGGGTAGTCATATTCGGATTCAAGTCATTTTACATAAGAATCAGCAAGAATAGTATCAGGGGTCGATTTTATTATTATTATTATTATTATTATTATTATTATTTTGCAGCGCTGTGTAATTGGTAAAATTACGATGGAACAACAAACAAATGAAATTAAAAAACCATAATTACTTATGTACGAACACCACGATTATATGTTAGAAATTGCTTTGAACTTCACAAATGATGTGAATGAAACTCCCGAAAAATAGCTTGATGTTTAATAAATTGCAGTAAGTTGTGTTTAAAGAAACTTGGAATTAAAGGAACAGCAAAATTAATATTATATAGTTAAATAAAATGTCGTTCAAATAGTCAACAAAGGTGAAATTCCAAAGAAGGGAAGTTTGCGAATAACTTACCTTTATCTTTAGTAACAATGATTCCTATTCTAACCTAATGACAATGATTACTATTGTAAAGTTTTTGTCATTCATTTATAAACACAACACTTCTCAGGACAGAGGACAAGACTATTGATATATGAATTTAATGACCTAGCCAGGAGAAATCATTCGGCATCATCTTGAGTATTTCTATGCACAGCTTAATTCCACAAACAGTTTATTTTATTACATTTATTTTCCTTTTCACACTCAAATTAATTAACCTCAATTAATTAACCTTAATTAATTAATCTAAAAAAACACTTTTCTTCTACTGTCCCAGAACAATTTGTATTACAACTTTTACCTTTCTATTTTCTTATCTTACCCCTACTCAAATTTACTGTTGAGGATCTTCATTTTAAGGTGCCTGCCTACCGTCGGAGGTGATTTTTTTTTTTTTTTTTTTTAATAATTGAAAAATTGCCTATTTATGTGCATTATATGATAGAATATAGTAAAAAACAGTGAATAACCTGAAAAAAAAAATGTAAATTTTAAAATATTTTGATATTTAGGCTCAAAATATGCATAAAGTTTGTGAAAAAAAGCACTTTTACAAAACATCATAAGTCAAATTTAAATAAAGATATTTTTATTCTGTAAATTTTATTTAGATTATTGAAAGGTTCTTAAGGGAGTGAACTACTCTCAAAACTATAACCATGTTATTTAATATTTTACAGAAGATAACATTTTTACATGCTGAAAAAATCTTGAATATACATGACAGTTCATAACTTTTATCCACAAAAAAAAAAAAAAAAATTAGCTAGATTCATTGTCATAGTTCAATCCCTAAAACAACTCCTCTAGAGTATTTTGTCAAAGTTTCATAACGTTTCAATCATAACTTTTGGTGTTATGATGTTTTGGTTTAAAGCAAAATGCTAAAAATCTCATTTTGAGAAAAAGCAGAAAATATATTTAAAAACAAGATTTTACCTATTAACCCTTTATCTACTGACGGTACTTTAAAGTACCATTACTTTAAAAAGAGTATAAAATCGAATTTATAGAAGAAATGTCAAAGATATTTATAAGGAAGGAACGGATGTACCTCCCTTTAATCTCACTACAAAGCATTAGACGATACATGCAGCCATTCTTGTTCCATAAGGGATTTTATGGAGTGCATTTGCTGTTTTTGCTTGATATCTTTCACGATCTTTATGTGTGTTATAATTGATTCCTATATTATTTCAAGAATATCCCACTAATCTTAGAAAAAATACGAGGAAAATAAAGAGTAAATATTTCTCTACACTTTTTTCATGTCGAAATAATTTTTTCGTCCTCTATGTATCAGTGGTACACTAAAGTACGACCACACAAAATTCACATTAATTATTATGATGAAGTGATATGCATAATTTTTAATGTATATATCTTTAAGTAATGCACTTTAGTAACTAAAAATATATGTTTCAAACACAATTTCTGTCTGTATCATAATGCAGTAGATAAAGGGTTAAACAAAAGATAATTTTAATAAGTTCTTGATTTATTTCAAAGCTTTTTATCTTCTTTTTTAAATTAATTTTATATTCAGTAACAAATTTTGATGCTTATATTGAGTAAAACATTTATGTAAGCCGGAAGTGACCAGTAAATGTTTTACTGGTCACTTCCGGTTTCAAAAACTGGAGAGTGACTAATATTAAAATGCCTGCAACTCAAGTTCTAAGCAAGATAGAAACAAAATTCAATCTGATTTAGAAAGCTAAAATGTCAGGATTTAATATTAACCCAAAAATAGAAAATCGGAGTTTTGACCGAAAATTGCATTTTAAAGGTAGGCAGGCACCTTAAGTTTCTTTTACTTATTGCTATGTTACAATATACTACCTAGAATGTTAATTTTGGTAACGCATTTTCAGAAAAATCCCTTTATTTTATTATTTTTAATGGGGTTAATATTTTATATTTTAACCAATGTTTTTCTGTCATTCAAGTAACGAAAAAAAAAGTTGATAAAATTTTTTACATATGTCCTAACAAAAGTACTGGTATGGCGTGCGTTTTCCTATAGCTTAATTGACTTATTTATTTAGTTTTTATTTTTTTCTGTTGAGGAAACTGTGAAAAATATAATGATCAGAGTGTACTACGTTTTAGAAATACCTCTAAAGTGCATCCTGACGGTTCAGAATCATAGAGAATGCAAAATCGGGAATGCTTTTGTTGTGGTATATATAAAATCATCAGAAATAAAAACAGCCACGTAACAAAAAAAACTGCTTACCTGTATATTTAAATTGAGTGAATTAGATACATCTGAAATTTGAAAGTAGAGACCATATATCAAAATAGAAATGTAAATTTGTAAATTATTATTATTATTGTTATATATATATGTGTGTGTGTGTGTGTATAATATGCATGATAATCTTTGCATTTAAGCTATTTTTGCGGGTTAAGAGTAGAATCACAATTCAGTTATGGATTCTAAATCATTTTTTACAGTAAGACTGACACTTTTTTAATTGGGAAAAAATTAAAATAAAACCAGTATTTTGTGAGGCCAACACAAAATTTTCTTTTATATTTTCCTACACAAATTCTTGCAGTAGAAATTATTGATTAAAAATTTTTTCCATGGTGGATGCAGACGACTTTCATTTCACCGAAGTATAGTACTAAATTCCAAAAGAAAGTAAATTTTCTGCCTTACAAACAACATATGAGACAATCTTTTTTTCTTTTAATCGATAAGTTTGTTTTAAATTATAACATATATCTGGTTCAACCATTTATTTTAAAGGTATTGAAGAGGGTTTTTTTTTTTTTTTTTAGATACTGATTTTAAAATTTTAAACCACCGGACGGGAAATTACTACCCCTCCCCTTCCTCTTCCAGGAAGCAGCGATGCTTTATATGTACAAAAAAGTTTTCCTATTTGACTGTTACTACTGCAAATATGTTTTTATAATTTAACTTTGAATAATTAAAATTAATTTTTATTGTGCACATTTATAAGAAATTTTGTCCTACACAGCCATATTAAAATTATGAAAACACGGAAAGTCAAAGCAACCTATTGGATTATTATTACCAAAAATTCATACATTTAAATTTATATCAAGGTATAACTAAATGTAAATGTATATGAAATTTCCTGAGATAGGGCAACCACAAAATGTTTCTCTCACATACACAGACCATACAGACAGACACTTTCAAATTGTGTTCTGGGACTCTTAAATTCATCAAAAACTGGAAATAAAAAAAATTTACGAATCCTGTTCTTTCCTCTATTGAATTTAAAATAAAGTAAAAACAAATGTAGGCAAACATGTAACTTACTTTATAATTTATCCTATTTTTTTTTTTTTTTTTTTTTTCTTTTTCTTTTTTTAAAACGGTATCTCCCCCCCCCCCCAAAAAAAAAAAAAAAAAAAAAAAAAAAAAAAAAACTCACAGACTTTTTTTTTTTTTGTTTACTTATAATTTAACCGTTTCAAATATTTATGATAAAATAATTTTAGGAAACTGCAAAAAATTATTATAATTTTTTTTTTTTTTTTTTTTTAATTACACAAAATTCAAAATTCATTTTAACTTGAAAATATAGGTTCTATATAATAGTCTTCTTAAATTTGTAATGTCATGCGGCGCAGACTAATGTTTATCTTTGTCTAATTAGGTTTTATTTAGATGCATTTGGGATTTTTTTTTGGCACGTGTAATCGTATTTATTGTCTAAAAATTTCACTTATCAATTCGTATGCAATTCGCAATTTCATTAGAATCTTTTAAAAGAAACAGAAAATGGCAAAAGTCAGTTTTTTCCTTTTTATCATAATTCAGTTGGTTTTAAAGATGCTAATATGCATTTTAAATGCGTTTTTTTTTTTTTTTTCTAATTTTCTTGTTGGATGGAAAATAAAAACTTTCTAATTGACCAAATATATGTATAAAATTTTTAAAAAAGTAATTTTTGAAAATTAATAGGCGGAATTTCTTTTTTAACTTAGTGATTTTTTCCCAACTTTACTTTGAATATTTATTCCATTTACATTGCCCACTAATCTCTAACAGAAGAGGAATTAATGTGAGTTTCAAACTTTTTAGGACATCCTGTATACTTTAAATGTGTGCTGTAAAAATTTAGAAACTTCATGTGGTAACTTTTCACTTTTCAAAAATTTCTTGGTACAGGTTAAAAAAAAAAAAAAATCTGAGAAAGAAATGGAAGATTTTTTTTTTTTTCACTCCTTTTCAATAACTTTGTTGACATGTTTGTCATATGAACAGTAAAAATGTCCCAAATTTTAATACATGTTGACAGTTATATATATATTATTCTGGGGCTTTTAATGATATTTTTTTTTAAGTTTCTTTTGAAAGCACAGGAAACTTTAAAGTTTCTTTTCTCTCGATAGTACATAAAGGAAAGTTGATGTATTATGTCAAAAAACTTTTAATAGATCTTTTTCTTTCTTTCTTTCTTTCTTTTTTTTTTTTCTTTTTCTTTCCTTTTTTTCTTTTAACAATTTCCTTTAAAAACAAAATTTGTTTTGGAAATACTGGTTTTGAAACTGTATCTGGAGTTTTTCATTCACTTTTAGTAAATAAATCATTCATAAATTTTATTTGCTAAAATATTCGTGTGAATTTCCGTGTGTATTCACTCGGGGAAAGACGGTCATATTTTCGTAAAACCGCCGTCTTTTCCCAAGTGAAAAGGAATTACTTTTTTCTCCTCAATGATCAATCTATATATTATTACTATATCTATGGTCCACGTGCTTAAATATTGTTCATTTTAAAATATTTTTTCATGCTCACGTATTTTATTAATTTTACCGCTATCGTATCATTTCGACAAAAATTAATTGGAACTGGACCACGTTAGAGAAATATTATACAGACCTTAAAGGCAAAAATTAAAAAATATCCAAAATGGAACATTTAAAAAAAATCATTAAAAAAAATTAAAAAAATAAATTTTACTTTTTTGTAAATGTAATAGTTAAAAACAGGTAGAAGAATTTTAATATACTTATTAACGCTATGTATTTCAAGACCTATACGTGCAAAATTTCATAAGTGTAAGACTGTCAATTATAAAAAAAAAATTACAAAGTTGAATACGATCTTAATCACGAGATTTATGTACGATTGAGGAATTAAAATTCATTTTATTAATGAATAATTAAATTAATGAGCTTTCTAAACTTGTTGTCATAAAGGTTACTAGGATTTTTTCATCCAATTTGGTAAATTTAGTTTAATGACTTTATAACAGGCTTACAAACACCTATTAAATAGCTTATGATTACTCAGCCATCTTCCCTAATTTTTAAAATGAAATAGAGGGCGCTGTCGTCATTCTTGGCAAAATGTCATTAGATATTTTTCCAATTCATAAACTGAAGTGAAAAGAGTTATTCTTTAGTGTATTTTTTTTTTTTTAGTAGATTCAGGCGAGGCTACTACTTTATATTTTTTAATTTTCCTACATAGATTTCTATTAATTTAAAATTACAAATAAATGTATAATTTCTTGCACTGGCTGTTGTTAATGTTCACATAAAACCATTATCATAGACTAAAAATTTTACGTAATTGTTAAGAACATGATAAATAAATAAATAAATGCAAAAAGTATCTACATAGCAAATTATTCAGTTTATATTTCATTTGTTGTACATGATAGTAACATTTTATTAAAATCTGACTAGTCAATCGCAACAAATTATAGAAAAAATAACTCTTATGTTATTCTTTATAATTTTTTTTTTACCTAGTATAAGAGTAGAAGCAAGATTCATTGACTAGCACTTCGGTAGCGAGTTCATTTTTAAAAATTAAAAAGATAAATTTTATAAAATAATAATAATAAAAAAAAAAATACTACATTTAACATAAAAATAAGTATTCTGTAAAAAATATATGTAATTTATACGTATTTTGTATTAAAAGCAAAATAACACTTCATGATTCCTTATTTACTAGCCAACAAACTACTATTTTCAATCTACGATAAAAATGTTGTTCCTTAGAACAAACTAGGATAAAACAGTTTCCTGTATTACAAGTCTGAATCATAATTACACGCACTCGCATACACACATACACACACGACGAATGTACACACGTAATATGTGCCTCTCATATGTTATGAAATATTTGCAGGGAAAGAAATAACCACTTTAAAAAATATACTAAAATCTGTAGGAAACAAATTTTGATTTCTGTTTCAATTTGCTTTTATTGTCTTAAACTAGTTTCACTAATATTTTTTATATAACTTTATTATTACTATTA
Source organism: Salticus scenicus (assembly GCA_963930645.1). Lineage (NCBI taxonomy): Eukaryota > Metazoa > Arthropoda > Arachnida > Araneae > Salticidae > Salticus > Salticus scenicus. Next base: position 337,023,216 of record OZ005653.1, read on the forward strand.
GAAATCACCTTTAGTAAGAATAGTTCTCAGCTTTTATTAATGAAAAATCTATTTGATAAGAATTTTTTAATTACTTAAAGTGTAATTTTTTTAGGCGAAATTTGTTTTGAAATTTCATAATTTTATAGCTAGCGACTAGCAAATTCTCTCAAACGAGCTTTCAACTGATTTGAGCCGATAAGTCACGTGGTTACTGAAGTTAAAAAACACAACTTTTCAACTGTTTTCGACAAAAATTAAAATAGAAAATTAAATTTAAAAATATGTAAAATTTAAGTTAAATAACTATTTATTTATTTATTTAATTTATTTTGAGGAATTCGTTACATGCTTTATTCTAGATTTTGAAGCTAATATAAAAATTTTTGTCATGTAAGTATTGGTCGAGTCATGATCTTAGTCTTAACGACCCTCTTCACTTACCGTCGCCGGAAGCCCGAGCCTATGTTATTCTATGGGAAATTTTCTTTACTTATAACTCATTAACTAATACATATTTTTAAATACTGTTATCACATTCAGAAAATTCCCAACTGTTAAATTGATGGACCATTTTTAAAAACGGATTTTTTTTTATTTTTGACATTGTATTTTGAAGCTGTAAAATACGAATTTTCAATATGTGAAAATTTTCATTTTGCAATTTCAAAGTAAAATATTAAAAAAAAAAAAAAGTTTTAAAAAAAGGTACGTTAATTTAGCAGTTATGAATATTCTGAATGTGAAATCAGAATTTAAAAATATGTATTAGTTAATGAGTTATAAATAAAGAAAATTTCCCATAGAATAACATAGGCTCGGGCTTCCGGCGACGGTAAGTGAAGCGGGCCCTTAAGCTGTTTGTAAAACAGTAAGTTGATGATAAAAATGAGCCATCAAACTAAAAAAAAAAAAAAAAAAAAAAAAGAAAAGAAAAAGGAATAAAAAATGTAGACGTGTGCGTCAATAATTTTGCTGTCGAAAGTAATTTCTACTTATAACCACATTTTAATTTTTGTTGAAATCAATTGAAAATGAGCGATTTTTCTAAAGTGTTTTACTACACCAATCTAGAAATCACATGATTAATCGTGTAAAATCCTTTGGAAGGTCGTTTGAAAACATTTGTAACTTTACAAGCTATAAAATTATAAAATGTCAACGCAAATTGTGCCTAAATAATTACATCTTGAATAATTTAAAGCACACCGTATCACAAAAATGTAATTTTTTTAGGAATGATGCTATAATTAAATATATTTGTCATGTACAAGGAAAATGGACATGAGTCTATTTTTCACTGTCCTATTTCACTTACAGTAACTCGACATAGTGTTCGAGGGGACAACATACTTTTAAAAATGAGAAAATGAAGAAATTTCCGATCAAATTTCCGATTTTTTTTTCTTCTTTTCTTTTTCTAAGGAATGAATACATGCATAAACAACCATTTTTTTTCTTTCTTTTCTTTTTTTTTTTCGTGTGTGTGTGTGTTAACTAGTATGACATTACTCTATTGATTAAAAATGGATTTTGGCTTACTTTAAAATAGAAAAATTACTTTCATTGCAGATTATTATTATTATTATTATTATTTATTTATTTATTTATTTTATTTTTTTTCAAGGATGCTTTCTCGCAATGAGCATGATATTTTAAAAAATACTTGAGATCTGAACTTAAAAATTTTCTCAACCATACACTTTGACATAATGAGTAAAATGAACGAAAAATAAAAAGTTCTGTTCAATAGAGAAAAAAAATGTAACTGTAGAAGTATAAAAATTTTAATGGTAATTTCATATTTGAATTTTAATTATTAATTAAACTCTATATTATAATAAAACTGTGATGGTTATGAATGAATGGGATAATAATTATTGTTGGAAAACATTGGTTGAAGCAGAATTATCTCTATGTGTGACTGACGTTACCTTTTTGATGGAATTGCCCTGTGTGCAGATATTTCAAAAAGTATTTGAGATATGAACTTAAAAAGAATAATTTCTGAACCAGACATTTTGAGAAAATTAATAAAATGAACTAAAAATTAAAGTTCTGGTCAACTGAAAAAAAAAAGAAAAAAAAAGATTGTGTGCATTTTTAATGGTAAATTCATATTTCAAATTTAAATATTAATTAAACCCCGTATTAACAAAATAATTAAAATCTTTTAGTTCACATTCTTAATTTGAATGGTTTTTTTCATTTAATTTAAAAATTATAAGGATAAATGAAATTGTAATTGAGATATCCTGCGCTTAGTGAGAAAGCATCCTTGAATTAAAAAAAAATATATATCTGCAATAAAAGTAATTTTATATTTTAAAGTAAATTATTATAAATAATATTTTTAATCAACAGAGTAATGTCATACTAGTTAACACCCACACACCCACACATACACACACAAACACACACACAAAAAAAAAAAATATATATATATATAATAATAATAATAATAATAATAAAATTGTACATGCATTCATTCTTTTTTCAAAAAATTTCTGAAAATTGATTGAAAATTCCTTCGTTTTCCCATTTTGAAAAGTAGTCTGCCCCCCTTTTAATGTCTCTGTATAAAGTTAAATATGCACATCAGAAACAGGGTGTTAATTCTTTTCACAAAATGTACACAGTGTCCTTTACGGTACAGATATATCAAAGAGATTTTCATTAAAAATAGCCTACATTTATCCCGATTAAACGCGTGTTCTAATAATAATAATATTAATAACAATAATTAAAAAAAAAAGATCTTTTGAAATCTGACTAAGATTTATAATGTTACAGAGAGATACACACACACAGACACGGACAAAAAATTCGCACTCATAATACCTCTCTTTTTATCTCCAGGAGTACACAAAATAAAAATATCTACACTGACTACTCATCTACTCATAAATAAAAATTATTTGTGAAAGATCTAAAATGTTGCAAGTTTGATTCTAAAAGGTCTTTTAATAGAATAGATTTTATTGAAGAGTAAATTCATAAACACTATCACTCTACAATTTTCTATTTTGGGTTGCATTATAAAAAAATATTGAACAAGAGAATGCCTTAAAATATTCACAATTAAAATTCTTGAGTTAAAATTTCGATAACGTATTGTCTGATTTAATTAGAAGCTTATTGTATGTCTGAATCATTCTTCCATTTCACATAATTCATTAGAATTCTTAAAGAGTAATATTATTTAACGAGCTATTATTGGATATTTAAATTTGTTTCACTTCCCTTTATTCCTTGAGTTATGAAATGAGAAAATATTTTGAATGGAAATTACGGAAATAATGACAAAATGAAAACATTTTCCTTAGACTGAAAACAAAATGAAAATGAAAAAAAAAAAAAAAGTCCAAACTGCAATTTCTAGCTTCGCAGTTATGCAAACAAAAAGCACATATAAAGAGCACATTGTGGCCAATTTTTCTTTTTTAACAAAGGCATTTCTCTCCGTTGCCATAGAAATGTGACGTCATTTGGATATGAAAATAAATATTCATAATGAACTTACTTGCTCCCCCATACAAGTTTTGTGGCAACAATGTAGCTGGATCTCCTGTGAAAGAGAAATACCACATCAGAAAAGTAATAATGAACTGTTAAGTACATTTGCAAAGTTAATGCATGCATATGCATTTTTTTTCGTTCGAATAAAATTCAGGGCTTAAAGCCCTGTCATGTTTACTTAAGTCATCTTCAAAGAAGAAAATAAAGTCTGCATTGCAAAAGTTTAGTTTACATTCTTAATGTAGAAATTTAAATTAAAAGGATAGTATAGTATGCTAAACTTTTAGTTAGAACCAAAACGAAACTTTTCAAAAGAATGCTTTTCTAAATTTCAACATTAAATTATTTATTAGGTGTGCAGACTGTTCCTGAATTCATAGGCCGAACTTTAAGTCTAGGTAAAATACATATAAAGAAGCATTTTTTGTACACTAATATGGGGTCGGAAATGAAAATTGTCGGCGGGTTTTAAGTCCACCCTTCCTCCACTTCAGTTTATTTTTCTTACATATTTTTACTTTATTTTGTGACTGTTAGTACATTTCTCACAAACTTGTGATGATTGTGCATCTTTTTTTTTTCATGCTGTTTTCTATGGATTTTTCACTTTTTCCCCATTCTAAAGTGCAGTGTATTCGGACCCCATATTGTTATACAAAAAAAAGCTTCCTTGTATGTGTTTTATCCACCGTAAAAGTTTGGCCCATGAATACAGGGTCACCCTTAATATAAATAGGTTTTCATTTTTAACTATTTTAACTTGTTTTTCTGAAAAGTGCAGCAGGAAATTTTAAAACGAAATTAGCATTATAAACCCAAACTAGTATATTCTGGCTATCCCAATATAACACTAGGAATTTATAGCCACCGCACTTTAGAATGTAGAAAACGAAGGGGGGGGGGATCTAAAAATCTATAGAAAAAAGCATGGGATGAAAACGAAAAAAAACTCATAATGTTAAGTGTGGAAAAAAAAAAAAAAAAAAGGCTTACACCGGAAGAAATAAAAGGACAAAATTGACTAGAAAAAGACATCGAGGAGCGGTTTGGAAGGATTGTGGCATTAAATCTATCGTTGACGGTTTAATACGACTCGCCTAGTATAAGGCCACCTACCATTGAAATGGAATCGATATTTAATACTAACTTCTCCAATAAAGATTTTACATATGCATTTTGATGTGATTTTATCAATACATGCCGAGATATAGCTATTCGGAAAATAGCAGGAGATGAGTAATAGCAACAATGTCTGTTGGCCTCTATATAACAAATAAAGTCATCAATCTTTTTCCTAGTGGCCATTTAACACATGAAAGCCTATCTTAATATGCAGAAAAATGCAGATTAGCAGCGTCATCTATGGGCCTCTATGCACCCATACAAATGAGTTAAATTTTTCATAGCGGTCATCTTACATACCAACAGTTGTGCACTTAGGCGCTAAAGAAGGTGAGCTTTCCCACAAATCGGGGAAATCATAGCATATAACGGCGTCACCCGTTGAGAGATATATTTCAAAATCTAATCAGCATCAATTTACATCAAGGTTCAATTAAATATACAGTCATTTGCAAAAGTTTAAGACCACCCATAGAAAAATCAGATTTAATGGATTTCCACAAAAATAACATACATATTTTACATATAAAAGAACAAAATAGGATATACATGGTTACCTATTGTAATTAAAATCAGTATTTTGTAGGACCTCCTTTATTTTTAATAACTTGTGCAATCCTCTTAGGCATGCTATAAATATGAGACTTGCAGTAAGCTTTAGAAATGTCTGTGCACCAGACGGGCTTTATTGCTTCAACAAGTGCCGTAGCAGTAGATGGTTGCTTTTCGGCGACTTTATTTTTCACAATACACCGCAGATTCTCCATTGGATTCAAATCTGGTCTGTTACCTGGCCCATCAAGCACTTTGATTTTCTGTGCCCTCAGATATTTCTTGACAATCTTCGTCCTGTGACACGGAGCCCCATCATGCATGAAAATTGAACATTTATGAACAGGCGTGTGAAGCTTCAACTTCTCACATAACAAATTAAGGTACTGCTTTCCTTTCATAGAGGTTTTAGATGGCACAAAATACAGACTAACAGTACCGGACACAGACATTGCACCCTATATCATTTGGCTTGGAGGATGTTTAACAGTTTGAACCATATATCTCTCATCATATATTTTTCCCCTTGGGTAGGCTGACCATATGTCCTCGAATCTCGAGGACAGTCCTCGAAAACTACCTTCGTCCCCAAAAAATTACAACACTTTTGGGAACGCCGGTTATAAAGTTATTAATGTTTTATTATAATAATTTATTATATGTATAATAAATAAGCTGAAATAAGTTCTTTTAGGTGCTTTCTACATAAAAATTACTAAAATTTTACAATTTAAGGTGATTTATTTATTTATTTATTTTTTGTCCTCGAAATTCGAGGACACCGCCATCTTTGTCCCCAAATTCAATGAAAAAAATATGGTCACTCTACCCTTGGGCGGCGAACACTTGTAGCAAGTGCAGAAAATTGCTGCACACTTGACTCGTCCGAAAATAAGACCCTACTCTAATGCTGTACTGTCCAATTCTGATATTGTCTGGCGAAAGTGAGTCATTTCTTTTTCATGCTTGGAGTAAGTCGAGGTTTCCATTCAGGTTTATGGGAGGATAAACCAAAATCTTTGGCCAAACGTCTTGAAATAGTTCTCAAACTGGCGTTGGTGCCTTTTGCAGCCAGAGAATGCCTAATCGTATTACAGGAGGTTCTTGGATCTGATACGACCATCCTTCTAATCACATGATCATCCCGTGCACTCGTTTTTCTAGGGCGACCGCTTCTATTAAGGTCCTCAAATTTTCTCGAAATTTTAAATTTACTAATAGCTTGATGCACAGCTGTCTTGCTCACATTCACCCTCGAACTTATTTGACGTTCAGAAAATCCAGTTTTATGCAAGGTCAATATTTCTGACCTTTTTGTAACAGTAAGTGAAGGTTTTTTACCTATTACAATAATTACACAACAGTCTACGACACAATCCAATAAATAACTGGTGATTAACGTGCCAACCACCTTTATTTATAGCAGTAGAATGCGTCTGATGCAATCAGCACATGAGATGACGCAATATCAGTGCAAATAATGCAATGCGTTAAAATACTGAAAATCGGCAACTGGTCTTAAACTTTTGTAAATGACTCTAGAGTTTGAGGAATTTTGTTCATTATTTCGCAAGATACCGTACCCACAAAACTATTGCTAACTCCCATATAGAAAGACACGCTGACAGGCAGACATTTTTCAAAAATTGTCCTGTCGTTTTTAGGACAACTCAGGAAAATTTGTGAATCCATCAAAAACTGGTTGTCTAAATTTTTTATCAATCCAATACTTTCTTCTATAGAAATAGAACAAAACTTACCAATATTTAGAGTGACTAATTTGATCAACCTATTTAGAAAATCAACTAGACTAAATATGAAATTTTATCAGCAATCACTAAATATGAAGTTTGTACAATTAATTTTAAAGGCATTTAATATTCATAATGGAACAAAATATTAGTGTCATATCAAAAGGTGAACCCATTGTTCAGATTCATTTTCTATAATATTATTCCCGGTAAATTTTATGTTTGTTATAGGATTCATATATTAAAACATATATTGGTTGGTTGGAGGATTTAAGACCGATTGACTCCATGAGTTTCCTAGGCCTATAGGGAGAATGCCCTTCATGGGAGTCTTTCAAAGGGGTCCTAGCCCGTATTTACGCGAGTTTCGGAGGAAACCATGGAAAACTTCGAACGGCTAGGTCGATGAGCGCGACCTGGGATCGAACCCGGCACCTCCCATCTACCAACTTTGAGCGCAGAACCGCTCGGCCGCTGGTGGGCATAAAACATATCTTTAAATCACCGAAAGAGAATAGGGCTGCGGTTGCGTAATGGACTGAGCGTTGAACATGTGATTGGAAGACTACAAGTTCGGAACTCGCGCATGACAAAAATATCCGGGTAAAGTAATTGGCCTGGTACTCATAATATCCGTCATGGCTGCAATATTCTTCATGAAGCAATGCCCTCTCCTAATTAAAAAAAAAAAAAAAAAAAAAAAAAAAAAGAAGAAGAAAACTTCTCCACTGAGAAAAACAATATACCGCCTTCATCTAGAATGAATAAGAGGTCATTTTCTAATACTCTATACCAGAAATACAGATTTCCGAGCTATGGGTATAAGGCATGCCATTAAGCTGAATAGACTAAATGATCAAGAATTTCTAGTCTAGATGGTGAAACAATATTCTGAATATTCTGAATCCTTTGCATCTCGCTTGATTTCGTAGAGTTGGGTCATAAACCAAGATTACAGTTGCTAAAACTCGCCTCTTGTATTCACATTTATTTGCAGAGATTTTTAAATAAGTTTGACCTCGATAATATGGGCAAACGCTCTGGAATTCTAATAGGGGTTTCTAGAACTCGCTTTCAAAGGGGACTAGAATTTATAAGGATGACATGCAACTATTTTCACTAGAGCCACAATTTAGATTCTAGATGTCGGTTACAGAATTTTTTCTCAGTGCCTAAGGGTTACCGAAGCAGGGGATTCATCTCCTCCACCTAGATTCAAAATTGTGATGGCATGTCTACGAAACGTACCATCCCAGACCATTGCCCTTTGCCCATTGTGTAGCTATAATGCAAAGTTAAACCCACTTACCTTCAATGAGAAAAAAATATACCGCCTTCATCTAGAACAAATAAGTAGCCATTTGCTTAATTCCTAAACTAGAAATATAGATTTCCGAACTATGCGTACAAGGTAAGCCAACACACTGAATAGACGAAATCATCGAGAATTTATAGTCTATAGATTTCTAGATGGTGAAACAATATTATGAATATTATAAATCCTCTACATTGCGAGAAATTCTCGCTCGATATTCTAGAATTGGGTCATAAACTCGGATTATGATTGCTAAAATTTATCTCTTGCCTTCACATTTATTTGCAGAGATTTTTAAGTAATATTAATCACGATAATATAGGAAAACTCTCTAGAATTCTAATAGGTGTTTCTAGAGATCGCTTTCAAAGAGGATTAGATTTTACAAGGATGATATGGACCTATTTTTACTACAGCCACAATTTAGTTTCTAGTTACAGAAGTCACAGTTAGTTTGTCAGTCACAGAACTTTTTTCTTAACGCTCAACCTCAGCCATTCGAAGGAAATAGTTTTAAATTTTAGTTGGTTAAGATGCTAAATTTCAATACTAAATAAAAAAATTTAGCAACACTGAAATAATTTTTTTTTTTTCCAGTTTTAAAAAGAAAACTTATCGTAAAAAATAAACATTAACGTTTTTAACCTTTCAAAAAAAAAATTGTCGTCTCTAAACAAAAACATATCCGTGATAGACGGTAATGATTAAATGATTATGAAATGTATCGAGTTTAAATGTATAAAGCTGATGATTATGAAATGAAAGTGACTGACTGGTTATGAAATGAAACTGACTGGCTGGTTATGAAATGAAACTGACTACATATGCTTTAATTTTATTCATCTTAGTTCTTAATAATAATTTCAGATAGGAAATATCATTAATAATAGATTAAAAAAAGCAAACAAAAAAAAAACAAAAAGATTAATAATATTTCAGAAGCGTTGTTACATTTTTAAACGCATTCTGTGTAATTAATCATTTCATTAATGAACATATCGTATCTCAAACTTCAGGGCTAATGTTTTTTTTTCTTTTAAGCGTAACTCAAAAACTGCTTCGGGGAATAAGTTGCAATTTCTTATACGCATAATCGAAGTTCTAAAGATCAATATCTGCCAAAAAATTTATAGTTAATTATTCATAACATTTTCTATTATCAATTTTATAACATATGCTTCATTAATAAACATTATTAAATTGTATAAAAATTGCATATTCAAATTATGTTTCGGACATTTAATACTAAAAACCACATAGAAGAAAATATTAAAAAACATAACAATGAAGTTTTGGTTCACTGAGAAAAAATTCTGTAACTGACATCTAAAATCTAAATTGTGGCTCAAGAAAAAATACTTCCATGTCATCCTTATAAATTCTAGTCCCCTTTTAAAGCGAGTTCTAGAAGCCCCTATTGAAATTCTAGAGCGTTTGCCTATATTCTCGAGGGCAAAGTTATTTAAAAATTTCTGCAAATAAATGAGACTACACAAGGCGGGTTTCAGCAACTATAATCTTGGTGTATGACCCAAATCTAGAAAATCAAGCGAGAATTTCTCGCAATACAAAAGATTCAGAATATTGTTTCACCATCTAGAAATGTGTAAACAAGAAATTCTTGACCATTTCGTCTATTCAGTTTATTGGCGTGCCTTATGCGCATAGTTCGGAAATCTATATTTATAGTAAAGGGCCACTTATTAATTCCAAAGGAAGGAGATATATATTTTTTTCTCAGTGTTTAGTTGGTTAGTTTGGTTTTTACGTCACACTAGTGCTGCGCTATGGACAATTGGTGATGTTCTGAAACTCAGTAGGGGTGGTTCGGTGATATGCCATCACAATTTTTATTCTCCACGGAGAAGACACCCCCCCCCCCTCTTCGGTGACCCCCTAAGCAATGAAGTTTTGAAAAAATAATTTAAAATTAAAGACAAAATCAATTATTTCAATTTTAAATACGGCATTCGAGATTTAAATTTATCTTACATTTCAAGTATGCATATATCTTCAAACATTCATATAAATATGAAAATATTTTAAAATTTGATTCTATAATAACATTTGAATTATTAAGAGGATATAGCTCTAAGGTTGTGAGGAATGTCGCTTTATTCATATTCAATTGTAGTCGTTAAACATTTTACATTAACTGCGAAAACATTATTATTATTATTATTGACTTTTTTCCAATTATAAACAATTTATAAGTGATTTTAATTTTTATTTAAAATTCCAATGTTAAATGTTAATAATAACTTGTATCTATTTATTTCATTCATAGACTTATTTATTTGAAATATATATATATATACTTTTTTTTTCTTCCAGTAAACTTTTTCGATTTTTTAATTTAGAAATTTTATTCTGATTGATTTTAAGGAAATTAAAATTGATATAAGACAAGATTTTAAAAAATTGTAATTTGACAGAAAAACCCTACTTTCATTTTAATTTATAATTTAATTTTCCTTCTATTTATGGAAAAAAAAAAAAAAAAAAAAAAAAGAAAGAAAGAAAGCTGTCATTTTTTTTTTTTTTTTTTTTTTTCCCCTACCTTTAAAGGCAATATACTCTTGCAAGTTATTCCATCTTGATAAGACAGCATTACAGTGACTTAGATTTGATCAAAGTGAGAAAATAAAATACTTTCAAGAGGTTTTTCTTATTTAAAGAGTTATAAATTACGAAATTACTTTATAATAGTTATTTATATGCAAAGCGTACACAACTTTTTCATATATATGTAACTCCAAAAATTAAGGAACAAAGGCTTTTTTGAGGTTAACTTTAGAAACAGTGTAGATAATTTCAAGAAAACTCATACATAAAACTTTTATGTATTTATTTAGTGAATATTGCATTACTTAATGTTCTCAATAAATGTTTTACCTATTAAATATGATTTGAAAAAAAAAAAAAAAAATCGTTCTTTTACAAAAATTTTAAGTTGGAAGTTATTTTTAGGAAGTTTAATGCTTTTTTAATTTTATTATTATTATTAAAGTTAAAGGATAAAGTTAAACTGCAATAATTTAAAATTTCAATTAATTATCTTTAATAATAACTACCTTTAATAAAAAATCAGTTTTTCTAATCACTTTTTTTTCCCGTATGGCGCCCTACTTGCCATCAAGCATTGGCCGTTGGGTCGCCAAATTGATGGTCATTTGTGAAACAGTTTTTCTAATCTTATATAAGATTTTATAAAAGCACGATCTAAAATATTTGTTATGACTTAAATTTTGGAGTTTTTTAGAAAAAGAAAATAATGAAACTTACTTCCATCCACTGTTTTTTAAAATTTTGCCAAGTAAGACCTCCGATCTGAAATTAAAATTTGAAGTAAATTCAATGAGGGAGATATACATGCACATGAGATGAATACATAAATATATAATTTTGAAATTTCAAAAAGCAAGATAAACTGCTTTCTCTACACTGCACGCTGAAATATAGCTAGTCTAATTATATGTAATAAAAATATTAATATATAATATACCTAATTTATTTATGTAATACATATATCTACATGTAAATACATAATTATATTCATGTAATAACTTGATGGCTTCAAAATAGAGTTTTAGAAGCTTGGTTTAGGGTCGGAACTTTCAAAGAGATTTTCAGAAACGAATGTTTCAACTTATTTTATTTTATTTTATTTTTTTATTTATATATATATAGGGAGAGAGGTATGATTTTAAATTATTATTTTATTATTTTAAATTAATAGTGAATAATAACTTAAAGAAAATCCCATTAGGAATTCTTAACTTGAAATTAATTCTAAAGTTTCCCCTGTAAAGTAAGTTTTATTACAATACACGATCATAACGCGAAAGTCAGAAAAGTGAACGGATTTTAGGATAAAAAAGTGCTGAACAAACGCAACTTGCAGTTTCTTGTGGTTAGATGATGCATACTAATTAATCTCGGCGATCTGGACCTCAGCTAAGCTGTCAATCATTAAGTTAATAGCCAATGATTAGACAAAGGAGGGGTGAGGTTTCGCGCCAAAAATGCCGATATTTAAGAGAAAACGCGCGAGGATTGAGGCCTCTCTCCGTGTATGCTCTTGCCTGGTAAAATCACTTCAAAATAACGGCCCCGGGAGGTAACGTGATGTAATCGCGGCTACCGTCGTTCTCTGCTCCGACGAATTCAGTTCCACCTGCTCAGACCTAAATCATGGACCATAACCTGTAAGATGTTCAAGATGGGCCAATAAGCGACTGTCTATAATCCGTGGACTCGTTAATGAGTGAAACCCTCTCTTCATTAGAGATATTATGTGACATGGAGTAAAAGAATATGTCACACACACATACACACACACACACACACACACATATATATATATATATTCCACGTAATGTTTAGATAGTACCACAGCAACGAAAGACATACGTATTAATAATAAAATTATATTTTGAATAAAAAAGCACAGCTTTAGTTATAGATATTTTTATTAAAAAATTTCTGAAGGAAAAAAGTTTTTAAATTTTTTTTCCATGCTATGTGATCTCTGATAGGATTTCTTTTCTTTAAAAATAGAAGCATACCTCCCTTCATACTTAACGGGACTTGATACCTATGAACTTGGCACCTATGACTTTTGACTTGGCACCACTAAAGGTTTCACAAAAAAGCTTATATTTCCATTCAGTATTTATAAATTGAACTATTTTAGATTTGTTCAATAAAGTATATTTTCACACAACAATTCTTATGGTTTTTAATACATTTTTTACATATTTAAATTCTTTAAATTGTATTTTCCAGTTTGTATTTTTACATGAATTCATCATCCTCAAAATGCTAAAACTTCTACGGTCATTTAAGAAAAGAATTTAATATATATATATATATATATATATATATATATATATATATATATATATGTATTTATGCTTCATAGCAACTACTTAAAAGAATTAGCGATAGATTTTGCAATATCTTTAAGAGAAAAACTATTAAAAATAAAAAAAATGTAACAAAAAACTTTTTTTTTTTTGCAAATTTTCATATAGACATACATATTTTAACCCCCCCCCCCCAAAAAAAAAAAGAACTAATTAATAAATTCCAAAATCCATCGCTAATTCTTTTACGGTCTAGTGTACTGTATGACGCATTGCCTTATCAGTAAAAAATAAATTTACTATTTTTTATTTATATAAATATAGCCAAATTGATAGTTATCATTAATGTATTTTCATTAATATGTTGACTCAAAAAAAAAAAAAAAAAAAAAGAAAAAAAAAATACCGTAGACCACCCACTGGGCTGGAACTTTTCGCTCTTCCATTTACGTTGTACGGAACATAACAGCGGAGAGAGTCACTGTAAAAAAATAACAGTTATCTGCTGCAAGAAACTCTCTGTGATTGGAGAAAATAAGTTCAAACAACGTAATTTTGCAGTAGATAACTGTTATTTTTTTTACAATGATCACTGTAAAAAAATAACTATTACCAGCTGCAAGAAACTCTCTGTGATTGGAGAAAATAATTATTTTCTCCACAGAGAGTTTCTTGCAGCTGGTAATAGTTATTTTTTTTACAGTGTAGTAAGTGAAGGAACTCATTAGGAATTTGTTCCTTTTTACTTTCCGAACACTATAGTGAGGAAAGTATTGTAATCATGTCAAAAATCCGAATTCGAGATTTTGATGTTTCTATACGTTTCGAGGTCCAACGAGTCCGTTTTCACTATTTTTACGATGATGTATGTATGTGTGTGTGTATGTATGTGTGTATGTATGTGTGTATGTATGTGTGTATGTATGTGTGTATGTCTGTGTGTATGTCTGTGAGTGAACACGCTAGCGTCTAAACGCATTGTTCGAATAAGCTGAAAGTTGGTACGTATATTGTAAGTCATCATAGTACGAACCCTATAGATTTTGGTGAATCTAGCACTTATAGTTTTTTTACAGGGACACAAAGAAAAATTCTTTATCATTATGGCCAAGGGACCAAAATCTTAAAAGTGCGATAGCATCTAAACGCCTTATTCAAATGAGCAAAAACTTTATACACATATTATAGGTCACAGATACTCAATCTGTATAGAGTTTGGAGAATCTAGCACTTATAGTTTTTTTACAGGGACACAAAGAAAAATTCTTTGCCAAATTTTTAAAAGTGTGATAGCGTCTAAACGCCTTATTAATCTCAGCAAAGAATTTGTACACATGTTATAGGTCACATTTGAACCAACTGTATAGATTTTGGTGAATCTAGCACTTACAGTTTTTTTTACAGGGACACAAAGAAAAATTCTTTATCTTTATGGCCTATGAGACCAGCGATAGCATCTAAATGCCTCATTCAATTGAGCTGAAAATTTGTATGAATATTATAAATCACTGTTGCACTAACTATAAGCATTTTGGTGAATCTAGCATTTATAGATTTTTACAGGGACACAACGAAAAATTCTTTATCGTTATGATCTAAGGGCTCAAAGTTCAGTAGCGTTAAATAAAACCTCGTGTGATATATGGAGAAAAATACTCAAACACTCTGTTATGGTTTTCTCTTTTTTGTTTGTTTAGCAACTCCTCTTTCTTTACTTTATCTACAAAACTGTTAGTTACTCAATGTTCGGAAAGTCGAGTGGAGTCACTCCAGATTTTTTTCCATTGTTACGTGCCCTGAAACGTAAATGGAAGAACCAAAAAGTTCTGGCTTTCTGCCAATTGTGGGTCCGTGAATTGTGGATAACCAATATCCCTAAATATTCTAAAAAATATCTTTATACTAGCCCTTTCCTAGTTTTTTAACGTAAGAAATAAAAATTCTCTGTAGACTTTAGAAATAAAAATGAATTTTTGAATGAACATGAATTCTAAATTAATTATTAAATGAAATAAAAATGAATTATTAAAAATGAACGGAAATTATATGATATGGAAAAGAAGTGTAAAACAGGGGAAAATTCAACGTAAAATCTTGACTTGACGAAAATAGATACAATAAACTGAACAAAAAATAAAAGTTAAGAAATAAAAGTTTAAAAAAAGACGACATTTGTATAATAAGGAATCGTTTTATAAAAAGAAAATGACAGTACAAATATAGCTGCCAATATTTTAATTTATTCCGGAGTACTTTTAGCCCCGCCTTTATTTCGCACCACTTTATTTTATTTATAGAAAAATTTTCTTCGATAAAATAAGAAAAAATTACTTTTAAAAAATAAGTGGTACGAAATAGAGGCGGGGCTAAAATTGCTCAGGAATAAATTAAAATATTGGCAGCTATGGTATAAACAAAGAAAAATTGCTTTTGAAAATAAAAATTACAAAATTTTATGCTTACTATAATGTAAATAAACTTTATTTATACATATATAGTAAAATGGAAAAGAAATGAAAGATAATAGAGTTTTGGGTTCAATACGTTCGATCTTCTAGATGAAATTTAATATAAAATCTCTACTAATAACTTATTACATAAAGCTTCAGAGAAATGTCATTCAAGAAAATAAAAAGTTTATTGGTTTCATAGCTATAAAAATTTGCACCGATTTAACTTTAAGAAAGTAAGACAACGCAAATTCATACTTGCAAACCATCTCATTAATAACAGTACAATTGTTAACGCCCCTTTTCACACACCACTATATTTTTAGAGTTATTCTATCCAAATGTTAATACGATTAAATAAGACTAAAATTACTCTAAAAAATTATTGGTGTGAAAAAAAAAAAGACGGGTACTAAAAATTGTACGGTTCATAATGAGATGGTTGGCAAGTATGCAGATTATTTAAGAAAGGCTTTTGAATATTCAAATTTTTCCATTTCTGTAACAAAAAGAATGAAGAAGTTTACTTATATAAATAAAATATAACTCCAAAATAAATTAAAGATAAGGTAATTTATATCCTCAGTTATTCAAAAAGAAAAAGATTTAGACTTTTCATTTTCATTGTCTCGAAAAGATTTAGAATAGCTTTGTATGAATTTTAAAATTTTAAAGCTTTTGATGATTTCTAAATCATAACTATCAAAGCAAATATTAGTTTACAAATATTAAAATATATTGATTTTTCATTTTCTATATTTAAAATTTTTGAACTTAAATTTTTAATTTAAACCGTATCTCAAATCTATGTTTCTAGAAATAACAAATATATTTTATTTGAACACGACCTTTATTATTTAAGCTTTTATACATAAGACAAATCACATATTACTTTTACGTCGAGAATTATTTTCTTTTCTTTTATTGCCACATCACACAGTTTCTTAATACCTATTCAGTTTATATAAATAGAAAGAGATAGTTCATATAAATAGAAAGTTTACATTAATAGACCTTTCCATTAATAAAAGATCAAGTAAAGGGTATTTTAACGTTTTCAGTTTTAGTTTTGATTGTTAAGATTAGCTAAAGTTCAATAGACATTTGGATCTATAATAGTTTTGATCTTTCTTTATGTTAGTTTATATCTTAAGGTCAAAGTAAAAACAGAAAAGTTTTAAAATTTTGTCGGGATCATATACGTTTTTTTCCCCTTTACTTGATGGATTTCTAATGCATATTCTTTCATCATTCACACCATGTATTAATTTAATATAGATTAATTCACATCAATAGTCAACATTTATATTGTCCTCCATTAGCCTAAATTTATTACGCACACACAGGCCTCTTAAAAATTGACGTTTCAAAATGGTGGTGGTCAATAAAAAATATCTGTTGTTTATACACAGTAGAAACAAGACCGTAAACGTAAAAATATATACTAAAATTTGAACCTCCGAACAAGTTTGGGTGTTAAAATTGAAGTTTAACATAAAAAAATTTCAATAAATCTGCAAAATATCGGGGGTTGCCTTTACCTCCGAAATAGCTCTCTGGCTATAACCTTGACTGGCAATAAATTTTAAATTAATTACTGGTATTTAAATTTATTCACTAAAACAGCCATGAATTCATTTACTACGATTAATTAGAGCCTAATAATAACGTAAATTTAGTAGTTGTTCTATCAATGTTTACGCATTCGAAATACAATATAGAACAACAAAAAGTTTCTTTAAAAATATTTTTCCCCCTTTGATTACTGCATTATCTTCTAAAAATATAAACAAAAACATTTTTTTTTATTATATTTATTTAGTTAACATTATAGAAGCATACATGCCAACATTTTAATTTATTCCGGAGTATTTTTAGCCCCACCTTTATTTCATACCACTTATTTTTTAAGAG
The DNA here is from genome assembly GCA_963930645.1 of Salticus scenicus. Taxonomy (NCBI): domain Eukaryota; kingdom Metazoa; phylum Arthropoda; class Arachnida; order Araneae; family Salticidae; genus Salticus; species Salticus scenicus. Next base: position 337,040,686 of record OZ005653.1, read on the forward strand.
AGATTTTTTTCTTATTTCATCGAAGTTATATATTGGAAAAAAAATTTCTATAAATAAAGTGGTGCGAAACAAAGGCGTGGCTGAAAACGCTCCGGAATAAATTCAAACGTTGGCATCTATGTAGAAGCATAGAAATACCTCCAAAATAACATTTACACAGACGAAAAGATTAATAAAATAAAATAAAAATAAAATATAGATTGGAAAATATAAAGGAATATAACAAATAGAAACTATATATAACCACTAATATTTCCATGTTCATATTTTAATTTTTAAGACAAAACTAATCATTTATTTTCCATTCTTTCCTTTTCTCGCTATAGAATCATTAATAAGTATATATGATTTCGTTAAATGAAGTACTTGTTATTGACAAATGTTTTTCTGCACAGGTGACGCGCAGATTCAGAGGCCCAGACAGGGAGAAATCGGACGGAACCAAGTCAGGGTAATAAGGAGGCTGAAAGAAAATTTCCCATCTCATGTTCTTAAGTTTTTGCTGTATTATCATGGCTGTGTGAAGTCTTGCAACACACTGAATGACGATAAATCTTTTCAGCAAGTCATTTGTCGTGTAGTTACTCTTTTTTTTTTTTTTTTTTTGATAATTTCACTAATGACTTTCTTGTTCATATAGTTGAAGGTCTAGCACTTTATAATTTCTCTGTAGAGTGGAAACTTTGTAATTTTTTCAAGCATCGTTGTATAGTGCGGTCAAATGTGTTATTCCTATAAGTAGGAATATGCTCCTGAGAATCTATATTTCTGAGTCGTTACTAGTCTAGAACAGAATTTCATTACAGACGATTTCGGATTTTGATGTCTGCTTAACCCCTTGAACTGAAATAACGAGTCCAGCTCGTCATGAATTTCCCGACACTAATTATTGTCTTACATGTATGCATAACAATAAACATTCATATAAATGCGTGTGTGAAACAAATATTATTTTTAATAATAACAAATTATTTGAGCAACAAAACCGTAAGTTTCAATATTAATCCCTCCTCTTAAAACTAAGAAAATTAAATTGTCTGTATGAGCAGTGCTGACTAAAAATAAATTGCAGTTCAAGGGGTTAAATGTCATTTTAATTCACCTTTAAATTGTAGGAAAAGGTTTGTTTATTATTTTGTAAGCAATGGTTTAAAGTACATTCATTGAAAGTGTGATTATCCTATGGCAACAATAAAAATAAAAATCTTATAGACAGGTATGCAAAAGTTACTGAAAGCGCTTTGTATATTGAAAATTAATATATATATACAGTAAAACATCGTTTACACATTTTTCAAGGGACTGGCGTAAAAAGACGTATAAATAAAAAGACGTATAATCTAAATTTTAATACTAACACTTTGATTACTACAAATTTAATGATACTTAAGCAAAATATGTATGAAAGTATTAATTAATTAAGCTTCTTAAGTTAGTAAATGTATATTAGACTTCTTTTAAGACAATAATTATTAATAAAAAAAAGATTTATTATAAAAAGCGAAAACAAATCATACTATTAATGCATTACTGGGTCCTAATTACATATGCCATAGATTGAGTATTATATTGCATTTCTTAAGAACTGTACGAGTATGAACACATTTTGAATATTAATTATGTATATTGCGTATTTTTAATAACAAGCATACGATTGATGTCCATACAGATTGTTATTTAATAACATTAAAAATCTTTAATATTCGTTTCATTTGATGCTTGTGTACGAGTATTAAAAATTCTGCTGTGAATTCAATGGATTCTTTGAGCAGTATTCGATCTTTCTTGTGTTCCTCCATTTAAGATGCTTTCTAGGAAAAATCCATCTTATTTAGAATGAAAAATAATGACAGATCGAGAAATTTTGCGAACTTTAGTAGAGTGGAAAAGACGTATAACAGATCAGTTCAAAAAACCCTTAACGGCTTAAAAGTTTGTGACGCCGCTACTTTATGGCTATAAGAATTTGAAATATGAGCCTTAAAAATAATGATATCAAATTTTAAGTGACGCTTTGCAATTAGTTAAAATATACATAGATTTTCTTATTTGATCATTTACTTTTATCTTTTATTTATATTTATAATGCAAACGTAATGTTTTTAACTTCAAGATCAGACAGATAATATAAAATACACTCACTGATGCTTTTTCATTCGCATTTCAAATTCAAAATAACAGTTTTAAAAGGAATTATATAAAAATTCCAGTGGCGCCTCGGTGTTATTTTAAAAGATATGTTTTTAGATTCCATTAAAATTACTTTTGTTTTGTCTAATAAAGTATATTTACACATTTAAACAGTGCTTTTAATTTTCAAATATACTGTCAAATAATTATACTTTCACTGAGTTTACATTATAAAGTAAAATTATTTATTTCAATCAATTCATTTATCTTTTGCATCACGCTATCCAAAACATAGTATCCAACTAAGTGAAAATTTGCTTAAAGAGGTAGTGTGACGTAAAGAAAACATTTACACAAATTTTACTTGCAGTTTTGGATAGCGTGACGCAAAAGATAAATCAATTTATTGAAACAAATAATTTTACTTTATAATGCAAATTCAGTGAAAGTATAATTATTTGACAGTATATTTGAAAATTAAAAGAATTGTTTAAATGTGTAAATATACTTTATTAGACAAAACAAAAGTAATTTTAATGGAATCTAAAAACATATCTTTTAAAATAACACCGAGGCGCCACTGGAATTTTTATATAATTCCTTTTAAAACTGTTACTTTGAATTTGAAATGCGAATGAAAAAGCATCAGTGAGTGCATTTTATATTATCTGTCTGATCTTGAAGTTAAAAACATTACGTTTGCATTATAAATATAAATAAAAAATAAAAGTAAATGATCAAATAAGAAAATCTATGTATATTTTAACTAATTGCAAAGCGTCACTTAAAATTTGATATCATTATTTTTAAGGCTCATATTTCAAATTCTTATAGCCATAAAGTAGCGGCGTCACAAACTTTTAAGCCGTTAAGGGTTTTTTGAACTGATATCATTACTTTTTAGTGGTTATTGATTAAAAAAAATTAAAATAAGTCCTTCTGGCTCCTAGCAAGGGTAAACTAATTTATCTTTACTTATGAAGTTGCCACCATTTTTTTTTCAAAATGGCAGCTACAATTTATTAATGGACTTAGTGGATTTATTAATGAAGGCTTGTATATATGGAGTTTTAAGCAAATCGGTTCATAAAACCTTTCTAATGTAAATTTGAAAATTTCAGTGCGCTGGCACAGGGAAAAAAGAGGGTAGATTAAGTTGGCAAATGAACATATCAAATACATTTCTAAGATAAATCTACACTACAAATTTAGTGTGAATTAATTCAGTATTTCAAACGTTATCATACTAACAAATTTTCAAGTAGCCTGCCACTTGGAAACAAAATGGAGAAGCTTCGCACTAGAAAAATTTATTGACTGGGATTCTCAAACTCTTAAAAAATAAATAAATAAATAAATAAGAAAGAAAGAAAAATAAGTGGATAATTTCAAATTTAAGTTAGAATTACGTAATTTACATTTTGCAAGTTTCTTTTTAGAGAATTACAAATTAAACAATTTAATTAAAAAAAAAAAAAAAATCAAGTAAATGTTAAAAATGAAAATTTGTATATTTTGTTTCCCCTTTTGAGGCTAAGTATGCTCCAATATTCACAATTTAAATTTTCATCAAAAGTGTAGGTAAAAATTACTTCATATATATTTTCATATGAAATGTTTGGGTGAAAAAAATAGATAAAATATAAATTAAGCTTTACATTTCCATAATTTTAAAAATAAGATAAAATCACCTGGAGAAAAATTTTATGGAAAATATAAGTTAAGCTTTTTAAAAAAATGAAATTTCTGCGTAAAAATTCTATTTCATAAATATATTTACAACTACAATAAACGAAAAACCCTCCTTTAATTTTAAATAAATTTTTCTACATGTTTCGAAGCAATTAAAAGTTTTTTCTTTCTTTCTTTTTTTTAAAGAAAAATAAATAAATGTAGTGGCGCCATCTAGTAGTTTATATTAAAATCATATACATATATATTTAACTTTTTTTTAAATATTTTTCCCCCTTAAAAAAAAAAAAAAAAAAAAAAAAAAAACTTGTTTAGAAACAGGTAGAAATAGTTATTTAATATTAAAGGAGGATTTTTTGTTTATTGTAGTTGTATATATATTTATGAAATAGAATTTTGCATGCAGAAATTAATTAATTAAAAAAAATAAATGAAAGAATAACATTTTTTAAATACATTATTATGAGTTTCAAAGTAAAGATGTTATTTATTTATTTTGACATGTTTTTTAATAATTGCTATTTAACATATTTTTCATGAATTTTAATAAAATTCATGAAATAATGTTATTTCTAATAAACAGTGTAAGTACTGTTTCATCCCCTAGTCATTATTGCTTTAAATAATAATAAAAAAAAAATTGATTATGTTAATATTTACAATATGTATCATTTTAAAGTCTGAAAAATAAATAAATGAATAAACTCTAACTGTATTTTCAAAGAGATTTTTAATTTTTAAAAAGAAAAAAATATATATATGCATTTACGAATGTGTATGTTTTAAATAAAAAACGATAGATGGCGCCTAAACTCTATTTGCTGTTTTTTTCCATTCCCGGCGCGGAATGATACATGAATATGAATCGCAAATCATTGAGCTATTATAAAATCTATGTTCATGAATGATTAAAAAATTTTTCGCTTTAAAAAAATTGTAAATTCATCATTTTTATGATAAAATGGAATATCTAAAATTACAAAATACTTCCTTATTTAAAAAATTATCTAAATATTTTTTGACTAAATATGAAATTTTGAAATCAAAAATATTTTTTTCATAACGGAAGAGAAAATATATTTAAGTGAATTTGACTTAGTATATATACAATAAATATTTTAAACATGTAATAAAGTACTTTTGCGTTAAAAAAAAAAATCTAAATAATTCATTGGCTGCATTGAAGTCGGTCAATCAACCAGCCCACATACCTCACAAGTAAGAACCGCATAACAGCGTTTTCACCCGAAGAAACACATGTAATTGGCGGAGTAATATAGTTCCATATTTAAAGCGATTTATATAAAAAACAAGAGTTTTCCTGAAAAAAAACGAAATCGTTACTAGATTCAAAAAGATCCTATTAACAACATATATTAATTATATAAAAATCCTTCGAGCCGTTTTAGAGATATTTTTCAGAATTCGAGCCCATTACACCAACCGTTTTCCCATTTTGGCTTTAAATTGAGATTCAGATCTCAAAACATGATGCATGTAGAAATGTAAAAATTTCAGGATAGATTAAGACCAAAGACAAAAGGTTATTTTGAAAAGATCAGAACAAAATATGGCATATTTGCTGAGATATTAAGTATCGGCTTTTACAAATCTCTTTGATGTCAAACTAGCCGTATATATGAGTTCGCAGCGCCCCGTTTGTCCCTGCGCTTGCGTCTCCCAAAAAACTGTCGTGTTTCATGATATTAGCGGCGTTTAAACGAAGAATTTTTGCATTACAATGAATAGGGATGAATTGGGACTTCACTAAAAAGACGTATAAATGTAAAAGACGTGTAAACGAAAGACGTATAAACGGTGCTTTACTGTATATAATACTATATATATATATATATATACATACTGATTTTAAAAATATTTATACCATGCTCTATCCTTATTTTTAAAAGTATATATTATTTATTTAAAAAAAAAAGTACTAATGAACATTTTACCTTCCTCCAGCATAGGCATCTGCGGTGTCGAAAATGTTGATACCATGATCGTATGCAGCAGTGACGATCTCTTCAGCTTGCTGAAAGATATGAAAAATCTATAAAATACATGTCAAAAGAAATGTCATTATATATTAAAAGTATGCGATTTCAAGCATAAGATTTAAACTTAGTTTTTTTTTTTTTTTTTTTTTTATGTATCTAACGAACGTAAAATAACTATTCTTACTTCTTCAGTAAGGCTTTGTCCGAATGTTACCCACGCACCTAAAGAAAAGGAAAAAGTATATTTTGTTATCTCACGAAAGGAAAATACATATTTTTATCACTTTGACAAACATACTCTGACATATTCCCATGCAAAGTGAAAACAAATAAATTTACTTACAAAGCAAAAATAAGAAACAAATAAATAAAATTTGGTAGGAAAATAATTCAAACAATATGAATATTGCGTTTTTGCGCAATATTTTCAGACTTTTAGCTGTTACTGTGTAAGTTTAGGCCAAACAATATGTTTTCTAGGTACTTAGATTACACAATAAATTATTACTGCGTAGGATAAGGACCTAAAATCAAATGGGATGCCTTTACTGAGTCTTTTTAAACGTTTCTAGCTTTTATTCACGCGAGTTTCGAAGAAAAAAAAACATAAAAAACTTGAAACGATTAGGTCGATGAATCTGAACTCGATTCGAACCCGGCACTTCTTGTCTGCCAGATTTCAAAGTAAAACCTTTCAGTCACTAAACTTAGTTTATATTACAGGATAAAATATCTTGCATAATCCATTGTTTTACTCCTAGAGATAATAATAAGCGAGACGTATTAAACTCTCGAAGATAGCTTTAGGGTATTTTTCCAAGTACCTTCCCGCTCTTCGATGACTTTTTCTAGTCAATTTTGACCTTCTGTTTCTTCCGGTGTTAGCCCCCCCCCCTCTTTTTTTACACACTTAACATTGTGAGTTTTTTTCGTTTTCATCCCATGCTTTTTCTATGGATTTTTAGATTGAAATATGAATTTGAAATACAAAATTACCATTAAAAATTTTCCACAATCATTTTTTTTTTTTTTTCAGTTGACCAGAACTTTTTTTTAGTTCCTTTTATTAATTTTGTCAAAATGCCTGGTTGAGAAAAATTTTAAGTTCATATCTCAAATACTTTTTGAAATATCTGCGCATAGGGCAATTCCATGAAAAATGTAACGTCAGTCATACATAGAGATAATTCTGCTTCAACCAATGTTTTCCAACAATAATCACTATTCTATTCAATCATATAAATCACAGTATATGTGCCCTTAAAATTTATGAATGGTGATACTGGTGGCAAAAAAAGATAAAATATTTTCCTTTTGTGTGACTGATACCTTCTTCCATGAAATCACCCAACAGTCAAAATGCACCCTTAAATTAAAATAATAATTATAATAATAATCTACAATAAAATAATTTTCTATTTTAAAGTAAACCAAAGTAATATTTCAATCAATAGAGTAATGTCATACTAGTTAAGACAAAAACAATTTTGTTTGTACATGCATTCATTCTTTTCTTTTAAATTCTGAAAGTTGGTTCTGAAAGTACTTGTATTCATGCAAAAATTCTTTTAAATCAAATAATATATTTGTGATATTTTAAAAAGTTTTCATTATTAATTAGCTAAAAGTATTTATTTTAATAAATAAATTTGGGCAGATCAAAACTAAAACATATTTCTTTTTGAAGTGAAAACTTCTTTAGGCGCGTTGACCACTTTTTGGGTGAACAAAAATCATGGAACTCGCGTCATCGTCACCGAACGCTTTCCATGAGCTATATGTATACTGTGTATATATGTACATAGATATACCCCCGTGCGTTATTAATATACGTTATATATATACAAAGAGTATATCTCTCTACATATATATCCATATATGTAGCGCACGGCGCGGCATGCCTCATATACATATATATATATATATATATATATATATATATAATGTATACTAATACGAGTAGTAAACTGGTTACTGGCATCTGTCTCTTTCTAGTACTATACTCTATGTATGTATGTACTTTTTCCATAGTATATACATAGTTCACAAAGTACAAGCACGTGCTTTTCTACAGACTGTTATATTCTTCTTTTTGCTTTCAATATAAATTTTCAAATAAATAATTAAAAAAAAGGAAAATTATTTTAGTCATATTACAATATTAACACTTCTTTACAAACCAAAAATAATAATCTAATAGCTTGACGATACAATTCACAAGTTACTTAGTTTTCACTTCTATCGGCAGTCCCCAAAGACAACTTTTAGTTTTTTTTTTTTTTTTTTTTTTTCATATGGCATGATTTTATTTTAGCTATATTTATGCTAATAAACGAGAACATTATAATCCTATTAAATTGAAGTTTTACACCAATTTTTTCGGAATAGCAGCTGCCGTAAACGCCACTGCAGAGCAGAACTAGTATATTTAAGAACGATCTCACATGTAAACACATGCAAGCTATCACGAAAGATTCGTCAATTTTTTCGACATCGAACATCAAATACGTCATATTCTTTATTAATTAAATACATACTTTTATTTTGTTCCAGGTTGTAATTTAATAAATAGCTTAAAAAAGAACAAAAACATTTCGCTTTTTTAAAAGTGTACGATCGTATTTAACCAAGATTAAATTTCCACAAAAGCATAATGAAAAAAAATTTAAAAAATTTTGATTTTAACTTAAAAACTGTTGGGACAAATTTTCAATATTATTTTGATAAAATTTGTTTTTAATATGTAATCTATTCAACTTGAATATTGGTTAATATATATATATATAACTTTTCATTACTAAAATATACATTATCTCTGTCTCTGTTTAAATTTTAGTTTAACCTTTATATTCCACCAGGACTTTAAAGTCCCATAAAAAAATTCCTCAATATAGCCTAAATTTACTACAGAATTTCATTGGGACTATAGTTGAAGCTTTAGTCCCTATAATTTAAGCTTTCCCTATAGTTAAGTTAAGCTATAGTTTAAGCTGAATTTTATACTTTCGCGACGCTGACGTAGATTCACGTCATTTGAAAACCTGTAACTCCACCAGTGGGCGTTTTTTTCACAATTTGTATGCTACTTATTTCTTAAAATATATAACCAATATTCACATTTTTACAATGAAATAGACTATCGATACAAAAAATTTGATTAGAAAGAATATAATTATAATGTATATCCATTTCTAGTATAAATGTGAATACAAAAAATTTGTTCTGAAATATTGTAACATGGGTGAATAACGCCCACAGGCGGACCTTACTGTCAAAAGTTCAAAATCATGCGGTCGCGAAAGTGTTATTATGAGATGATTCTCATGCATAAAGAAATATAATAAAAAAGTTTCAAACTATTTTTCCAAAAGTAAAATAATTTGGGATATTAAGGGTTAATTATTGATATGTAAGAAAGTATTGCTAGAGCTTTCCACTCAAAACAGTGTGACAATGTTAGCAGAATGGCTCTAGATAGACACGCCTTTATTTCCTGATTCTTCCACGAGTGCATTTATATAATATTTTTTCACTTAATTAACCTTGCAAAGTTACTAATGAGAATTAGAAAAGAAAAATTATGGCGGAAAAATCAGGTGTGTGTGTGGGGGGGGGGGGGGGAGTGTCGCATGTCACCATCCTGGTGAGAGAAATGTAGACAACTTTTCTTTCTGAATTTGATACACTATATTTTATTTGGAAAAGAAACTTGTTAAAAAATATACATAAATGTAAATTTTGGTAATAATCATCAAACCTAAAAATTTTGCCAACCTTATCTGAAAACAAATATATGTGTATATAATCAATACAAAAAATCCTTAACGGGTTAAAAGTCTGTGACGCAGCACTGTACTGGCTATAGGAATTAGAAATACGGGTGTTAAAAATAATGATATCAAATTTTCAGTGACGCTTTGCTATTAAATAAAAATTACATAGATTTTCTTATTTGAATTTGCTTTTTTCTTCTATTTATTTTTACAGTGTAAACGTTATTTTCTACATAAATTATTATATAACATTTACTTACAGGTACCTTTTCATTCACATCTCTTATAATATTAAAATATGTGTTTTAAGAGAAATGATATGAATATCCAGCAACGCAGTGAATTTACACTAAATGATTTGTTTTTAAATTCCACTGCAATTATTTTGTTTTGCATATTAAAGTATATTTGCACATTGAAATATTGCTTTTAATTTTCTAATACGCAGTGAAATATATCACTTTCATTCAGTTTATATTATGTACTGAAATGTATTTATTTCAATGAATTATTTTATCTTTTGCGTCCCGCCATCCAAAACTACAACTAAAAATTTCGCATTTTTTTTTTTTTTTTTCATAAATTTTATTTACAGTTTTGGATAGCGTGACGCAAAAGATAAAATAATTCATTGAAATAAATACATTTCAGCACATAATATAAACTTATTGAAAGTGATATATTTGACTGCGTATTAAAAAATTAAAAGCAATATTTCAATGTGCAAATATACTTTAATATGCAAAACAAAATAATTGCAGTGGAATTTAAAAACAAATCATTTAGTGTAAATTCACTGCGTTGTTTGCTTTTCATATCATTTCTTTTAAAACACATATTTTAATGTTATAAGAGATGTGAATGAAAAGGTTTTTCGGTGAGTAAATGTTATATATTATTTTATGTTGAAAATAACGTTTACACTGTAAAAATAAATAGAAGAAAAAAGCAAATTCAAATAAGAAAATCTATGTGATTTTTAATTAGTAGCAAAGCGTCACTGATAATTTGATATCATTATTTTTAACATCCGTATTTCTAATTCTTATAGCCAGTACAGTGCTATAAGACTGTATACTGTATGTCACAAACTTTTAACTCGTTAAGGGTTTTTTTTGTATTGATCTCTTTATTTTTTAGGGGTTAATGATTAAAATGTTAAATTAAAGGAGAATGGCAATGAGTTTATAACCCTGTATAAAAAGTGCAGTTTCATAGGTCACACCATGTTACATTTTACCTCGAGCAAACTAACAAACTAAATGAAATTTTAAAATTTTATGAAAAGTGATAAATAAAAAACTTTAAGAAAGAATATTTCTTGTGTTATGGAAACACGCAACATTACAAAGGCATAATATAGTATATTTTAAAAATGACAAACAGTTTCTACAAATACAATATATATATATATATATTTATTTATTTTATTTTATTTAATATTCAATATCTTTGGTTTAACGGTTCATCTATTTCTTAAATAGTTCAACAGAACATTTAAAATAAATGTTCAAAAAATAATTTGTTTACGAAAATTTTTGTAAAAAAGTGTTATGAATAAGTTTCTAAAGAGCTCCATTCACCGCATAGATTTTGGTTAGATAAGAAAAATTAAACACGAGTTTTTAAATGGACAATCGAATGAACAAAAGATTAATATTTTGTTATTTTTTAATTGAAGATGTGCAAAGTAAAATGTTGTAAGGATTTGACAGTAATTTTCCAAAATGCCTAACATCATGGGGGTGGGTTCAGATCGGTGTAACCCCCGTTTCGCCGACAAAAAATTTCCTACCCCCCTGTTTTTCCCATTCAAGCTTCCCTTTCCAACTATTTAGGGATTTGTCCTGTAACAAGTGGAAAGGAAATTTCAATTCAATGAAATGGCGGGTACTAGTTACGTAAGGAGATTAGTGTCCAGTTCACCCTTTTTATCAGTTGATACGACTCACAGTCTCAGGTGCACAAACCCATGGTGAATTACAATTTTCACTTGTCATTTTTTACGCCTAATTTATAACCACGTTATTGTCATAAAATTATTTCTCTTTTTACAGTGCACTCCCAGAAATTCATACAGCCTGAGACCAGAGACTGCGCGAATTTTAAAATTTTGTAGATTTTTTTTTTCACTTTAAAATTAGAATTTTGATATTATAATGCATTGAAAATGATTGTCATTACATAAGATATATGAAATGTATAGATGAAGGCAAATAAAGAGTATAAATAATGAAATAAAAACGCACATATAAAATTTATAGTATAGCAACATTTATAACATAGCAATTTTTATTATTATTATTTTTTAATAATTTCTTTTCGAAAAGAATTCTTTTTAAAAGGAAGTGGGCATAGCCTGCTAGTATAAGAATAATTGTATTATAAATTTGCGACTTTTATTACAGTTTAGAAATATAGGTAAAGACAAGTAATTTATTTATTTATATTTTCGGTCTATGGATTCTTTTTTACTTTCTCTTACCCATAAGGTGGAGAAAGTATTGTTTTTGGGTCAAATTTTCGAACGCGAGATTTTGTTATATTTACACGTTTTGAGGTCCCCTGAATACGAAAATCATGTTTTTAGCAAATGGTCTGTGTGTGTGCCTGTCTGTTATCAGCATATTTCAAAAACAAATTATGGCAGAAAGTTCAAACTTGGTATTCTAAATTTGTATCATATAGGGATGCTACAGTAAGCTTTTCGTTAAGATCAAGCAAATGGTTCGTGTACAGGGACAAACAAGAGAATTCTAATACATTACGTCTATGGGGGAAATTGCAGGTAAGTAGAGTTTAACGTCCATAGACTGCACTAAACCAAATGAAACGAATATATATTTTTTGTAATAGAGATAGTTAACTGGGGAAAAAAAATTTGTGCATATAGGAGCCTCGACTCCCCCCCCCCCTGGGGGGGAAGTCCCCCCCTTGAGGGGATTAAATTTTCATGATGGGTATCATTCAAAAGAGCTCGTCAATACCTTTAAAACGAATGGTTGAACTATAAATCTGTGATAATTTAAAACATATTTATAGATTTTTTATTTTTTTACTTTTAACGAAAAAAAACCTTTTTTTTTTTTTTTTTTTTTTTAAATATTGAGAGTAAAATGGACTTTTTTGGATATTTAGTGTTACACTACTTCTCTAATATGGAAATCGTCTCCATTATCATAAAAGATAATTTTTTTAAATAATAATTTTAATAAATTATTTTTTTTAACAGAATTATTTTTTAATAGCCGAATTAAATTCTGTATAATTGTAGATGCATTAATGAAATGGGGGCCCTCACACAGAACTAATTATCGTATAAAACTCTTCTGAAGCCTAATTTGAATTGTTTAGCATAGGTTTACATGACAGTTCTCGTTATCTTACCTCTTAATCTGCAACCTGTATTTATAGTATTAAATTTCAGGGTAAGAGAAAGTCGTGTGAGTGACACACCAGATTATTTTTTCCTGTGTGTGTGTGTTTAAGCACAAATATTATTGAGTTAAAAGAATTTAGGTACTTATCTTCAAGACCTAGACCTTGCTTAAAATTAACTTTCCTTATCTCATTAGACTCCATTTCTAAAATAACACCATTGAAGTAAGTTCTATCATGATTTTCTTCTTTGAATTTTATCATAAATTTCAATGTTTAAATTGGTCGTGATCAGCAGATTTCTGAAGTCTACTGAAATTTTAAAATTCCTTTTTTATTATTTCTTAAAAATAAAAAAAAAAAAGTCTTGTATTTTCAGATTAAATACCATTGATACATAAGCTCAATAAAAACCAGCAAGTAAAAAATCACATAAATGCTGTTTAAAAAAAAAAAAAAAAAAAAAGAGAGAGAGAGAGAGAAAAGAAAAGAAAAGAAAAAAGAACATATTTCAATTTATTTAATTTTTATAATTTTTTTTTTATTTCCTACTACCAAGTGTTATTTCTCAGTTTATTAATACATCACCAAAAAATGTTCATCATGCTAATTTCTGAAATACTGAATTAATTAATAAACTTTGGGCTTATAAAACTGATAGTGAAAGTTAATAATTAAAAAACCGAAAAGAAAAAAAAAAAGTTTAAATGAATGTTTTGTAATAGTTCTCATTTTGTTTGAAGATGTGATATTTGGAATTCGACTAAATTTAAAAATGAGTTGGCCAGCAGGTAATTAAAAAAGAAATTCTACTGTTTATTCTGTTTTATGGGAGTTTTTATTTTATTTTATTTTTTAAATAAAATATTCATATTAAACTTCTGTGCTTGTATTTATTATTTAAGTAAATAATAATAATAAACTAAGTCTTATCCTATTAAAAACTTTAACAATTTTCCCTGAGTAGACCATTTTGGCAACTAAGTAAAAATAATTAAGTGCCATTGACGTCTGTTTTTCCCATTCTAATTTCTAACTCTGGGTGTAGCGCATTTATTTCCCAAGTTTTTCTGCATCTTAGCTTCTAAGTTTTTTAGGATTATTGCCTTCAAACTACACAGCTAGTCTTAAATGAGCTTGAAAAATGTATGTTATTCCCCCATTTCGCAGACAAAATGGCGGTGAACATTCAGTGACGGCGAAACAGGTGTTAAACCGATATTGTCGATTTTCCCTTCTTTAGGGAATTTGTCAACGAAAGGGGGTGGGAAATTTTCGTGTCGGCGAAACGGGGGTATAACCTTCAGATCCTCCTTTGGAAACTCTGATAATTCTAAAAAAGATGCTTAATCAATTTGAGGGAGATTTTGTTTGGTTTAAAATTAATTCAGATGGGAAAAATAGGAGGGGGCAATCAGTTAGACCACTTTGAAATTTTAATCGGGAAAACGTTTTTTAGAAAATGTTTTTTGAATTTAATTTCATTTTATCTAGTTAAATGTACTGTATATAGTTCAGGGATGGAACACGGGCGCAGAATTCATACCACTATCAATGTAAGAAAATTTTCTACCTGTTAAATCGACGATATTATAGGTAGAGAAATTTCTTAAACACATTCCGGTGTGAATTCTGCGCCCGTGTTCCATCCCTGATAGTTCCCAGATTCTTCCGTATTTCGTAATCGCGCTAGAATTCCTGAAAATTTTCTAAAACGTGGTGAAGGAATTTTTGACATTGACTCATTTTCTAAAATTGGGTTATGGGGGTAAAAAGTGTACTAAGAGATCTAACTTTAAAAATTTAAATGATAAGGATTTTTTGGAACTTCGAGAAATCTTCTAGATACAATCACTTAAAATATTTCCAGCGATACTTTTTTAAGGTTAGTTGGTAGTAGGTTTTAAGGCCAACTGACTACGCTAGGGTCCTAGACCTATAGGTAGAATGGTCTCTACGAGGTCTTTCTAAGGGGTCGAAGCCCGTATTTAAGCGAGTTTCGGAGAAAAACACGGAAGGAAAGGCTAGGTCAAAGAGTGCGGGATGGGATCGAATCCGACACTTCTCATCCAGCAGCTCTGAGCGCAGAACCGCTCGACCGCTGGTGGGGCAGTTTTAAGGAACTTATAAATATTTTTTTTCTAAAAGTCCCATCTTCCTCGCCAAATCTATCGGAAACGCCACCGAATTTTTGAAAATTATAAAAAACGTGCAAATTAAATATGAGTCTGTAAGTAAGAGCTTTAAATGAGCTCTTAATCTCCCTAATTTTCCTCCTATTTGAAATTATTTTGTTTGCTTTCTACGATTCCCTCTATCGCAATACAGTTTCAATTTCTTTTCTTTTCTTTTTTCTTTCTTTCTTTTTTTTTTTTTTAAGAAATTGCTCATAGAAGACATTTCCGACAAACTAAAAAAAAGGACTATATTTGTTTAAAATTTCAAAGATGCGCCTTTTGCTTCCCCCTGTTTTCGAAATTTTCAAAAAAATTTCCAAAATTTCCAAACAAAACAATGATCCTTCAAACTCATTAAGCCCTCTCTCCTTTTTTTTAGGCTTTTAGAATTCCCAAGGTATTCTCGAGACACGGTGGGAAGACTTTAAACGAAAAATTTTCTTTCATATTTTTCTAACGAATAATTATAGAGAAAAACATTTTTTTTTTTTTTTTTTTTTTTTTTAATGTTGTTTTGAAAAGGTCTTTCCATCAAACAAACAGAAGATTCCCCCCTCTCCCCAATTTTCACGTTTACAAAATTAAAATTTGCCCATGTCTGACTCCTTGTGACCCCTTCCCTCACCATACACATTTGTTTTCTTCTTAACTAAACAAAATCCCGTAAAAATTGTCGAAGACGTGTTTTACAGTTTTTAGAAATTCCGAAAATTACTGGATATACAAAAACAAATAGAATCTTGAAAAACAGTGTCGAATACGAATTGTATTCGACACTGTTTTTCAAGATTTTGTATGAACTTCGGAAACGCACGTTTCTAAAATCGATTAAATTAAATTAATGAAAAACGAACAACTTGATTAGCTTTTCATATAATACAAAATGAATTTAAATCAGTTTGATTTCAAGTAGATTTCTTAAAAGATTTTACGATTTTTATAATCTAATGCAAACACAAGTTCCTGTAACAATCTTTGTGTTATCAGTAATTTTAAGCTAGGCAAAATCATTTAATTTAGTATAATCGCTATTGTTGTTGGTTTGGTTATCAATCGTTGTTATTGTTGGTCGACTTTTAAGTTTTTAAACTGATTAATTGATTAGTTTTGCAAAGTGAAAACAATTACTTATTGTAATTTTACTTAATTTTTTGTGTTTTAGTTAAAAATTTAAAATTACCTCAATTTACAGTCAGCAGTTTACCTCGTAACCCTTTTAATGTTTTATGGATATTGTGTAGGAAGGCTATATTTAAAAAAAAAAAATGTGATGCTTAAAAAAAAAAATAAATAAATAAATAAATAAATAATAATAATAATAACCTCTTTTGTAATGGAAATAAACATCCTTGAATCCCATTTGAACCTCAATATCATTTAACAGTTTGAATAATATAATTCACCAAAAAAATATTCCTGAAAGTGTTATGACATATTTTTTAGAGTAGTGTATACAAAATTTGCAATGTATTATTAATTTCTAATTTAAAGGTTGCAGATGCATGGTAATTTCATTTTATATCAATATTATATGTAAGACATAAGTTTATACAAGTATATAAAAAGGTAACGTAAGTCACACATAGATATAATTCTGCTTCAACCAATATTTTCCAACAATAATCACTATTCTACTCAATCATAAACATCACAGTAGATGATGATACTGGTAGCAAAAAAAAAAGAGGAAATATTTTCCTTTTGTGTGACTGATGTTACCTTCTTTCATGGAATCACCCAACAGTCAAAATGCACCCTTAAATTAAAATAATAATAATAATCTACAATAAAATAATTTTCTATTTTAAAGTAAACCAAAATAATATTTCAATCAATAGAGTTTCTGAAAGTACTTGTATTCAGGTAAAAATTATTTTCTTTCTTTCTTTTTCTTATGGCATGACTTTATTTTAGCTATATCTATACTAATAAACGAGAAAATTTTAATCATATTAAATTCAAGTTTTACACCGAATCTTTCGGAATAGCAGCTGCCGTAAACGCCACTGCAGTGCAGAGCAGAACTAATATACTTAACAACGATCTCACATGTAAAAACATGCAAGCTATCACGAAAGATAAGTCAATTTTTTCGACATTGAACATCAATTACGTCATATTCTTTATTATTTAAATACATACTTTTATTTTTTTCCAGGTTGTAATTTAATAAATAGCTTAAAAAAGAACAAAAACATTTCGCTTTTTTAAAAAGTTTACGATCGTATTTAACCAAGATTAAATTTCCACAAAAGCATAATGGAAAAAAAATTACTTAAAAATTTTTGTTTTAACTTAAAAACCGTTGGGACAAATTTTCAATATTATTTTGATAAAATTTGTTTTTAATATGTAATCTATTCAACTTGAATATTGGTTAATATATATATATATATATATATAACTTTTCATTACTGAAACATACATCATCTCTGTCTCTGTTTAAATTTTAGTTTAACCTTTTGTATTCCACCGGGACTTTAAAGTCCCATAAAAAAATTGCTCAATATAGCCTAAATTTACTACAGGATTTCATTGGGACTATAGTTGAAGCTTTAGTCCCTATAATTTAAGCTTTCCCTATAGTTAAGCTATAGTTTAAGCTGAATTTTATACTTTCGCGACGCTGACGTAGATTCACGTCACTTGAAAACCTGGAACTCCACCAGTGGGCGTTTCTTTCGCAATTTGTACGCTATTTATTTCTTAAAATATATAACCAATATTCACATTTTTACAATGAAATATACTATGGATACAAATACTTTGATTAGAAAGAATATAATTATAATGTATATTCATTTCTAATATAAATGTGAATATAAAAAATTTTGTTCTGAAATATTGTAACATGGGAGAATAACGCCCACATGCGAACCTTACTGTCAAAAGTTCAAAATCATGCTGTCGCGAAAGTGTTATTATGAGATGAGTCTCATGCATAAAGAAATATAATAAAAAAGTTTCAAACTATTTTTCCAAAAGTAAAATAATTTGGGATATAAAGGGTTAATTATTGATATGTAAGAAAGTATTACTAGAGCTTTCCACTCAAAACAGTGTGACAATGTTAGCAGAATGGCTATAGATAGACACGCCTTTATTTCCTGATTCTTTCACCAGTGCATTTATACAGTATTTTTTTGCTTAATAAACCTTGCAAAGTTACTAATGAGAATTACAAAAGAAAAATTCTGGCAGAAAAATCAGGTGTGTGTGTGTGGGATGCCGGCTGTCACCATCCTGGTGAGAGAAATGTAGACAACTTCCTTTTCTGAATTTGATGCACTATATTTTATTTGGAAAAGAAACTTGTTAAAAATTATATATAAATGTAAATTCCGGTAATAATCATCAAACCTAAAAATTTTGCCAACCTTATCTGGAAACAAATATATGTATATAATAATAATAATAATAATAATAATAAATCTGCAAAGACCTGGACCGTTCAGGTTTATGGTTTAAGTGATTTCAAAATTGGCTTTCCCACACCTGTTGAATGCTTTTCATATCACAAACATATATATATATATATATATGTATGTTTTTACATTGAATCAACATGAGTTTATACATAAAATATAAACATTTTTCGACCTTCTCACCCTTCCCCCCTCCAAAAAGAAAAAAAAAAAAAAAACCTTTTTCGATATCGATTATTATTAATCATCTTTTCTTTTCTTTTTCTTCCTTCTCCCCCCCCCCCCCCAAAAAAAAAAAAAAAAAAGAAAAGAAAAAGAAATTGATGAAATTTTGATAAAAGCAGAATTTAGTTTAGTATGGAGGACTATTAGTTTTTCTTTCAAATTATAACATAGCTTTCAAATTATTCAATTATATTTCTGATAAATTTTCGATTTCGATAAGTGTCCAACTATCAAAGCAAAAAAAATTCTGTCGTGATTTCATTAAAAAATAAAAATAAAAGAAATAAATAAAAGAAAAAGAAAGAAAGAAAGAAAACATTGCTGTTAACTAAATTATATAAACCACATTTGAAAAAAAAAAAAAAAAAAAAAAAAAAAATGCATTTTTTCTTCTAAAAATTAGTTAAAAATGCGAAACATATAACCTAAAAGATAAAATTTTATTTATTTCTCACCCATTTTATCTTGATATGCAATAAAAATAAAATAATTTAAGAAGAACTTTTATCTATTGATGAAAAGAAAACTTTATGTATTGATTCTATAAAATGGCTTGAACACTGTATGAGACATTAATAATTTAATTTGTACCATAATACTATCTTATATTTAAAAAATGGTCAGTGTGTCATACACGAGTTTTACAGACGCATATTTAAAATTTCATTACACTATAATGTATTACTATTTTTAAATACATGTTTCGTATGGTGAACGAAAAGTTAACGCTATGGCTTTTAATTAATAAGTGAAGAGGTCAGGAAGCCTCCATATATCCTTGAATCAGGTTCGAATGCTGACCCAAGGATATATGTTTGTAGTGATTCAGATACCATACTTGCCAATCTAACCCGGAAGATTGTTAGGTCCCGCCCCTTTTTGTACACCACTTAATATTTAGAGTTATTCTCTTCAAATACATTTACGATTAAATAAGAAGAAAAATATTCTAAAAAAAAACTGATAGTGGTGTGACAAAAGTAAGCGGAACTAATAATCTTCGAGGTTAGGTTCCAGTGGCGGATTTAAGGGGGGGGGGGGCTAGAGGGCTGAAGCCCCCCTCCCCCCCCCCCCCAAAAAAAAAAAAAAAAAAACACTGACATTCACATTTGAATATTGCAAATGTAAATTTTTTATTGGTCTAGAATAACACTTTGAAAAATCTTAGCCCCCCCCCCCAAAAAAAAAAAAAGTCAAGTTCTGGATCCGCCACTGTTAGGTTCGCAAGTATGAGACACTCTTTTAAACTGTAAGTCCAGGTCTTACTTAACCTAATGTACAAAAATTGACTAATAGAACAACAAAACAAACCATGCATTTTTTTCTTTCTTTCTTTCTTTCTTTTTCTTTTTCTTTTCTTTTTTTTTTTTTTTTTTTAGGAGGAAGAAGAAACTAAATTTATTACCAAACAATTTAGAAACATCTCTGCCAACCTTTAGTAGTAAATTGTTAATTTTACGGCAAACCGTACTTTTTCAAAATTAATTTGCCGTATATTTATGTTTTTTATACTTTATTTACTATATATTTTACGATGAAGCATAGATTATACGGGGAATTCATTGTATTCGGGTTTACGGCCATTTGCTGTTACATTTCTTTCGAAATGAAAAGTAACATTCACCGGCAATTTTTAAAATGTAAGGTAAACGTACCAGTAGTGGACCCTGTACCAGTAGTGGACACTTTTAATTTTAAACTCGGAAAAAAAGCTACCTAATAATTCTGAAGATTCGAGCAATGTTCAGTAAGGGAGTTATACTCCTTTACTGTTAAATCCTTTAACAAAAAATAATTCCAGCCATTAGTTTTAAAATAATGTTAGTTTAACTAAAAAAAAAATTGCACTTTTTGTGATTTTTGCCGTTTTCTTCTTATCACTTTGAATAAGGAAATGGAATTTTATTTGTTCGCTCTCTGCTTATTTTTAACTGATTTCTTCTACCTTTTGCTTTCATATGACTAAAATAAGTATGCAGAATTCATTTATTGGGCTATTTTTTAAATCTTGCATTAACACATAGTATTTTTATGGGTGTCCACTACTAGTGCCACAAAATGTCATCATAACAAATAGTGGACTGCCCTGTCCACTACTGGCTCATGTGACTTTTAATGCCAGATCTAGTAGTGGACACAATTCTGTAATCTAGCAATTTTAGAGTTGAATTTTCAAGCAAAAATTCAAAGGGGTCCACTACTGGGTTTTTAGTGTGTCCACTACTGGCTCATTTTAAGCTCTTCAGATTTTTTAATTTTTACATATATAAATGCTACAATTAGCAATTTTCATGTCGTGTTAAGAAAGAGTTAGTAAAAGTCTGAAATATTAATTATTTTTTTGAAACTCTAAAATTTAGTAAATTACACAAAAAATAGCCGGAAAATAACCTTAAAGTGTCCACTACAGGTGCGTTTACCTTATAAATGTTTCGTATTGCAAAAAATTTAGACGAATGGCTAGATTTACAAGATACTAATCAATAGTAAGAATTAATATATTCTGTTGAAGAAAATAAAGAATTTGTAAAAACTGTTATTGCTTCCATTTTTTTTTTTTTTTTTTTTTTTTAATTTTTTGATGTGTTTTAAAAGTTCCTGAAATTACTTTGACCATTTCTGGAAAGATGTTTGTTTATTTATAGGTCCGAGACAAAATATTTTTAGTGCTATTAGATCAAGAACTGTGTTACAGAATTTCATGAAATTTTGTATTTAGTGTATATTGATACAATTTGGTATCTAGCAGCATTTAGGCCATATCGTCCAACAGGTGGTGCTTCTATACTGCAACTTCTCTTATTCACAGGCAGACTATATCTGAGCTTTTATAATGTATACTTTTACAATCCATTTTTCATTGAATTTGGATACATATCAGTCGATAGGTTGCGCGGTTATGCTGCAATTTTAATCGTTTATAGGAAGGTAGGTAGGTAGGTAGGTTGGGTTTAGCGTCACACTAGTGCTGTACTTTGTTTATAGGAAGGCTATATCTCAGATTCTGTAGCGTATAAATGCATATTTATATTTATCTTTTTGAACTTGATGCGTGCGATGATCGTTTTAAAAAGAATACTGATTTAATTTGGACCGACTGGCAAATGGTGCTACTATTATTTACCCTCTAGGTAAATTCAATATGCGTATAACTCAGTATCTATTGGTTAAAACTGCACCAAACTACATATATAAAATCTTTGTTCTGAGACTATTTTTTTGTTAAATTTAAGTGGTTGTTAACCGGTAGGTACACTGTTATATAAAATTATATAGAAGAAAACTTTGTGATAGGCACAACATATTATAATTATATTTATTATTATTATTATTTTTTTTTTTTTCGAAAACTTCACAATATTCAATACAAAAAGCATAAAAAAAGTGCCTCAAGTGCTTGATAAATTTCACTTCTTGATAATAAAAAGATTCAAATGTAAACATAATTTGAAAAATACAAATAAATTTATTTGTAGATAAAATTATATTTACCTAATCCAACACTCGATACTTTAAGGCCGGATTTTCCCAAGTTCCTGCACAGAATTAAAAACATAGGAAAATTAAGAAAATTGAAAAGATAGTCTACTTTAAAAATTTTAATAAGTCACTTTAAATGGACGATGAAAATTAAAATTAATATTATTCACAGAATGTCAATGAATGTTTATTAAAACATATATGAATAAGTAATTAGACGTTCTTAATTTAGACGAACTTCGATGATTTAGATTAAGAATTTCAGTTTAGTAATGAGAATTAAGAATTATAAAGTTCTTTAACATTACTGGAAAGAAAAAAAATCATTCCATTTAAATGTAGTGAATAAATGCCGATTATAAGATATCTACTTTGAGTGTGCACTTCATGATAATTATCACTTAAGATACAAATCAACATTTTAGTGGATAAAGAATAATATTAGACTATATGAAATTGGAAATTAAAATTTTATTTGTTTTTACATTTTTTTTTCTTTTTTTGATAACTATTATTTTTTCAAGCCTTTGCAAAATATGTTCGCTAAAATATATGATACTTATTATTATTATTATTATTATTATTATTATTATTATTATTATTATCATATTTTATTTTATCTTATTTATTTATTTATTTATTTTGAGAAATGTCATTTCACTGTATAACACTAACCTCTATCTTAACATAAATCTAGTTTCTAAAAATGAAGTTTAAACAAATTGTGATATATGGAGGTTTATATTATTGAAAAATATCCTGGAAACTTCAAAAATTAACAAAGGGCAAATTATATAACATGGAAAAACTCTCAAAACTGATACACTTGCATGAAAAATAAAACGCGATAGGAGAGTTATTAATGCTAGATCATATAATTATTGTTAAAAGTATTTTATTATACTTTAGAGAAATCTGAATACATAATAAGACAAATTAAACTGTCAAAATGATAAATTTCTTTGAAAACAAAATAATTAATATGAAATTCAAAAACAGCACAACTTACGAAAACCATAAATTTAGGTGTAGTCCTTGAAAGGTTTCAATTTTAAATGTGTCGCCTAATAGCAAAACCGGTCAACTCCTTAAATTCAGGAAATGCGTTTTCCCAGTATTAAGTAAACGTTTTCATCATCTGGAAACAAGAAACAATGCCAAAGTCGATCTATTTCTGCGTTATTTGCATCTGAAAATCACGATGTGCTATAAAATCGGTCAAATCCTAAGGCTCGTGAGTTTTAAAAGCGGTCATCTCCGTATGTGAGAGATCATGATTCTGGTCCACCCAATTAAACCATTGCACTTGTTAATTAGGTTAGTTTTTTCGTATTTTTTATCGCCTGTGACTGCTCTTTCTTGGTGCACAAAAAGTTTTTAGTAATTGAATTTCGTGTGTTCTTCGACGATTGAGAAGTTTGTAGAAGAAGTGTCTTCTAACCAGTCAAGGAAAAGGAACAAAGCCAAAGTTCAGAGGTTATGTACAATCACTTTGTAATAACATAATATTAACTGATAACATAATAGAATCTTAGTTAGCATATTATAATTAATTAATCAAATGTTATTAATTTAATAACATGTCAATGTTATTTAGCAGCTTTTAGCGATGTGTTTATGTAAGTTTGTTTACAAATTTTTTAGAGTTATTTTTTTGTTATGGATATTAGTTTTTTTTATTAATCAATTCTTTATTTTTATTTTTATTTTTTATTTCTTTGTTTTATTTTTGTTTTATTTTATTTTTATTTTTTTTAATCAGATAACAGAAATCAGTTATTTATAAATATAACTTAATTGAACAAAACATTTTGCGTATTTGCAAATTTAAAAATCCAATATTTATATAAAATTTAACTAAAATTAAATTCAGGCTTGTTGCAAAACTGGCCAACTCCAAAGTAAGTTGTAAAGGTGGCCAAATATGAAATAAAAATTTGATTAATCATCTTCCATCACGTGCCCCTACCACTTTATTTCGAGTTTTCAAATGCACTGCTCTAAATTTTATAAAACTAAAAAATTTTAGCTGTTATCTTATTTTGGTTAAGTGTGGTAAAAAAAACTGGCTTTATCTCAAAACTTTACTTTTAGGAGATGGCCGATTTTGCAACTAGACGGCATAGATTAACTGCTGAAGAATAATTAAAGAAATATTTAATTAAAGAGAATATTAATTGACCTTTGGATCTGTTACTCTTGTCCTATAATTAATAGTTCTTTTCTTTAAGTAATAATAATATATTTCATTTTTCTTTTAAAAGATGATTCCATTATAATTATATAGTCTTTTTGAGCAACAAAATATATACAGCAAAAATGATTTAGTGCATAGCTGCCAATATTTTAATTTATTCCGGAGTAATTTTAGCCCCGCCTCTATTTCGTACCACTTATTTTTTTAAAGTAATTTTTTCTTATTTTATCGAAGTTATGTATTAAGAAAAAATTTTCTATGAATAAAGTGGTGCGAAATAAAGGCGGGGCTAAAAGTATTCCGAAATAAATTAAAATATGGGCAGCTATGATTTAGTGTAAAGAACTTAAAAATTAAATTTTAAATTTCTGATAGGAAAAGGGAAAAATAAAGGAGAATAATAAATAAACAAATGAATAAAGTAAAAATAAAATAGTAATAATAATAATAATAATAATAATAATAATAAAAGTCCCTTTTAGAGAAAAACGATTCAAAAAGTGGTTTATTATTATTATATTATAAGGTTTATAATATGCTATAATGTTTTATTATTGATATAAGGAAAATTTTTCAGTCATCACTCACTTGTATCGAATCCCAGTGGCCGCGGAAAGCGAGATCTGTCGACTCGGGGGTTGGGTCCTGGAACCATCGCTGGTCGCAGAGCTCTCGTCGATACACTCTAAGCTCGCGATGGGTGCGAGGCTGGAATCGGAAACATAAAGCGATCAGATAACAAAATGAAAATAATGCGGGTGTCTCGCATCAATTTTACACACACCTTTTAACTCTTTTAGGATTTCTAAAAAATACAAATTTTACTGAATTTATATATATGTATATATATATTAATTACGTATTAATGAAAGTGTATTTGTATAAAAAAGGCGCCAAAGGCAGCACTAAAAATTATACAAAAATTATATAGTTTTGAAAAGAAAGTAATAAATACGTGTAAGAGTTTAAGATAAGTGGGTGTGGTTAACAAAAAGAAAAAATGTTAATAAATACAAAAACAACGAATTTATCCAAAAAACATTTGTAAAAATAACCCTTCATGTTAAAAAAAAACCCTCTTCATTGGGTGGGAGCAGCAGAACAGACAATTAAGAAAATTGAAAAGGCCTAACAGGTTTCGGAAACATGGCGAAACCAGCATACCCTCCCCACCCCCAAAAAATAAAATAATAATAATAATAATAATAATAATAATAACAACAACAACAACGAAATTCTGAAACAAGATTAAATTAATAGTGAAATAGATATAACTGTAGAAATTATGCTTGATAAAAGTAACTCAATTAAAATAATAGTAAAAAAACATATAGCCAATATGTGTGATAAAAGTAACTTAATAAAGGACATGCTAGCTCGCCATGTTCCCACCCAAAATATAGAGTCACTTTCAAGATAGTGATACATATATATATATATATATTCTTTAATGGAAAGAATGGATCAATTTTAACGTGATTGAAATAAATGGAATTTGAACTTGGTTCTTTAGAATAACATTTCTAAACAGAACTATTCGGTCGATACCTAATCTGAACTAATCGCACATATGCAAGATTTAATTATTTATCCGGCCTGGTCTTACCACATTCCGCATTTGCTAAAATTAATTTGGTCTTTCGATCAAAAATACGTAAATGCATATAATAGAAATTAAAATTAAAAAGTTTTGCTGTAATCTGCAAAAAGTAAGTAAATAAAATAAAGATTGATTTAAGTCATAAGACAATATCTGCATTCACAGAACACAGATGAAAAATTTCATTTTTAGTATCGACTGGATAGAACTCTGGCTAAATGGCCAGATTCAAATACTAGCCTGGTCACTTTTTGCTTTTGTGAAAATGGATCCGGCTTTTCGATCCAAAATGTGTATCCTACAAAGGACGAAAGAATTAAAATTAAGAGCTATATTGTTTAAGAAATTTATGTAATCGCGATGAACTTTGCAAAAGTATGAAAAAAAAAAAAAAAAAAAGACTTTTAAGATAAATGTCCTTGTAAAGTTACATTTGAATAACGATAAAAATGTGATTTTGAATAGGTATATTTTTAACAGACGTTATATGTAATTGTACTTTAATTTACTATAATTTATTTTTCAACGAAATCTATACAAACATATGTTTTTCATAAACATTCCTTAATTATTTTTATAGACAGAAAATGTTACTTTTAAAATAACATTAAAACATTTTTATAAAAATTTTAATTTTAAACAACATTTAACATAAAAATTCAAGTGACAGAAAAAAAAGTCTATAAACATACATAAATTCGCTTAAAATCTAAATATGATTAAAGTAGAGTCAAAATAATATTGGATTTTTTTTGCAAAAATTGTTTAGTGCAATACAGATTGTTTTGAATTTAGAATAACATAGAATTTTTTATTAATTCTGATAAAAATAAATTCAATAGCATGAAATGCATTGTTTTAGAATAATTATTAAATTAATTGCTTGAAATTAAAATAAATAAATAAAATCAGATAAAGAAATTTAATAAAAACAAACATATACACTATTCAAACTGCTAGTAGTTAGATTAAAATAAATTCTTATTATATTACTCATAATATTATAAAAGTTTATACGTTTGTATGTAATTAGTTCAAGTGCTAAACTTTAAAAAAATTAGCTAAAAAATTATGAAGAAAACAAAAATGTTTTCAATTTGATCTATATGGAGAAAAAAAAAGTAAAAAAGAGAACAAGATTAATTTTTTTTAATTAAATAATACTTTCTTATAAATAATAGAAGATGAATCATTATATTATTCACCGATATTACAAAAAATAAATCATCCCGATTCATTAAAAAAAAAAAAAAAAAAAAAAAAGTTGATGTTATTATTATTTTTTTTTTATCCTATCAAGAAGCCATCCTTTTTTGAAACGAAATGGCGGTTTCAGTTGATAAATAAACTTAGCTGAAATTTTCATTTACTGTACACACCAAGCATCGTGCAAATCGGTTCATGAATGCGCATTTTACATAAATTTGAAATTTTCAAGTGTACACCATTTTAAAACAAGATGGTGGATCGAGGTGATTTATGGACTTACTGTAAAAGATAAATAATAAAATAAATAAATAAATAATCCTATTTCAATAAAGAAAATTTCTTACAGCAAAGTTACCAGGAAATATCTGTATGCTATGAGAAAAATACGGTGACAGAAATTTTCTATGGCAAAACAATACAGAGAATATTCGTATACACAACATTAAAAAAAAAAAAAAAAAATATCGCATGAAATAGAATTTTCCAGTTCTACAAGACAGGGTCGAACCAGAGTTTCCCACAGTGCAGGCTATGACGTTACCTCACAGCCATGGAAGCACTTATTGCTTTATTACTTTGTTGCTTTTATACCAATTCTCCGTTTGGAAAATAGACAGAATATGTAAACACCATATGGAATGAGCATCAATGGTTACAGATTTTTATTTAGTCAAAGAAAAAAAAAAAATGTTTATTTTGTCAGACTGAAATGTAATTTTAAACTAAAATTCTGTAGATTTAGAGAACAACAATTTTCTGTCTGTAAGTTACGGAGTTTACATTGAGAAAAAATACTGTAACTAACATCTATAATCTAAATTGTGGCTCTAGAAAAAAATAGTTCCTTGTTATCCTTATAAATTCTAGTTCCCTTTGAAAGCGAGTTCTAGAAACACCACTTAGCATTCTAGAGTATTTGTCTATATTATCGAGGTCAAACTTATTAAAAAATCTCTGCAAATAAATGAGAATACAAGAGGCGAGTTCTAGCAATTATAATCTTGGTTTATGACCCAATTCTAGAAAATCAAGAGAGAATTTCTCACAATACAAAGGATTCAGAATATTGTTTCACCATCTAGAAATGTAAACACTAGAAATTCTCGATCATTTTGTTTATACAACTTACTGGAGGGCTTTATACGCATGCCTCGGAAATCTATATTTCTAGTTTAGGGATTTAGAAAATGATCACTTATTCGTTCTAGATGAAGGTGGTACATATTTTTTTCTCAGTGTATTTTATTTTTTAACAATTATTTTTTCTCCAGTCTGGTTGAGATTTTGATAGAAGCTATGTTGTACATACTGATTTTCAAGCATCGAACTGATTCAGCGTATCAGAAGTCATCGTGATAACAAATTTTCCGTTACATATACACACACATAATTAAATTTTAAATGAGATTTATTTCGAATAAAATTATTGTCACGCTGATAATTTAATTTGAGTACCAATGATTAGTAAAAACAAGTTAAAGTACTTACGCAGAAGAGAAATGACATAAACGTAACACATAAGCCTAACGATGAGATAATATATTGAAATTTATTTTTCCGACTGAGTGAAAATAATGCCTGGACCGGGAGCCCAGATCTTTGACTTACAAGGTCAAGGCTCTACCAATTGAGCTACCAGTTGAGCTCCCGGTCCAGGCATTATTTTCACTCAGTCGGAAAAATAAATTTCAATAAATGATTTTCTTCCCAATCAGTTGATTGTGTGATTTTAATATATTGATGAGATAATAGTTTGCAAGAACCATTAAACCAATAGAAACAGACAACATTATATAGAAAAGAGAAAAGTATAAAATTACCAAAGAGATCCGATAAAAGGAAAAAAAGAAAAAAAAGAGAGAGAATTCATGAATTGAAAATTGGAATATTAAATGCTGAAAAATAGAAATGTTCACTCATCAGGAAACTTGCATTTCTATCAGCAGAGTGCAAGATTTCGGAAAACTGTACAGCTAATTCAAGCCAATATACAGCTCAAGTCTCTATCTTGCAACAAAATATAATAAAAAAAGGAAATTAGATTAAACAGTAACACAAACCAAAATTGATTCAAGGAATAAGTATTTTTAAGAAATCTACATGTTAAACGATACATACGGAGATAGTAGAAATCAACGGGTTGCCAAACGAACATTAGTAAAAAGAAAAGATTAAAGGTAAAGAAACGATTAATCGATTTAGGTGCTACTGAAATGCAATAATTGAATGCATTAAGTGATAGTTATTTATATATATATATACCTGCCAACTCTCTAATTAATATTCCATAAAATTGTTAGTACCCGCTTCCTTTTACACACCATTTTTTTTTAGAGTAATTTCCTCTTTAATTAATTACAATTAAATAAGAAGAAAAAATTCTAAAAAAAAAGATTGGTGTGAAAAAAAAAAAAAAAAAATCGGGTATTAACAGTTTTATGGAATATTAAATAGAATGTTGGCAGATACACACACACACATACATATATATGTATGTATACATATGTAATACACACACACACACACACACATATATATATATGTGTGTGTGTGTGTGTTTATATATAAATTTTTGTAAAAATCCTCTACAGAATGAAAGTCCACATAAAAATTACTAGCATAGATGTTTTTATATAGCTGCATAAAAAAATTCGGTATAGATAAGAAAATAAAATTATATTCATAATTTGTTTCTAATTAATGCATGAAAAGGTCACATTTTGCTATGTTTATTAAATCAAAATATTGAAACACATTTAAATGAATTGAAGTGGCATAACTTAACCCCAACACAGTCGAGAAACATCAGTTTTAAAATCAAATAAAAAGAATTTGCGTGTCGCTAATTTATCCATTAACTGATACTTAGAAAAAAAAAAAAACACGGAGGGCACTCCTTTATAGGCCCAGGAATCGTGTGTAGTCAATTAGTCTTAATCCTAACATCACCACCATCCATTTACTGATAGACATAATTAACATAGTATCAGAAAATCGTTCAATAATGTTGAAAAAAAAAATCGAAGAAATAATTATAAAGTCGATAAATTTAAATTTTCAGAATTAAAATTATAACATATTGGATTTTTCTATTTAAAATAATGTCTTAACTTTCTTTTTTCTTCTTTTGGACGTACTTCATAGCTGATTATCCCCGTAAAAACAAATGCTATTTTTACATTACAAAAATAACTATTAAAATTTATATATATATATATATATATATATATATATATATATATATATATAAAGGCTTTTTTCCCCCAAATTTTAAATATAAAATTTGTAATTATATAATAAAATCACTATCCATTATTTACACAGTTTGTTTTCTTTTTAAAATATTTAATGAAATGCCAATATTATTAAAAAGTTGAGATATTTAACTGAAAATATTTATGATAAATATAAATTTTTTCTTAGTTATTTTATTCGTTTCATAATATTGGCATACTTAAGCCATTTTAATATTTGCAATAATAACAGTAAGTTTCTTTTTCCAGTAAAAATTTCTAAATGCTAAATTCATGAATTATTGCACCGATATTGGTCATCATTATTAATGTGAGAAAAATACAAACTTAAAATTAAATTACTGGTAATAAAAATAATTTAAGGAAAAAGGAAAGAAAAAGCCTGCAAAATTTCTTTAGATTTTTATTCATAAATATATTTGATAAATTACAAATATAAACATGTTTAAATTTGATATTTATTCTA
This sequence comes from Salticus scenicus, assembly GCA_963930645.1. Classification (NCBI taxonomy): domain Eukaryota; kingdom Metazoa; phylum Arthropoda; class Arachnida; order Araneae; family Salticidae; genus Salticus; species Salticus scenicus. The sequence goes on from OZ005653.1 coordinate 337,071,692, forward strand.
CTGAATTATATTTAAAGAACATTTTAAAACATGCATTATATTTCTTTTTCTCTACAAATGAAAGCATTATTACAAAATAATTCTTTCGTATTTTGTAAATAATGCAATTTATCCTTTACTTCACAAAAGATTTCATTTAACTCTAAATTTTCTATTAGTTCTTTTAGACTGATTAGTCTTTATTATTATTATTTATTTATAGCTGTATAGTGTTTGTTTTGAATAAAAGAAAGTACTGAATTGTTTTCTTGTTTAAGACTGCATTTTGCTAAAATATCATTATCTATATAAATTAAATAAATAAATAAATATTTTTTTAATTACCCCATAAACTAGTAATACCATAGAAATTATAAAAATTTAAAACTGATTATTAAATGGACATACCATGTGAATAACACGAAAAATGTTAAAAGCAAAATTGTTTACCTTTTATTCCACTATTTCTGATTTCTGATTTCGGACTTCTAAACTTCGAGTGGTACTCAACTCTAATGAATCATATTAACAGTCAAATTTTAACATGAATTGCATTTATTAGATATTTACTCTGTTTCTATATTTTTCTGTCTACTCAAATAAGATTATTAGAAATTTTACAGTAATTTTCTTTTAGTGGTTTACTTATATAGTTTTTTTTTTTAAACGATGCTTTGTGTCTATTACCCAAATAAAATAATTAAAATTTTGAAAAATGCGTACGAAATAGATATTTATTGCAGCTATATAATTTTAGCATACAGTACAATCATTTACAAATAAATAATAAACAAAAATAAATAAATAAATAAAGTCCGTTTATTAATTTTTTTTTTTTTTAATAAATACATGTATATGAATAAAAATATATTTAGGACTAGCTACAAAGAATTAGTATTAGTTATTTAATATACAGCCAAATAAATTATCTGACATCTAATCCGTAATAGTCGTTCAATTCCACTCATCGATTTTGGATGAAGATTTAAAACAACAGTCTATCTACCAAAAACAATCCAGTATTGAGATCAAACTCACTTTCCAATCGCTCCAAATATTATTCCACGAAATATTCATCAGTAATCTTAGCTAGATAACTTGATAAAACCGAGCATTACCACACATTATTAGACATTTATCATTAGTATGAGAATATGTGATTTGACACACTGTTAAAAATTTCAACAGAAAACTCTGTGTAATGAATGTATTAAGTCTTACATAAAATGACAGAGAAAAATAAACGGATATGTTAAAAAACTTATTTTATACATTCACTTTAATAACTAATATTAATTTAATTAATTATTGGTGAGAATATATTTCGGACTTAGAATGCCTTTTCTAAAGTAGAAATAGTCATTTTTACTTTTAATTAAAAGTTTAAATAATAAAATTAGGTAAAAATACAGAATAAAGATAGAGAATCTCGATTATTCACTTATAACTAAGAATTATTGTAAATTTACAGAGACTCTGGATAAATATTTACATTAAATTTACAGAAATTTTTAATCGTGCAGAGTTATTATGGATCTTGTCTTAATATCTTATAGTTATCAGAAATCCCCCATGGAGCACATGGAGGTCAGTTTGTTAGAAACATTTGATCAAATCCTCCATTCAGTTTGCTCTATAAGTAAATCGTTCAAGAATATATTATTAGTCAAATCCTTTTACTCTATATATATGCCTTTTATTCTCTAAATCAGCTCAGCGCTTATATCATACTTGACAGTAATTTTCGACTCGTCTACAGGAAAACAGGAAACATACAGGAGCTTATTAATATCTGATCAACGTGTAGCTGTCTCTTCCCCGACAGAAATGGTCACATCAGTGTTTTCAGTAAAAAAGGACGGTCACAAGTGGTTGTCTTGTACAAGTCTAAAGACGCCTTTGCACTTTATTAGTAGATGTACGCCTTCCTGTTGCAACAAAAAAGACCTAAAAAGAGCTCATGTACAGTAGTGTTTTGTCTCCTTCTGGACGAAACCCTAAATAAATAAAATGTGATCATCATCATCATCATCATCATCATCATCATGGGGCGTCATTGGAGTACCTACGACGGTCGTGACCGTCGCCTACCTCCACCAGAGAAAATAGAAAACATAAGCTGAAGTACATGATCGACAACCTCGGGACCATGAACTAAGTAAGTTCTCTAGGAACTCCGGCGTGATAATTTGACGACATCATAAAAGATGTGTTGGTGAAATAGCAGCAGTGATATGGATGCAGAATGGTTTAAAATAATAATAATAATAAATAAAGGGATCCTAACGGGGATAGGGGGGCGGACTCACACACAGCCTGTATCCACCGGCACTCGGTGTGTCAGAGACAGAAAAGCCTTGAAAAAGTCTCCTTTTCGGCATGAATAACAGAGCATGGGGTTATAAACGATAGTTGGCCAAGAATAAGTCTTCTAGATATCGTTTTCTACTTCCATTACCTGACTACATTAGGTAATGGGTTCGTATACCAAAAACAGCTCTAACGATTTTCTTCAAAGTTGCTATATAAAGACCCTATTGGGGAATTTTTTGTATGTTATAAGTTCATTAATTCAGGAAAACCGATTGGCTTCCCGTATAAATAGGTCAATTTTAGGGCTCGAAAGTGCTTTCAATTAAAAATGGCTCCACGATTTTCTTCAAACTCTCCATTTTAACTTCCTTTTAGATATTCGTACGTATGTAATTGTTAGTTTCTGGTGAATAGATGAGTTTGTTAAGATTTGATAAAAATCGGCAGTGGAATCGGAAGTCGGTATCTCAAAAACGGCTCTAACGATTTTCTTTACATTTGCTACATAAATTCCTTTTTAGGTGTCTTTTAGCATGTATTACTTTCTCAAAGGAAAACTGTCAGGTGTACTGATTAGGTAGGTCAGTTAAAGTTCTCGGAAAATGTTGTTGTCTTTTTATTCCTTTTTTCTTTTTTTTTTTTTTTTTTTTAAAGGCTCAAACGATTGTTAAAAAAAAAAAAAAAAAAAAAAAAAAAAAAAGAAAGAAAAACTTGCTAGGTAAACCCTATTTTATATGTAATCATGATGTTTGTATGTATCCGTCTGCTCTTACAGGAAAATTATTAGGTGTCTGAGTTATTAAGTCAATTTTATGTCTTTTGATCTTACTATTTCCAAAAAGAGTATATCGTATGTGTAGTAGTGGATAATGGAAATCATGTGCTTTTACACACCAGATTTCTTTATTTTAAATTTGTACCTATACATGAGATTCTTTCAAATCCATTACAATGAGAGATGTTGGCACCACCAATTGATAATAATCCTATTTCTATCCATTCGTTCAGTTGCTGTCTTAATAAATCAGGTAAGTGACTTTTAAACTTGTTTTCATATTAATGATAGAAAATCAACAATCATTAGCATGGAAATTAATTAGAAAAACATTATTTTCTGAGTGATCTGATTTCATATTTAAGTGCCCTATATAATTCTAGAGCAACAAGATCAACTCTGTTCAACTGAGAAATGAATTACTCTTTCGTAATATTTTCATTTGACTTTCTAAATTAGAGTCAGAAGAACTTCACAGACTGACTTGAAATATATTGGTTGTAGAGTCATACCAATGTATTTCAAGGTATGTTAAAAATTTCAACAGGAAACAACTGGTAATCATTTATCTTATGTCTTATGGAAAATTACAGGGGAAAATAAACAGAGATGTTAAAAAATCTATTTTATATAAGCATTTTAATTACTAATATTAATTTAATTAATTATTTACGCGAATATATTTGTGACTTAGATTGCTTTTTTTGAAGCAAAAGAATTCATTTAAATTTTTTATTGACAAATTAAATAATAAAAATAGATAAATATACAGAATAAAGATTGAGAATCTCGATTATTTAATTTTAACTAAGAATTGTAAATTTACAGAGACTCTGGATAAACATGTAAATTTACTGAGATTTTTCACAATGCAAACACACACATATTTTAAAAACTTTTCTCATCTTAAATAAATTGAAAATCCTTCACCTTACAATTTAGTTTCAATTTTTTAAACTTCTATATGTTAAAGAGAATTAAAAGTGACCACTTTTACTCCATAAAACATGAAGTCCCGGGTAATTCTTAAAATATTCAAATACTAAAAATAATTCAACAAGGTAAGTAATACTTTTGTTTACATGCTTACTCTTTAATAAAGTCCTACTAATATTCACAGCACATTGTCTTTTTTCGAAAATTTCCTTTACCCAAATGATTATCTAAAAATTATTTAAATTCACAGTTTCGAAACAGTTTAAAAATAGAGCAGCAGCACTCTGGATGTAGTATGGGTAATAGTCTACTATCTGAACTCATAAAGATATTAAAAAATAGAAATATGTCCTTTTGTGATAATCTCGGTTTAACACAAACTCACTCAATAATTAATGAAAAATTCAACCCAAAACTTAAACAGAGATTAACACCTCACAAATATAATAATAATAATAAAACATTTTTGGGTAGCTTCTACTCTATAAAATCAAAGATAAATAAGTCTTTGGTCACAGCTGGTCACACATATCCAACAATATTTATGTGTACCTGATAATTTCAAAGATTAATAATTATCTAATAATAATCTAATTTTATCTTATTGAGCATACACCTACAAACCTCTAAAAGATTTATTTTTATTTTTTTTTAATCAATGAAATCAATAATTTCACTAAATTCATTTCATAACGCAATGATAATTTTGATTCTCCACAGAGGGCCTCTACTATTCTTCATTGATAGCCCAACGAGCTACACACCCTCGATTTTTTTTGGCAGGTTTGGGATTGGGTTGTCATTCTGCGATCATTTTTATACACTAAGACACATGAGACCGAAAAATAATGTTAAACTGGGCATCGAATAACCTCAAACATTCACGCCTGAACTGTAATTAGGCCTATTTCGATGGGTGGACGGTTGGGTTTTACGTCGCACTAGTGCTGCGCAGATGGGCAATTGGCGACGGTCTGGGACATACCCCTAGAGGTGGTCCGGAGACATGCCATCACAATTTTGATCCTCCACGGAAGGGATGGCTCTCCCGCTTCGGTGACCCCCAGAGGTATAATTTTTGACGGGAACATGGAGGACATTGCAGCCACGACAGATTTTACGTGCACCAGCCACCATTAGTGTACACGACGGTCTTTGGCCGGCTCGAGTACCGAACCCGCAATCTTCCAATTACGAGGCCGGCGTTCTACCGACTGGGCTACCGCGGCCCAGGACTATTTGGTAACCGAATGGTTAACGCTCTGACATCAGGGGGCCGCGTTCGAATCCTCATTCAGGGATGGATGTTCGCAGTGATTTGTAATCCACTTTAAGCCGCAGGCCCCAGTATAATGAGCCTTAATGTATAGAAAAAGACTGTAGAGAGGCACTCCGAACACTGATATGAGATTCGCACGTGACAAATGAAAGCCAGAGTGCAAAACATTCTGCTACGAGAAGTGTCCCTTTTCGCAAACTAATTGAGAGTAGAGAGCCTCTATGGAGAGAGTCGACAAATGATAGAATTACGCTACGGAGCATGCTCATAGCAGATATTTTTTCTATCAAACTGGGTTTTGGTAAAAAAAAAAAAAAAAAAGCTCGAACATTTCTCAATTGAATATCAGGAAAAAAAAAAAAAAAATTAGAGATATCGTTGTTTTTTAGTAATAATTCATTATTTAAGCTATGATTTTGAGCACAATGCTTTAAAGCCGTTAAAAACATTTTTAAATGTGGATGGCAGTTAAAAATTTTGCAAACCTATTGGATATTGGCTCGCTATTGACGCCTCGCTCTTCCTGTAGGCTCTCTAATTGAGAGAGCAATAATCTTCCCAAGCATTAATCGTAGTCAATTCACCTAGTTCTGCATGACTTATGAGTGTTCCTTTACAGTGTTAAAACAGTGTTTTATGAGTGTCCATAACTTAGTCAGCACGACTTTTGGGTGCAAAACCGAGCTAAACCAAATAGTCTTTGGCGTTTGGTATTGGTGTGTAAATTAAGGCCATTTGTCTGCAGGTGAGACGTAGGACTAGATGAAATAATCTCCGTGTGCAGGTGAGTGGGTCTTTCCAAGATGTCTTAATCCATATTCCTACAAATTTCAAAGAAAATAATGTAAAATTTCATACAGTTAGCCGGTGAGTGAAATTCAGGCTTGAATCCGCCTTCTTCCGTCTACCAGCTTTGTGAGCAGAACCACTATTATTAACAAGCAATAGGTGATCATATTATTTCATCTTTAACCACAATTGCCAGTTTTTCCGATTCTACTGGAGAAGGAATTGTACACTTTTTTGTTTGCAATGCTATTTCCAAGCTGTAATCTTTTGTAATTATTATTATTATTATTATTATTATTTTGCTGACTACAGCGAAAACGTAAGCATGGACGCCATGCTCCATAAAAATACAAAAAGTTTTCAGCTTTAGTTATGAACACATTTTACATACGAAAATGAATGAAGTATACATGTTTGTATTTAAATTTTATTGCTGGGTAAATATTGGATGATTGCAAAATATTCATGTGTAATTTCGTAGATGACTTTATCCTTGACTTCATTAATTATAACTCCATGGATTACCACTGAATAAATTACTCAGAGACTAAATATTGATAATTCTATTGTTTTTCATTATTCAAAGAACATGGATACATTTAGAAACCCGATTTCTTTGCTGTCTCTCAAGAACACACATTTTTATTGGCTGCAACTCAGATTTTGTCATAAATTCTAATCTTCTAGTTTTTTTTTTTTTTTTTCTTCAGTCCTGTTGTTATGCGAAATCCATATTTCATCTCCAATTAGGATTTGAATGATGAAGGATTCCTTTTTTTTTTTTTTGACCGGAGAGAAACCAACACCTCCTATAATAATGCCTCGGAATTGAGGCATTGACCATCAGTGACAATCTGAGGCTCCATCAGTGACCGAGTGATTCAACGCTCAAAGCTGGCAAACGCGAAGTGTCAGGTGCGACCTCAGATCGGGCTCGTCAACCTAGCCGTTAGAAGTTTTCCGTTGTTTTCTCCGAAACTCGCGTGAATATGGACTAGGATCCCCTTAGAAAGACCCCCATAGCATAGATAGCATCCCTCCTTAGACACATGTCCAAAGTGTAGACAATTGGCTTTAAATGGGACAAACACACACCGAACTGAGCTTTACATTAAAGAAGATCAATTCATTACATCCAGTCCACGCCATGTTATAGATATTACAGTAAATGTTGATTGGATGTAATCGTCTGAAAATCCGTAACGTAAAGCTCAGTTCGGAGTATTATTATAAGAGGTGTTGGCGGAGCCCACGTATCGGGTTTATAAGTGTATTCAAGTTCATTACAAACCACAACATAATTATCAATATTTAATCGCTTAGTAATTTTTTCAAGATATTTCGCTATTAAAATTGAAATTTAATGAAGCAGAAAAAGAAGGCTTCTAAAATTTAAAAAGAAAATTTATAAGATATCGTTACCTTTCAAATCTGCAAATGAACTCTTCAGGTTCGGAAAAAGGCTCCCTAAAAAATTGAAAAGTTTATTTTTAACAGTTTTTTTGTCACTTTATCGCACTTCTCATACATTTCCATAGAATTCTATCATTTTAAAATAAAGAAAAAAAAAAAAAAAGCTTTTGGATGCTTGATTAAGTGTAGTCATTCGCAAAACATGCTGCTGTGCCAAAAAGAAAAGAAAGAAATGCAGTGTAAATTCAAATATTCAAATATTCAAACTTGCAAACAAGATGAGTGCCAAGAATTTTTGAAGTTAAAGTTGACACTCAAATATGAATGCACTTCTACAAAATTCATGTTATTAACGTTGCTTGCAAAAAGAGAAGTACTTGTCATTGAAACGTATTTGGGTCAACATTTTTTTTTTTTTTTGTTAAAATTGTAAGTTGACATAAGTGTTATGCATGAAAACGTATATTACTTTATTCATAACTAAACTTATATTTTATTTTGTACTCTATATTTATATTTATGTTTTCTTGTATTCCATTTTCCATCCCCAGTTCATCTGAAATGTGATTTTTTTTTTCTTTTCTTGTAACAGATCTACGCGATTTTTATAGATTTACGAGACTATGTTGATAGAGAAAAAAGTTTTATTAATTTATATATATAAAAAAAAAAAAAAAAAAAAAAAAAAGGTTAAAAAAATTTAAAGGCCCGATTATTAATGCAAAATTAATGAAACACACATCCACACTTTTCATATATATATTTTTAATTTGATCGCCAATATTTTTCATCAACTTACTTTTTTTATAAACAGCATAAGATTAAGATCATGACTCGAATTATTTCTAGTACTTCAATAAATTTGCTGCCGACTGTACATGTTCGGAAAACCAAGTTAAGCCACTTTAGTTTTTATTGCTTTTGAATATTGTACATGCAAACTTCCATGTTAACATATGTCAATGTAAAACTAATTTTTACGCACTTTGCTTAATAAAGAAAAAAAAAAAAAAATCCGAAGTGATTCATAAATTACAGAAAGAACATAAGAACATAATAATTTATTTAAAAATTATTTTGAAATGCTTATAATATTGATAACATACATGTTTAATTCAAGGTATACTGATTTAATTTATATTTGTAAACTAAAGTACGAATTATTTTATAACAATTTCCGTGTCGTTGCCAAGGTAACTCCAAAACTTGAATAAAAATTCGCCTCGAAACAAAAACAATCCGCAAAATTCTAATTAAAGCTCCAGATCTGAAAGCTGTGTATTTATGACATTGAAAATTTCAGATATTTTTCAATTAAAATCTATACATACGATCTTTCTTTGCCTATACGTGTTGAATGATAAATCTGAGAATATATCACAGAAAGAATTTTATTTCAAGTTCAAAGTTAATTGTTATTAATAAGACTTGAAAGTTCATAATTAGAAAAGTATTCTAAAGACTAAAAAATACGATTTTTAAAATTGTTTATTAAAATTATACATACCTTTGGAAAGTTTATATTGAAAGTTAAATACTTTATTGGTCTTGAATCAGTAGTTTAATATAATTATATATATATATATATATATATATATATATATATATATATATATATATATATATATATATAAACGTTCTTTCAAAGATTAAGAAAAGTTTTGAATACTATTTCGATTTAAATAATTAAAAATTAACTGAAATACTAAAAGAAAAAAAAAAAAACTTTTTTTAAAACTTAATCTGTGTAGAAAGTTAATAGTCATAGTTATAGTTTTATAGTTATAGTTTTTCGAGTTAAAGAGCAAAATATTTCAGTGATGATAAAATACCTATAGACTCATGAAATATCAAGAATTTTTCAAGAAATATAAGGTGCAGTTTATATTTGAAAGAGATACGAATGGAGGTCATTAGCGATAATTTAAATATTAATATCTTCATCTATTAATCCAAATGTTTACACTTTATTTTTTAATTATGTTTGAACATAATTAAAAAAATACATATTCAAAACCAAAAAACTGAATTTTCTAAATTATGGTCATATAATTACTGTGTTAATTAATTAAATCTTTCAAGACTTTCTCATTAAGCTTTAATGTTTTTTTTTTTTTTTTTTTTTTTTAATTTCCAGTAATTATTATCTTCATTTTAACTTTTATGCTTGTTACCATCTTGTAGATGATTTGAGGAAACATGGACGCCCAGCACACTGGTTTAACCAGCTCCACACGCCTGAAGCCCTCTGCTTCTTCTTCTTCCTCTAGTTATTATTATTATTATTATTATTATTCTTCTTTTTTTTCTCGTATATTTTGTTCACATTTGTTGTATAAAATATTCTCTATCAATGTCTCAGGAACAACTCGTACTAGTTGTTCCAATATCTTTTCCCTTGTATAAGGCTTCACTTTTATATGTATTTGTTTAATTAGAAGTGAATTCTCTTCTCAAAAGTGGTTGTGGTGTGAGCGGTTAAGACCGATTGATTATACTAGAGTCTTCCACTTGTATTATATGACGTTCGTTTCGGCCTTTCTAAGGAATCCTAGTCGATATTTACGCAAGTTTGAAAGGCAGAATATCTCGGCCATCGGTGGAGTAATAGTGGTTTTATGGCCATATCACACGGGAGCATATATAGTACTCAACACAACATTATACTCAACATGTTCACTATGCTGAACGAACGAGAAACCAGCCAGCTGTCCGTAGGGTTCCCCCGAATTGATAGCGTGATGTACTCCCTTCTCTAAAGGTATTCCAGGAAAAAATCCTGTTTATTCCTCCTATTGGTCAATTTTGGTCAGCACGCTCAACATACTCAGCTTTTTCTAAACGGTTTCGTAAAAGTTGATCATCCGAAAACTTGCTGTCCTTGATCGAAATCAGGCTGAGTATGTTGGGTATAATACTGTGTTTAGTAAAATGCTGTGTTTAGTAAAATGCTGAGTCTCTCGTGTGATATGGCCACTAGTGCACAGCTTGTTTCCCAGTTACAACAGTACCAGCTCGTGAAGAACGTTTTAGAAGAGCTGATTTAAATGTCTAGAAACAGTATGTAGAATGAGATATTTATTTCTCTTATTGGTTAATTCGTTTATTTGGAGATACGACGCAGAGATAGTGAGATTTTAACAGTCAATACGTCGAAGATCGACTGGTGAATACTTTCCACGCTAATGGACTAATTTTAGTCCCTAGCTTGCAGCACTTCCACCACTTTTCATGAGCTTTCCATGATAACGGACTGATTTTCGATCTTAGCCTGCAGTACTTCCAAAATGTCACTCACGACATGCCATTTACGTCATACATATCCTAACGCTGCCGTTAAGGGCCCGCTTCACTCACCGCCGCCAGAAGCCGAAGCTAATGTTATTCTATGGGAAATTTTTCTTTACCAATAACTTATTAACTAATACATATTTTTAAATTCTGTTTTCACATTCTGAAAATTCGCAGCTGTTAAATGGACGGACTTTTTTTTTTTAATTTTTTTTTTTTTTTTGAAGCTGCAAAATACGAATTTTCAATATGTGAATTTTTTTCATTTTGCAATTTCAAAATAAAATATTAAAAATTAAAAAAATAAAAATAAAAATACATTTTTAAAAAAAGGCCCGTCCATTTAACAGTAGGGAATTTTCTGAATGTGAAAACAGAATTAAAAAATATGTATGAGTTAATAAGTTATTGGTAAAGAAAATTTCCCCATAGAATAACATTGGCTCGAGCTTCCGGCGACCGTAAGTGAAGAGGGCCGTTAACTTATGTTAGTATCCAAATACAAGAAATTTATGCATTATTCAAAGTGCATTATTATTTATTGGATCAAAAAGTTTTTTTTTTAGCATATTAAATATCAATGCTTGTGATTTTTTATTGTGTCTCGCAGTTTTAATTTGTCATAGCAGGGCTTAAATTAAATTCATGAACATATATACGCGTTATTTTAACCTTTTCGTGTCGTTGTCAAGGTAACTACAAAACTAAGATAAACATTCATCTCTAAACAAAAACAATTCAGAAATTCTAATTAAAACTCTAGAACAGAAAGCTGTATTTTTCAGACTGAAAATTTTAGTTATTTCAATTAAAACCTGGAGTGTGACATTTATTTTATGTAAATGTAAAACGAAAAATTTTGCAATAAGTTTTTGAGGAAGTGCTTTATTTCAAGATCAAAGACAATAATTTATAATCGTTAATTAATTTTAATTAGAAATGTATTTAATATATTAAAATAATTTAAAAATCCCTTTAAAATTAGTAATTGTGACAGCGTGTGGTTTTACAAAATGAGAAATTTCGTATTAATTACTTTATTTCCTTTTCTTAAGTAATTTGGATTATTGAGAAATCGGCGTTCTAACAATGTTCACTTAAAAGTAAAAGTGATATTTTTAAGCGAAGTCTCAGTGGATATCGACAGAATTCTTTGATACATTAAGGATTTATCCGAGCACCATTTAAAAATAAATTTATGATAAGACTCGGTGTTTAATTTTTCATTTTTTATTATCAATATAAAGCTAAAAGTTTATACTGGAATAAAGATATTGGTTTATGAAATAAAATTTTAACACTGGGGCATACAAAATTGTTGTTTCGTAATAGAAATAATATATTTTTAAACTGTTTCTGGAGTTGAGGCATAAATCAATTTAAGATTTTTTTTTTTTTTTTTTTTTTTTTTTTAAATTCAAATCAATAAATTTTATATAAGAAAAGAACCACTCTTACAATTCTGAGAAAAGCTGTATTAATTTTCAATTGAAACATAAAAATATATTCTTTATCAACACTTTATTTCATCGAATTTTTAAGGGTACAAGTTATTTATATTAATTTGTAAAATATTATCTTAAATTTTCTTTAGAAAACGATCTACATATTACCTAAAGTTTAAACCAAAAGGGAAAAATTTGTTAATCATTCCCGTATCAAATGCTTTTAAAAATTAATTTGTGAATTGAACCGATGTCATATTCTTTTTAATATTTTAAAACTTTAAGTTTATTTTGGAATAAAGTATGAGACTTAATGTTAATACTAACCAATTCAAAGTTACTGTTATTAATTATTTACATATTAGATGCTTATGTTAATACGCACTGATGTCGAAAACACTTTTATTACAAAATTGTAAAAGTTATTAATTATTTACTTCACACGTGTAATTAGAAATCCTACGTTAAAATGAACCAATGTACAGTGGGTGATCATATTATTAGTTATATAATTCTGCTTTGTAAGAGAAATATTGAACAAAATGGCTTTGAATTTCAGAAACGCAAGGAAAAATTTTATGCTCACACTTTCTAGTAACTACTTAGTCACGCGAGTATATTTAAGGGACCAACTACAAATTAAATAAAAACGAAAATACTTTGAATTACCCTGTATCTTAAAATGATAAAAATGTCTTGAAACTTTAAAGCATGATTTTACTTACTATTTAAAATATTTGAATGCTTTTTTGCATGATTTCCCCAAATATTTAGACAGAAATACTATTTTTTCTAAAGTTATTAAATTATTTAGCAAGATTTTTGCATATAACAATATAATGGATTTCAACAAAATTTTACAAAACATATTAAAATCGAAAAACACATTAAAAAACCTTATCCTAAAACATAAAATGTATACATTTAATTTTCGCTGAGACATAAGTATTTCTAATAAATAATTTTTTACTGGGAATGCGCGAAATGCAGCACATTTTTTATTACATAGGTTGAAAGATTAATATACACTTCCCGCCGCTTATTAAAATCACATTCGTTCTGAGCCAAAGTGATTTTATTAAGCAGCTGATTTTTATATCAGACGACCATTCCTGCACTTAAAGGAAAGGTATTACTTCCCTGAATTTAGAAAGAAACTACAAAAGGTAACGAATAATGGAATTAATAAACAATATTAATTAATTTTTGATAGATAATTAATTGTTTCTTCGATATAAGTAAATTAAACACATTCCAAGTTCCCAAGCACTTTCGTTTGAGAAAAATCATAATTACTTTACCAAAAGTTCATGTTATTATAAATTTAAAATCTTTCCGTTTAAATTATAGTAATTTCAAAATAAGGATTAGAAATTGCTTTTTAATAATTAGAAATTAAAAGAAATATGTATAATTTCAAATCAAATTTGGGACTTATTACTGCGCTTTGAAGAATATGTTCCTTGAAACCGTTATACGGAGATAAATTATGGGGGCGTGTTTAATTTATAACTGTGCTGCAGGTGAAAAATCTTCGAGAATAAGCGATTACGGAAGGTTTGTTGTATGCTGATTTCATAAAGCGGCGACTTTAAAAGTTATTTGTATTGATTTGATTCCGGTCCTGGTAATTTAATCAGATTAAGCGTTTGATTTTATTAACCAGTGAATTTATTAAGCGGTGGTTACTGTATATGTAGGGCAACTAATATCTACAGTTTGTTTAAAAAGACTGAAAGTTAAATAAATTATTATTATAATTTTATAAGGGTTTTTCGACATGTCACGTATTTGATTGGAAGATACAATTGTTTCAATCTCATTCGATTATTTTATTTTATTTTATTTTTCTAATGAAAAACTCCTTATGAACTTACATATATCTTAGTAAATAAATAAAATTATGTTAGATTTATAGGTCCATTAAGGATTTTCCATACATCACATATTTAATTTACAGATTCAATTACTTTCCTCAAACTTTAAAAAATCGTTTGTATGAAAAATCTCTTATGAGTTCACAACACTCAGAAAAGCACAAAATTCAGTTCATTCTTTTGACGATAAGCTTCTTGATTTGTATTCGATTCAAATGAACTTAAACTTAACTTTCATCCTATATGATAATAATAATAATAATAGTAATAATGTAGGCTATCATTTGCACAAGCGCGGTAAAAAAATATTTAATACGATACTCATATTTTATTGAAAGTTAAATGTAATGTTAAATGATTTTATGTTTCAGAATAACGATTCTCTAATGTATAACCCATTTTTCTGAAAGTTTAGTAAAAAAAAAATTGAGATAAATTATTCTCATGAGCAAAAACTTGCTAAAATATTACAATTTTTGTCATTAAATAAATTACAATATTAATTGCTAAAAAAAAAAAAAATTACAATTTTATTAAGCGAAAATTGTAATTTAAATGTATATCTGTCTAAAATATCCCTTTTGTAAGATTACAAAGAACATTTAGACAGGTATATAAAGCCTTGCACAATTCTTTCAAAAAGGCTTGCAAATATTGTAAAAAGAAAATGAAAGAATGTGTTAAAGTTAAAAATTATCTGTAGCTTTTTAAGGTACAGGATAATCCAAAGTAATTTGTTTTTTCTTTAAATTATAGTTAGTCCCCTAATTGCAATAGAGACTAAATCGTTACTGGAAAATGTGAGTTTATGAATATTCTTTGCATTATGAAATTGAAAGCTAGTTCATTCAGTATTTTCTTAGAAAGTAGAAAAAGTGACAAATACATAATTCGCACGTTACTTGTGAGTTGCAAATTTACTTATCTCATACTTTTGTATGTTTTAAATTAAAATTTAATCAAATATAATTTTATTTTTATGGTTTAGTAGTTAACATAATTAGCAGATACATTTTAATCTAAATTTTATTTTTACTCATTAGTATAGTTGTTAACTACGACACTTTAACTAATTGTAAATTTAATTCTATTCAGCTATTATGGTATGTTTGAATCCTTTTCGACGAATTTTATAAATGTAAAGTAAGCAATAATTTTGGTTTAATTATTTATTCTTAGGATTAATTTTATTTTTTAAGTAATATTGGTCATTGTAGATTTTAAAAGCATATTTTTCAATTAGTTTTTTCTCTTTCTCTTTGATTTTGACATCATTTACACGTCCTTTGGGTGAAATTGGGCATAGCACACTGTAAATGTTTAGCACATTGCATACAGTAAAACAGAAATATCACCTAATTTGCATGCAACAATGAATCTATGTCCTTGAAAAAAAATTTACGCTGTATGTTTTAAATAAAGGAAGCTCAGTTTTTTCAAAAATATTTTTATTCATGTTTTATCTAGTTCTTCATGTGGCACCTGGTTTCATCTACAGAAATGTTTCAAAAGATTTCCAATATAAATATACATATATATATATATATATATATATATATATATATATATATATATATATATATATATATACATTTCTATGATTATAAAAGGACATTATAGATCACTCAATAATTAGCTCTAGTATGTGAAATGGGAGATGTGGGTAGTAAAATTAATGAAATGCACAATTCATAGTTACACAATGAAATTTGCATAAACATTTAGCACTTGTATTGATATACATTGCATTGAGAATTCTGATGATAAACTATATTATACGGTAAAAGTGCATAAAAAATCTACTACATTTATTAAAATAACATTACTACATTATCTAAAATAACTATATTTATTTCTATTTTATTGATTCGTAATGGCTGAGATGATATTTAATATCTCTTTTGGAAGTTTCTTGCCGTATAGGGGGTTATAATGCAAAAATAACAGCCTGGTGAATAATTCGTAGATCCTCTTCAAATTATGAACACAGTAAAGAGCATCGAACGATCCTCATGATTAACCCATTTACGCAAGCTACAGGCACAAAGGTTGCATACAATATGAAGCGACTACAGTCTGTCATGATCTCTAATTCGACAACCAAAATAACGATTTTCTGTCGTTTTACTCAATGTCATGATTGCTTGTCTCTGGCTATATGAGGTTACTTTCCTACAAACTTCGCAAGAGTTGTCAGATCAGCTCATATAAACTCAAGGCATTTTAAAACAATTAATAAATATCACCGAGCTAGAAACAAGTGATAAAAAGAGATTAAATGTAAATATTCATTTATAAAGTCGAATCATGCAACATTTGTAACCTCTTGTGGGAATTCAGTTTTCTTCTCATCTTTTGCTAGCGTGAAATAGTGTTTCGTTTCGTAACATTTACTGCATTATA